>OZ018326.1:25851620-26171620 GCA_963969495.1 Ceratothoa steindachneri
AAGTACTTCCGAAGGATGGGAGTCTTCAGAGAAATGCAACATCTGCAAGTACTCCCGAAGGATAAAAGTACTTCCAAAGGATGGGAGTCTTCATCGAGATGCAACATCTGCAAGTACTTCCGAAGGATGGGAGTCTTCAGAGAAATGCAACATCTGCAAGTACTCCCGAAGAATGAAAGTACTTCCAAAGGATGGGAGTCTTTATAGAGATGCAACATCTGCAAGTACTCCCGAAGGATAAAAGTACTTCTGAGGGATGGGAGGATTGAGAGAGATGCAACATCTGCAAGTACTCCCGAAGGATGCAAGTACTTCTGAAGGATGGGAGTCTTCAGAGAGATGCAACATCTGCAAGTACTCCCGAGGATGAAAGTACTTCTGAAGGATGGGAGGCTTCAGAGAGATGCAACATCTGCAAGTACTCCCGAAGGATGAAAGTACTTCTGAAGGATGGAAGGCTTCAGAGAGATGCAACATATGCAAGTACTCCCGAAGGATGCAAGTACTTCCGAAGGATGGGAGTCTTCAGAGAGATGCAACATCTGCAAGTACTCCCGAGGATGAAAGTACTTCTAAAGGCTGGGAGGCTTCAGAGAGATGCAACTTCTGCAAGTACTCCTGAAGGATGAAAGTACTTCTGAAGGATGGGAGGCTTCAGAGAGATGCAACATATGCAAGTACTCCCGAAGGATGCAAGTACTTCTGAAGGATGGAAGTTTTCAGAGAGATGCAACATCTACAAGTACACTCGAAGGATGCAAGTACTTCCGAAGGATGGGAGTCTTCAAAGAGATGCAACATCTACAAGTACACTCGAAGGATGCAAGTACTTCCGAAGGATGGGAGTCTTCAAAGAGATGCAACATCTTCAATTCCCCTGAAGGATGAAAGTACTTCTGAAGGATGGGAGGCTTCAGAGAGATGCAACATTGCAAGTACTCCCAAAGGATGCAAGTACTTCCGAAGGATCGGAGTCTTCAGAGAGATGCAACATCTACAAGTACACTTGAAGGATGCAAGTACTTGCGAAGGATGGGAGTCTTCAGAGAGATGCAACATCTTCAAGTACTCCCAGGAGACCAAAGTCTTCTACGGTGGGTCTCGAATAATTTCGGTGATTACCAACGGTTTGGGCGATTACCGGCAGTTTCGAAGGATATCAATCGTCCTACTATTTACCGACAGATTCGGCGATTATCGAGAGTTTTGGTGATTACCGACAATTTCTCTCATTACCGACAGATTCGGTGATTACCAACAGTTTCAGCGATTAACGAGAGGTTTGGTGATTACCGATAGATTTCGTGATTACAAACAGTTTAGGTGATTATCGACACTTTCGCTGATTACGGATACGGGGTCAATTTTAGATTTCCACTTTCTGGTAGAACGAGAAAACTGGTGATCAAGGCTTTCATTCTTGGGTCAATTTTGTGGAAAGAGACAAATTAATTACATGGTTAATTTTGAAACCTATATACCCCTGTTGTTTAAGTCCTACCCTTACTACTTAATTAAATTACCTCAACTCTTAGTAGCTAGAATTTTCTGCAATGCAAGTGTTGCAAACCGCTCTCGCAACCTCTTTGTGTTTATCTCTATGTTACCCTGCGAGAATCTAACAAACACACCTTGAATTCGATCAAAAGATCCTTTCTACTTTCAAGTATGAAACCGTACTCTTATAATTCTGTATTCTCTAAGTTTTGTTTTTTTATTTCCTTCGTGTGTTAATATTAGATTGTCAATATATTTTTTTTTTTAAAGGAAAATGTAATATTCAATATAAAAAATAGGCATTTATTCAGCATGGAAGTTTCCATCATTATTGATGCTACGCATCACCTTCTGCTGTTATAGAGCGCGATTGAAAGCAGGAATGGATTTTTGTTTGCTAGAAAACAGTTGTTTTTTTTGTTGTTATTTTTGCTTAATATTGCAGTATTGAACCTATCTTTGATCTCCTGTAACATTTTTGATGAAGCAATATTCATAGGTTATAAACGTTGTCCTTTAAACAGTTCATTGGCCCCAAAAACATTAGTTTTGGAGTTTAGAAGAGGCCCAAGAATTACTAGCTTTAAAAAATTCCTATTTATTGCTAGCTTAAGAAAAGGTCTAGGCATTACTGCATTTATTTTTAAATAGTTTGCAGGAAATTTTGAATAATTTAGTCAACAGTCACGAAACATTTTTTACAAGTCTTCTAAAGGTGAGATTAATATTTTGACAAACTAATGCATATTTCCCCAAAAAGGGAAGTTTCGCTTCCATCTTTATCCAAATCTATCTAAAGGCGCTTAGTTTACAAGATGAACGGGTCCATCAACCGTTCTTCATCCATAATCGATCCAATGTCGCTTGGTTTACAATATGAACGGTTTCCTCAACCATTATTCGTCTAAAATCGATCCAAAGTTGCTTACTTTACAAGATGAACGATTTTATCAAGTTTTTTTTTTCTTCAAAAAATCGATCCGACGTCGATTATTTTACAGGAAGAACGGTTTCATCAACGGTTGTTTAGACCAAATCGATCCCAAGTCGCTTAATTTCCTAGAAGAATGGTTTCCTAAACCGTTTTTCATCCAAAATCCAAAATCGATCCAAAGGTCGTTTGGTTTCCTTTAGTTTACCAACCCAGGTCGACCAAGATTTGTTCGTCTACAACACTGAAATCAATCTTTCAGATACGTGTTTGTTATACCAGATTCCACTACTGTAACATTTCTTCTTTTGGGGGGATTACTTTTAAAAGTGGGAGGTTCTTCCCTAAGTTATCTTGAGTGTCTCTGTAAAGGAAGGTTTATGAGCTTCCCTGTTGTGACGCTATAAAGCCATAAAAGGATCATTTTCCTGTTGGAAACAAGAAGTCTGTAGGAAGATCGGACATTTATAAATGAACAAATGGAGGTCCTACAATGCAAATATAATTGTTTGTGTTAAAGTTTTTGGCGATTAAAGAATAAGTTGTTCTTGACTTAAATCTTCCAAAGTAACAAACAAATTCGTGGCTTAAAGTCAAGTTGCCGAAGAAGTTCGTGCCTCAAAAGTTTCTGAAGTTATCGAACAAGTTTTTCGTACCTTAAGGTACTTTCGTCGTTCGAATAAATGGTATCCGTT
The DNA here is from genome assembly GCA_963969495.1 of Ceratothoa steindachneri. NCBI lineage: Eukaryota > Metazoa > Arthropoda > Malacostraca > Isopoda > Cymothoidae > Ceratothoa > Ceratothoa steindachneri. The sequence continues at coordinate 25,854,744 of OZ018326.1, forward strand.
TTTGCTCATTTAAGGACCTCAAAATAGATTTAGCCGCCAATTTCAGACTAATTTTCTTTTTTTCTTTCAATTTCCCAATTTTTCTCGTTGTTCTCCTCCAGAAATGTGAAACTACAACCGCCACTGGGTTTCTTAGATACAAAACAACTCTATTTCCCTAGATTCAAACAAAAAACCGTGATAGCGGGATTCCATAGACATTCCTATATACAGAACTAGTATAAATAGAAGAGAACCAACCTAAACAATGGTGTAACTTCAAACTTTCCATCAAAGATGATTTCGCGTCGAGTTCGGCAAATCCTTTCGTTGCGGCGAAATTTGCATGTCATAATCCGGGGTTAAAGACAGCCGTTCTGAAAGACTTCATAGACGCGTTGCGACGCCGGTTAGGTAGCAGGTAACAAAGGCTGAACGGCGAAATCGGAGGCTGCAACGGAGAAACCGAGGGAAAGAGATGAAGAGGCCAGCGGAATTTGCATCTAACGCTGATAAATGATGAACAGAGAAAGAATGGCTTAATTATAGGAAGCTGAAAAGTTCTAAATAACACGGTGAAAAGAAAATTAAGAAATAAGACATCTTACATCATATCCTAGACACATAGACGCACACTTTCAATGTACAGATGTACGTATATATATATATATATATATATATATATATATATATATATATATATATATATATATATATATATATATATATATATATATATATATATATATATATATATATATATATATATATATATATCGATATATATATATATATATATATATATATATATATATATATATATATATATATTTATTTATATATATATATATATATATATATATATATATATATATATATATATATATATATATATATATATCAGAACAATTGTTAAATCCAATGACAGATTCCAAGTATGTTATTCTTTGGAATCTTAAAAGATATCCTTAATGAACTTAAATTCACATCCTCTGATTAGGAACTCCAATTGGATCTCTGTAAACTATATATATATTGTACGCTTGGTATGACTTCATGACTGCATGTATTCTTAGTGTTCAACTGATGCTGGCATGACAAACTCTATGCCGAAACTGGTCTCGAGATAATAAATACTACGCTCCTCAACAGTGGTTTTATTAACATATATATATATATATATATATATATATATATATATATATATATATATATATATATATATATATATACCGTGTTTCCCAGAAAAAGGTTAACCGTACTTTGAATTAGCATAACTCAAAAACTAGTGGAGAATTTTTGGTCATGGCAAAAGCGTTTTATTAACCAACTATTTATCTGTCGATTCTGAAAATTTTATTAAATTTTCTTTTAGGATATTGGTACACTAATAGGTTTAGTGGAGGCTACCAAAAATATGTTTGCGCAAGGAAGTAAAATAATGAAACGAAGCCTAAGAAGGCTAGGCCACCGCGCACTTTCAAGAGAACCTAGGGAGCCTAGGTAGCCTAGGTCTTTGTGCGATTTTCCAAGCATAGCTTAGGCCATTTTACAGTGTTTTTTTTGCCACGCTGTGATATGGTCTCGTCATTACTGCTTACTAAGCAAATGAAAGCGTTTCTGTGTAAAAGTTTACTTCCATACAACCTTTTTAGTCATGCAGTTAACAAAAGATCAACGCGTATTGGTAGTGACAAACTTTATTAAGACTGGCAGTATTAAACAAGTACAAGATTCATTTGAACAACGTTTTCTAGGTCGGCACCCACCAAGAATGCCCATACTTTGGAAAAAGGTTCGCAAATACCAACATGAAGGAACATCCTTAAATCTAAACAAAGGTCGTTCGGGTCGTATGAGAACCATAAGAACAACAGAAAATATCAAAAATGTTCAGATGACACTTCTTCAAAATCCACATGTATCAGTCAGAAAGAATGGATTACAATAGGCAAAGTCATCATTTAACCGCATTATTAAACATGACTTAAAATGGCATCCCTATAAGATGTATGCAAGACACCAGCTTCTTGAAACTGATTTTCCTTGTAGACAATTTGTCGAATGGCCTCCCCATAAACTTGCTCGTTTCTTGGAAAACATTGTGATTGATGACGAGGCAGCCTTTTTCATGAATGGAAAGGTAAATAGCCATAACATTCAGCAATATTCGCCGCTGAACCACCCCCCAGCATTTAACTTTGACACACGTATTTGTCAGAAGAAAGTGTCTCTGTGGATCGGAATATGCGGGAATGGCTATCTTGTCGACCCATTGTTTTACGAGAATAACTTGAATGGTGCTGCCTACCTGAGCATGATCAACGAAAGGATCTTCCCGGAATTCCACCAGATTTACGGCAATTAATTCAATAGACTTTGGTGGATTCAGGACGGCGCACCAGCTCATAGACAGCATACTGTAAGAACAAAACTAAGAGATACGTTTGACAACCGCATTGTCACGCTAAATCATGCAATTGAATGGCCCTCAAGATTCCCTGACCTAACACCGTGTGATTATTTCTTATGGAGATATCTAAAGAATAAAGTGTATTCTACTCTACCACAAAGCATCAACCAGTTAAGAGATAGTATCACACGTGAAGTCAATAGACTTAAGGAAAATCACAAGTTAATCAAAAAAGTTGTTCAATAAATGCGATCAAAGGCGCAACTGCGCTTGGAAAGAAATGGAAAACATGTGGAAGGAAATGATACTTAGAAAATTAAAAAATGAATTTTTATTACCCATATGAAGAGGTGTTTTTGTTAAAAATAGATTTAAATATATTTGTTAATTTTAAAGTTCGAAGTTTCATTATTTTACTTCCTTGCGCAAACATAATTTTGATAGCCTCCACTAAACCCATTAGTGTATCAATAATGTAATAGGGAATTTAATGAAATTTCCAGAATCGACAGATAAATAGTTGGTAAATTTGTTTTGTTTTACAGGACTCAAAAATCTCCAATAAATTTTGAGTTATACTAATTCAAAGTACGGTTAACATTTTTCTGGGACACCTTGTATATATATATATATATATATATATATATATATATATATATATATATATATGAGGAATTAAAACCACATTCTCAGAAGACAATTTAATTCAGAACAGTTTCGGTGTATCTCACACCCTTTTTCAACTGACACTGGATAAAAAAATATAAGAAAAAAATGCATACAAGCATAACAGGTCGTGAAATATCCCCTCTTTTATCCCCAATCCCCTACTTGTGGCTAATCTGGGGGGGGACGGGGGGCCTAAACATATTGAAGGGCTGACATTTTACTATTTTATTTATTTGCTTTCTTATTACAGGATTAAAAGAAAATTGACCCTCAGATAGATTTAAATTAGGAACTGACGATATCAAGCTCGATTCTACGATTCTTCTCTTAACATAGTTAGCCGATTTGAATACCATTTTACTTCCATTGAAATCGATCGAATGATTCTTGTCTCTAACATGTCAAAATATGAACACAAAAGAGATATTAGAGTGGGCAGCGGAAGCAGTGGAATATTTTGTCATGTTAGAGACAAGAATCATACGATCGATTTCAATGGAAGTAAAATGGTATTTAAATTGGCTAACTATGTTAAGAGAAGAATCGTAGAATCGAGCTTGATATCGTCAGTTCCTAATTAAAATCTATCTGAGGGTCAATTTTCTTTTAATCCTGTAATAAAGAAGCAAATAAATAAAATAGTAAAATGTCAGCCCTTTAATATGTTTAGGCCTAACCCTCCCCCCAGATTAACCACAAGTAGGGGATTGGGGATAAAAGAGTGAATATTTCACGACCTGTTTTGCTTGTATGCATTTTTTTCTTATATTTTCTATTCAGTGTCATTTGAAAAAGGGTGTGAGATACACCGAAACTGTTCTGAATTAAATTGTCTTCAGAGAATGTGGTTTAATTCCTCATCTTTTCTTGTGATATTGCATTAATTTTCATCATATTTATATATATATATATATATATATATATATATATATATATATATATATATATATATATATATATATTTATATTAGCGGCATAATGATTCGGACACTTAAGTTTCCATCAAAAAACTTACAAGGAAAAAAACATTGCTTTGCATAAATACGGTGTCTCTTTATTTTATAAACCATTGTGAGTTTGAAAATATTAAGACAACGAAAGTACTAACTCCAATTAATCTTTCCTTTTCTTTACGTGGTATACACAAATATATATATAATATATATATATATATATATATATATATATATATATATATATATATATATATATATATATATATATATATATATACATCCATGGCCAAGAGTTTTGATACTACTATATTTTTTTCATACAAGAAAATTAAGATTTAGTATATTTGTATCATAATTTGAAGGTGAAATACACAAGGATTTAGGACGTAAACCCATTTTATTAATAATACAGTGAAATGATGGTCACGGTCAATATTTACAACGGTGTCCCTTGTTCTTCAGGACTGCTTTAATTCATTTTGGAAAACTGGAGACAAAATTGGTGATGATATCTTGACTGCTTTTGCTCAAATTTTGTTCACTAAGTACCGGCAACTGCTCGCAGTTGGATCATTTCTGTTTATCAAACGCTAGTTTTATTTTCGACCACAAATTCCCTTTTGGGTTCAAATCTGGCAAATTTTCGGTTCAAAGTCCCCAAAGTTAGATGTTATTTGCAGCTAAAAATTCGTTTTTCCTTATGCTTTGTGAAAATATTGTCTATTATCTTCGAAAATACAGTTCTCATCTACAAATTGGTCCTAAACCTTTGGAAAAGGGTGGTGATGAAGCACTTTATGGTACCATTTTGAGTTCGTGGTAGTTTTTGTGGCAAAATTGTTAGAATTCCATTTCCCTTTAGATGAAAAGCAGGAGAATGTGTGAATGATTTACTGTGGGCACGTCACAGGACTCGTGAAAGCGCTCCCCTGTCAGCCACTAAAGAAGGATCTTCCAGAAGGTCTAAGCAAGTGGAAGAGAAAATATCGCTTTGCAAAGTGATATTCTCTGATGATCCTCTCTTCGGCTTGTTTAGAGCTTCAAGAAGATCCCTGGTTAGGAGAGGAAAAGGGGAGCGCTTTCACGAGTCTTGTGTCTTGCACCGACAGTAAAGTTTCCAGCGAATTTAAAACACTTTGGGTAAGGAGAGTTTCCGGTTGTGCCTCAAATTGTAGTGTAGTTAACTTTTCCGCAACTACCATGTTGAACTTCGATGCCGCGGATTCCACGTTAAACTGTTGATCTCTACTAGCTTTGGAGTCGGACTGTGCAAAAATGTCCATAAAATACCCAAATAAACAACACCAAAAATCCATATATTTTCTCCCAACTTCTAAATATTTTTAAATGACATAACTTCATCACTTTCTTCATACACCTCTCTTCACTGGTTTTATAATAGACACTCCCTTGTCAGTTTTGTTGTCAATTTTAAATAATAATAATAATGCGTTTGTGGCTCACTTATTAGAGCTGTGGGCCCTCAGAGTTATGGGTCATCATTATTACAATGTCGTTAATATGAAGTATCATTCCGTTGACCTTGGCATCCACGCCTCCGAAGGTCATACGACCGCGACACTCAACGGAGGTGGGAGGGGGCAACTATTTAAGTGGTATTGTCAGGTAGCAACACGAAGCTGACACAAGATTAAAACATGTATACATTATTATTTTTGGCGGTCGCGCAGCCACGATCCCCCGAAACAAATGCCCCAACGAATGGTATTCGTCTATTTTTTCTCCGGCCTGATTTGTCTCCAATTCGTAAGTCATATCCGACACAAGCAGCAGCCGACGAAAGCGATGCTCGGACACGAGCTGAAGCCGACGACGACGACATTATTATTTATTTTATCATTATTATGTCATATGCGTCAATTGGCGTTTAACCTCAACCCCCCCTCCCCCCCCAACTCACCCTGCCATAAAAGATTATTAATTTAATTAGGCAATCACATTTGTTGCTAATTCCATAGCTCACCCTTACCCTCACACATAGATCTCTTTGTCTATTAATAAACTAATTAGCCATCCATTAACAGCGTGAGAAAGGGAAGGGGGAGAAGTTCGGGGAAATTAATGTATCTTAGGGGAAAAGAACAAGAACCGAGAGAAGTGGACCTAATTCAGATAAAGGGGCACAAGTATATTTGTTTTAATTTATGAAGGAGACGTGCGATCTAGGTAAAATGATTAGATTTATGTGTTTTAATTTATGAAGGAGACGTGCGATTTAGGTAAAATATTTAGATTTTGTGTTTTGATTTATGAAGGAGACGTGCGATCTAGGTAAAATGATTAGATTTATGTGTTTTAATTTATGAAGGAGACGTGCGATTTAGGTAAAATATTTAGATTTTATGTTTTCATTTATGAAGGAGACGTGCGATCTAGGTAAAATGATTAGATTTATGTGTTTTAATTTATGAAGGAGACGTGCGATTTAGGTAAAATATTTAGATTTTGTGTTTTGATTTATGAAGGAGACGTGCGATCTAGGTAAAATGATTAGATTTATGTGTTTTAATTTATGAAGGAGACGTGCGATTTAGGTAAAATATTTAGATTTTGTGTTTTGATTTATGAAGAAGACGTGCGATCTAGGTAAAATGTTTAGATTTTGTGTTTTGATTTATGAAGGAGACGTGCGATTTAGGTAAAATATTTAGATTTTGTGTTTTGATTTATGAAGGAAACGTGCAATTTAGGTAAAATGATTAGATTTTGTGTTTTGATTTATGAAGGAGACGTGGGATTTAGGTAAAATGTTAAGGGTTTGTTCTGTTTTATGAAGGAGGCATGATATTTAGGTCAAATACCTAGATTTTATGTTTTCATTTATGAAGGAGACGTGCGATTTAGGTAAAATGATTAGATTGTGTGTTTTGATTTATGAAGGAGGCGTGCGATTTAGGTAAAATAATTAGATTTTATGTTTTGATTTATGAAAGATACGTGCGATTTAGGTAAAATGTTTAGATTTTGTGTTTTGATTTATGAAGGAGATGTGTGATTTAGGTAAAATGTTTAGATTTTGTTCTGTTTTATGAAGAAGGCATGATATTTAGGTCAAATACCTAGATTTTATGTTTTCATTTATGAAGGAGACGTGCGATTTAGGTAAAATTATTAGATTGTGTGTTTTGATTTATGAAGGAGGCGTGCGATTTAGGTTAAATAATTAGATTTTATGTTTTGATTTATGAAAGAAACGTGCGATTTAGTTAAAATGTTTAGATTTTGTGTTTTGATTTATGAAGAAGATGTGTGATTTAGGTAAAATGTTTAGATTTTGTTCTGTTTTATGAAGGAGGCATGATATTTAGGTCAAATACCTAGATTTTATGTTTTTATTTATGAAGGAGACGTGAGATTTAAGTAAAATGTTTAGATTTTGTGTTTTGATTTATGAAAGAGTCCGGATATTTAGATAAAATGCCCAGATTTTCTGCTTTGATTTATGAAGGAGATGTGTGATTTAGGTAAAATGTTTAGGGTTTTTGTTTTGATTTATGAAGGAGATGTGCGATTTAGGTAAAATGTTTAGGGTTTTTGTTTTGATTTATGAAGGAGACGTGCGATTTAGGTCAAATGTTTAGATTTTGTGTTTTTATTTATGAAGGAGACGTGAGATTTAGGTTAAATGTTTAGATTTCGTGCTTTGATTTATGAAGGAGACGTGCGATTTAGGTAAAATGATTAGATTGTGTGTTTTGATTTATGAAGGAGGCATGCAATTTAGGTAAATTAATTAGATTTTATGTTTTGATTTATGAAAGAAACGTGTGATTTAGTTAAAATGTTTAGATTTTGTGTTTTGATTTATGAAGGAGGCATGCAATTTAGGTAAATTAATTAGATTTTATGTTTTGATTTATGAAAGAAACGTGTGATTTAGTTAAAATGTTTAGATTTTGTGTTTTGATTCATGAAGGAGATGTGTGATTTAGGTAAAATGTTTAGATTTTGTTCTGATTTATGAAGGAGGCATGATATTTAGGTCAAATACCTAGATTTTATGTTTTTATTTATGAAGGAGACGTGAGATTTAGTTAAAATGTTTAGAATTTGTGTTTTGATTCATGAAAGAGCCCGGATATTTAGATAAAATGCATAGATTTTCTGCTTTGATTTATTAAGGAGACGTGCAATTTAAGTAAAATGTTTAGATTTATGTGTTTTTATTTATGAAGGAGACGTGCGATTTAGTTAAAATGTTTAGAGTTTGTGTTTTGATTTATGAAGGAGACATGCGATGTAGGTCATATGTTTAGATTTTCGTGTTTTTATTTATGAAGGAGACGTGCGATTTAGGTAGAATGGTTAGATTTTATGTTTTGATTTATGTAGGAACCGTGCGATTTATGTAAAATATTTAGATTTTTTTGTTTTGAGTTATGAGGGAGGTGTGCCATCTAGGTAAAGTACTTAGATTTTATTTCAAGCCATATGCGGCTTATGCCATGATTGACGATTATATGCGTTGATACATTTGGGTTTATGTGAGTTTAGACAATATGCGTAGGCGTGTGTTACACCTGAATTTAGATAGTTTAAAACTCATTTATGATTTATTAGGATTTAGTTATTGCTGAAAATTGAGTAAGTTATTTAAATATGCAGAATTGTCACCAATACTTGGCGATTCACATAACTTTAGTCATTTTGATCTGAGACTTATATGATTTATGGAACTGGGATATTTTAAGCCAAGAGCTAAGATATGTGAATTTAGACAATTTATGATTGATTAAATTAAGTTTGACAGTCAATATAAAGATATTTGGATAGGAAGGTAGACAGAAGTCTTAGTCAAATTAAGAGGATTTTTCGAAAAGATGCGTGATTCTAGTAAAATAAAAAAAATAAAACCGACACATGTGAATTTAGAAATTTTAAGCAGATACATTTTTATATGTAAATTTAAAGTTATATGTATACCTATGCGTCTGTAATTTACGTACACTTAAGTTTCTACGCAGAGATTTACGAAAATCATGTAAATTTAGAGATCTATGTTGATCATTTTCATTAAATTCTTTTTTAGAAAATATTAAATATATGATTATTGATTACAGGACTTAATTACATGATTAAAGTTTATTTATTAAAAATTCTGATCAAATTATTGATTAAACGAATGATTACATTGTTTTATTAAATTATTTTTGAATATAAGGTTAATTAAAAACTGATTAAAGATTGATTAAAGTTGAGGGATGGTTTGCTTATACATGGACGGGACGAAATGAGAGCCTGAACAGAAGAACAAAAATTTCGAAAAAAAGAATAAAAGGAAAATAAATTAAAATAAAATAAATCTTTACAAAATACTCAAGCCTTTTTCTGACTCCTATTAAATGGGTACTAACTATAAACGCCAAGAAGAGGCAATCATTTTCGACCCGAAAGACGCAGTCGGGTTTTAAGAAACAGCAGCGGACCTCACCTAATACCGGGTATTGAATTTAGGCAATAATATAAAGCTCTAAAAACAATAATTAATAAATATTATTAAGTTTTGGGAGATTTTACAGATAGCGATGCTTAAATTATAATTATTATTGGATTATTTTATCATGAGGCTTGCGGTTAGAAGCTGCAGAAAGCTAGTATAAATTTGCAATAACATTTTTCCTCTATTCACCCAAAGTCAAAATCCCATTAAAATTGCATTTATTTTTACATTTGTTTTTTATCTTGCGTTTACTATATAGTAAAAGTTGACAACCGTCTCTAATTCAATCGCTCTTGTTGACCGGGCATCATCCTTACCAGGAAAGCTACGTCCAAATTACCTCTCTAACGCTCCCCAAAAAGGAGTGTATCAATTGATACTTATACACATATTATCCTTCGTGCTTTCACAGAAAATAGAAATCGCTCTAATTATTTCCAGCGTTGTCTCTACTGAATTCTTTAGAAAAGAGGTAAAATTCCATAAACTGGAAACAATTATTACGGTTAGTATATAGCAAAATTGACAACCGACACTGATTCAAGCGCCCTGGAGACCGAGGATCGTTTTTGCCAGGTAAGGTTCAAAGTATCTTTCTAACATCCTCAAAGAGAAGTGTATCACTTGATTTTTATATACGAACCAGATGATACTTGTCTCAAGTTTTTCAAATTTTGCCTATTCCTTACCTCCTACTATCATTCCGTTTTCGTTTATTTTGCTTTTAGTTTTTTTGTTTGTTTTGTTTTTTGTCTGAATTTTAAAGTACCCTTGTACAAGGTTGAATTTTTAATAAAGGCGAGTTATGCTTTTGATGGCAATCTTCAGATGGGCGCTAATGAAAAAAATCCATCAACCGTATATTTCTTGATCCGCCAGTCCTCCCATGTTTATTTATCGGTTAGTTATTTAATTAAAAAAGTTAGCCCTTTAATCTTCTTATCTCTAGCCAAGTAATTCTCAACGTGGGTCGTGCGCACCATCAGTCGGTCCTGGAAATTTTGGTGCAGCGTGGGCATGGGATCCAAGAATTTGTTTTTTTTTGAGAATGAACATCAATTTGTTTATTTTTTTAGAATTTTGTTATATATATATTTTTTTTTTTTCAACTTCCGGTGGGGTATACGTTTTTTCAGGAAAGCTATAGTGGGGCCTTGGAGGAAAGAGGTAGGAAAACTGCTCTAGAATGTCAATTCAATCAAACAACCGGTGTCTTTTTTTCGTAGATTTTGAGTCTCATAAAATGGAAGTTTGAGACTATTCCTCATGTTAGCAGATTTCATGTATGTTCTGATGATCTTAGTATCGAAGATACTCAGAATACCCGATGTATATACTCACTCGGCGTGACTGAAGACTTAATCTGAATACCTGATGTAGATACTCACTCGGCGTGACTGAAGACTCACTCTGAATACCTGATGTATATACTCACTCGGAGTGACTGAAGACTCACTCTGAATACCTGATGTATATATGTACCCTCTTTGAATGGACCGTAAGGTCTCCTAGGGTACCTTCTTTCCTTGTTGTTACTCCTTGTTGTTATATACTCACTCGGCGCGACTGAAGACTTAATCTGAATACCTACTAAAAATACCCCTCAGCATGACCTAAGATCGCTCATGCGTGCAAGAACAGCTGGCTCAGGTCAGCCGCGGGATCGTTTCTGGAAGCTCGTTTTTTAATTCGCCCCGAGCCCTCTTGAGTCCAATTTTGGGCTTCTAAATTTACCTTTTCTTTGAAATGTGGCGTCTGATTTTAGCTTCGAGAAAATTTCTGTCGGAGGTCATCGAATAATTGGCACTCAAAGGCCCTCAGAACAAGAATTAAGACCCGGAAAGTGTCGGTACCAAAGGAAACTCAATGCATAAAATTGCACCAAAGGGACTTCATTGCAGTTCGTGACACTAATATGACTCGATACAAAAATTAACAGCCGAAAAACCTGAATTGACACTAAATGGATGTCGATCCGAGAATTGGCACTAAATGGATCTTGTTCCAAGAGTTGGCACTAAGTGGCCCTTTTTCTGAGAAAAGGTACTAAGTAGATCTTGTTCCAAGAATTTGTACTACATGAACCTTGATCTGAGAATTAGCACTAAATGGACCTTGATCCGAGAATTAGCACTTAATGGACCTTGATCCAAAAATTAGCACTAAATGGACCTTGATCCGAGAATTAGCACTTAATGGACCTTGATCCAAAAATTAGCACTACATGGACCTCGATCCGAAAATTGGCACTAAATGGACCTTGATCGAAGAAATGGAACTAAATGGATCTCGTTCGGAGAATTGATACTAAATGGACCTTGATCCGAAAATTGACACTAAATTGACCTAATTCCAAGAATTGGCACTAAATGGATCTCGTTCCGAGAATTGTCACCAAGTCTACCTTGATCCATGAAATGGCACCCCAAAAAGTGCCACCTACCACATACCAAAAACAGAATAAAAACATCACCTAGGAAGGTAGATAGTACTATTCGTCCCTCGCATCGTGCACAAGATCCAACGACTGAATAATGAAATGCACATAAAGATCAGAATGACCATCGCTGGGGGGGCCCGAACTCACCAGAAGCCGGAAGCAATCGCGACCCCACAAGAAGCAGACGTTCCGCATCAGATATATTTGAGCCTCTTCCCCCCCCCTCAATCCCGCAAGCTTTCCGGAAAAGAGAAGAGAGTGGGTATGATGTGAAAAGCGAAATTGATAGCGGTGTCGTGATTACCTAATAAATATAAAAATATTTTACTTTTAATTAAATCGAATTTATATTTATAAATAATACAAATATTTAAAAAATAAGCAAAGAATTATTTTTAAAAGGCCGAAGATGTGGATTAATGGATGGAAAGGCGAAATCGGGGAGACATCTTTCAGAAGTGACACAAATTGCGTTGCCGTGGAGACGCCAAATCCACAAACATGATTTTTCGCTTTTACTCCTGGATTTGCTCAGGGTCGTCTTCTTGGTTCCAACCGCCTCCAAATGGTTCCGATTCGTACCTTCAGGTGTCCTCGAACTCCATAACAGGTACAACTTTAAGACCATAACATTTTCCTTTATTTTACAACCATATCCTTGATCTTTATTTTATACTCTCTGGCCTCTTTGCCTTGAGCTGATATGCAGGTAAATATCTTCCACTTATTTTCGCTTTCTCTATTTCACCACTTTCTTTGCGCATTTTTTTTACATGCTTTTAATCGGAGATGCTCTCGTTGGTTTTCCATTAAATTAAAAGAGATTATTCGAAGTGATAGGACCCTATGAGACAAGAAGAGAAATGACTAAAGAATATGAGCGATCATTAGGATGATGTTTGGGATGATGATTAATGATAATTCAAGATGATGACCGATTATGTGAGATGATGACATGAGATAAATGAGAGATTATGTAAGATGTTGAGAGATTATGTTTCATAGAAATAGTGGAGCGCGCTAAGAGATGATGAGAGGTAAATAGATGATAGCGTGAAATAAATAGAAATAAAGTCACATTGCGAGATGTTATCTGAGATGATGATATATAATGCGAGATGATAAGAGATACTGTGAAATAATTGGAGATGATGTCAGATTGTAGGATATTATGTGAGATGATAAGAGATAATGTGAAATAATTGGAGAAAATGTCAGATTGTAAGATATTATATGAGATTATGATAGATAATGCGAGATAATTAGAGATACTGTGAAATAATGGGAGATAATGTCAGATTGTGAGATATTATCTGAGAGGATGATAGCTAAAGCGAGATGATGGGAGATACTGTGAAATAATTAGATATAATGTCAGATTGTAAGATATGTGAGATGAGATGATGATAATGCGAAATAATAATAAATTATTGGAGATGATGAGGCATAATAGGAAAGGCTGAAGGGAACGAGAGTCCTTGATAGAGGCGGAACTCCTGCCGGATGTTTGATTTGGGGGAGGTGGGCAACCTTCACGATATGTGTTTGGGAGAGGCGGAACTCCTGCAGGATATCTGATTTGGGGAGAAGTATGCCCCCTTCAGGATATCTGTTGTTTGGGAGAGGAGGAACTCCTGCAGACAGAAGTGGAACTCGTGCAAGATATCTGATTTGAGGGGGCCCTCACGATATCTATGTTTGGTAGAGGCGGAACTTGTGCAGGATATCTGATTTCGGGGGAGGTGGCCCCCTTCACGATATCTATGTTTGGGAGAGGCTTAATTCCTGCAGGATATCTGATTTAGGGGGATTCACAATATCTGTTAGTTGTGAGAGGTAGAACTCCTGCAGAAAATCTTATTTAGGAGAGGTGGGCCCCCTTCACGATATCTATGTTTGGGAGAGGCGTAATTCCTGCGGATGACTGATTTGGGAAGGTGGGTCCCCTTCACGATATATGTGTTTGGGAGAGGCGGAACTCGTGCAGGATATCTGAGTTGGGGAGAAGTGGGACGCACTCACGATATTTGTTGTTTATGAGAGGCGGACTCCTGCAGGATATCTGATTTAGGAGAGGTGGGCCCCCACTACGATATATGTGTTTGGGAGAGGCGGAACTCCTGCAGGATATCTGATTTGGGGGGAAGTATGCCTCCTTCAGGATATCTGTTGTTTGGGAGAGGAGGAACTCCTGCAGACAGAGGCGGAACTCATGCAAGATATCTGATTTGAGGGGGCCCACACGATATATATGTTTAGTAGAGGCGGAACTTGTGCAGGATATCTGATTTCGGGGGAGGTGGCCCTCTTCACGATATCTATGTTCGGAAGAAGCCGAACTCCTGCAGGATATCTGATTTGGGGAGATTCACGATATCTGTTAGTTGTGAGAGGTGCAACTCCTGCAGAAAATCTTATTTGGGAGAGGTGGGCCCCCTTCACGTTATCTATGTTTGAGAGAGGCGTAATTCCTGCGGATAACTGATTTGGGGAGGTGGGTCCCCTTCACGATATATGTGTTTGGGAGAGGCGGAACTCGTGCAGGATATCTGAGTTGGGAAGAAGTGGGACGCACTCACGATATTTGTTGTTTAGGAGAGGCGGACTCCTGCAGGATATCTGATTTGGGGGAGGTGGGCCCCCACTACGATATATGTGTTTGAGAGAGGCGGAACTCCTGCAGGATAAATGATTTGAGGGAGGTAGCCCCCCTTCAAAATATATATTGTTTGGGAGAGGCGGAACTCTTTCAGGATATCTTATTTGAGGGAAGCTGGATCCCCTTGACGATATATATGATTGCGAGAAGCAGAACTCCTGCAAGGTATCTGAATTGAGAGGCCCTTCACGATATTTATGTTTAGTACAGGCAGAACTCCTGCAGGATATCTGATTTGAGTGAGGTGGGCCCACTTCACGATATTTATGTTTAGCAGAGGCGGAACTCCTGCAGGATATCTGATTTAGGGACCCTTTACGATATATGCTGTTTGTGAGAGGCAAAGCTCCTGCAGGATATCCTATTTTGGTTAAGGCGGGCTCCCTTTACGATAGCTGAGTTTGTGAGATGCCTAACTTCTGCAGGATATTTTAGTTAGGTTAGGTGGGCCCTTTTCAGGATGTATGTGTTTTGGAGAGGCGGAACTTCTGCAGGATATCTGATTTGGCAGAGGTGGGCTCCCTTCACAATATATGTTGTTTGGGAGAGGCGGAAGTCCTGCGAAATATCTTCTTCTTTTTTTTTGGGGGGGGGCCCTTCACGATATCTATGTTTAGGAGAGGCATAACTCCTGCAGGTTATTTGATTTGTGGAGCCCCTTCACGATATCTGTTGTTTCTGAGATGCGGAACTCCTGTATGATATCTTATTTTAAGGGAGGTTGACCTCCTTTACGATATATATGTTTGGGAGTGGCGAAGTCCTGCAATATATCTGATTTGGGGGTGCTTCACGATATCTATGTTTGGTAGAGGCGGAACTCGTGCAGGATATCTGATATGGAGAAGGTGGGCCCCCTTCACGATATATGTTGTTTGGGAGAGGCAAAAATCCTGCTGGATATTTTATTTTGTGGTAGGTGGGCCCCCTTTATGATATCTATGCTTGGGAGAGGCGGAACTCGTGTAGGATATCTGATTTGAGGGGAAGTATGCCGCCTTCAGGATATCCTGCAAAATATCTGATTTATGGGGCCCCTCCACGATATCTATTGTTTGTGAGATGCGGAACTCCTACACGATATCTTATTTTGGTGGAAGTTGACCCGCTTTACGATATATATGTTTGGGAAAGGCGGAGGTCCTGTAGGATATGTGATTTTAAGGGGCTTTGCGATATCTATGTTTGGTAGAGGCGGAACTCGTGCAGGATATCTTATTTCAGGGTAGGTTGGCCCCCTTCACAATATTTTTTGCTTGGGAGAGCCGTAACTCCTATACGATATCTTATTTTGGTGGGTGGGCTCCCATCACGATATCTATTTGGGGGAGGCGGAAATGCTGCAGGATATCTGATTTGCGAAAGGTTGTCCCCCTTTACGATATCTGCGTTCGGGAGAGACGGAACTCCTGTAGGATATCTTATTTTGGTTGAGTAGGGTCCACTTTAAAATATCTCTGTTTGGAAGAGGCGGGAGCCCTGCATGATATCTTATTGGGGGGCCTTCTCGATATCTACGTTTAATAGAGCCGGAACCCCTGCAGAATATCCCATTTGGGGTAGGTACGCCCCCTTCACCATATTTATGTTTGGGAGAGGCCGAACTCCTATAGGATATCTGATTCGTAGGGCTCCTTAACAATATATGTTGCTTTTGAGAATCGACACTCCTGCATGATATCTTTTTTGGGGGAGGTTGGCCCCCTTCAAGATATATATGTTTGGGAAAGGCAGAACTCTTGCAAGATATCTGATTTGGGAGAGCTTCATGATATCTGTGTTTGTTAGAGGCGGAACTCGTTCAGGATATCTGATGTAGGGATAGGTAGGCCCCCTTCACAATATATGTTGTTTGGGAGATACGTAACTCCTGTACGATATCTTACTTTGGGGGAAGAGCTCCCTTCAGAATATCGATTTTGGAGGAGGTGTAACTCAGGCTGGATATCTGATTTGGGGCGTGGCTTCAGGATATATATGTTTGGTAGAGGCGGAACTCTTCCAGTATAACTGATTTGGGGGAGGTGGGCCCCCGTCACCATATCTGTTATTTGCCAGAGGCGGAAGTCATGCAGGCTATCTGATTTGCGGGAGCTGGGCCCCCTTTACGATATCTGCGTTTGGTAGAGGCGGAACACTAGCAAGATATCTTATTTTGGGTGAGTTGGGCCCTCTTCATGATATATGTGTTTGTGAGAGGCGGAACTCGTGCAGGATATCTGATTCGCGGGGAGATGGGCCTCCTTCACGATATATGTATTTGGCAGAGGCGGACTCTCCTGCAGGATATCTTATTTGGGTTGAGGCGGGCCCCCTTTACGATATCTGAGTTTGGGAGAGGCGAAACTTTTGCAGGATATTTGAGTTATGGGAGGTGGGCCCCCTTCAGGATGTATGTGTTTTGGAGAGGCGGAACTCGTGCAGGATATCTGATATGGAGGAGGTGGGCTCCCTTCACAATATATGTTGTTTGGGAGAGGCGGAAATCCTGCGGGATATCATGTTTTGTGGGAGGTGGGTTCCCTTTACGATATATATGTTTAAAAGAGGCGGAACTCCTGCAGGATATTTGATTTGTGGAGCCCCTTCACGATATCTGTTGTTTCTGAGATGCGTAACTCCTGCATGATATCTTATTTTAAGGGAGGTTGGACCCCTTAACGATATATATGTTTGTGAAAGGCGGAAGTCCTGTGGGATGCCTTATTTTGGGGAGGTCGACCCCCTTTACGATATATATGTTTGGGAGTAGCGGAAGTCCTGCAATATAACTGATTTGGGGTTGCTTCACGATATCAATGTTTGGTAGAGGCGAAACTCGTGCAGGATATCTGATATGGGAAAGGTGGGCCCTCTTGTTTGGGAGAGGCGGAAATCCTGCGAGATATTTTATTTTGTGGTAGGTGGGCCCCCTTCACGATATCTATGTTTGGGCGAGGCGGAACTCGTGCAGAATATCTGATTTATGGGGCCCTTTCACGATATCTATTGTTTTTGAGATGCGGAACCCCTGCACGTTATCTAATTTTGGTGGAGGTTGGCCCCCTTTACGATATATATGTTTTGGAAAGGCGGAGGTCCTGCAGGATATGTGATTTTAAGGGGCTTTACGATATCTATGTTTGCTAGAGGCGGAACTCGTGCAGGATATGTGATTTGGGGGTAGGTGGACCCCCTTCACAATATCTGTTGTTTAGGAGAAGCGTAACTCCTGTGCGATATCTCATTTTGGTGGGTGGGCTCCCTTCACGATATCAATTTTGGGGGAGGCGGAACTCCTGCAGGATATCTGATTTGCGGAATGTGGCCCCCTTCACGATATCTGCGTTTGGGAGATACGGAACTTCTGTAGCTTATCTTATTTTGGTTGAGCAGGGCCCCCTTTACGATATCTTTGTTTGGAAGAGGCGGGACCCTTGCAGGATATCTGATTTAGCGGAGGTGGAACTCGTGCAGGATATCTGATTTGCGAGAGTTTGGCCCACTTCATGATATATGTGTTTGGGAGAGGCGGAATTCCTGCAGGATATCTGATTTTTTTGGAGATTGGCCCCCTTTACGATATCTGTGTTTGGTAGAGGCGGAATCTCCTGCAGGATATCTTATTTTGGTTGAGGTGGGCCCCCTTTACGATATATGTGTTTGAGGGAGGCGGAACTCCAGCAAGATATCTTATTTGGGGGATGTGGGTCCCCTTCACGATATATGTTGTTTGGAAGAGTCGGAACTCCTGCAAGATATCTTATTCTGGGAGAGGTGGGCCCCCTCCACGATATCCATGTTTGGGAGAGGTGGAATTCCTGAAGGATATCTCATACGGAGATCCTTCACGATATATATGTTCGGTATAGGCGGAACTCCTGCAGGATATCGAATTGGGGGGAGGTGGACCCCTTTCACGATATCTAGGTTTGTTAAATGCGGAACTCCTGCAGGATATCTGATTTGGGGTCCTTTTCTCGCTATATGTTGTTTGTGAGAAGCAAAACTCCTGTAGGCTATCTTATTTGGGGGGGATCCCCTTTACGATATCTATGTTTGGGAGAGGCGGAACTCCTGCAGGATATCTAATTTGGGTCGGGGCTTCACGATATATATGTTTGGTATTGGCGTAACTCCTGTAGGATATCTGATTTGGGGGAAACTGGGCCCCCTTCACGATATCTGTTGTTGGGGAGAGGCAGAACTCCTGCATGATATCTGATCTGCGGGAGGTGGGCTCGCTTTACGATATTTGTGTTTGTTAGAGGCGGAACTCCTGCAGGATATCTTATTTTGGCTGACTTCAGCTCCCTTACGATATCTCTGTTTGGGAGAGGCGGAACCTCTGCAGGGTATCTTATTTGGGGAGGTGGATCTCCTGCAGGATATCTGATTTGGGAGAGGTAGGCCCCCTTCATGATATATGTGTTTCGGAGAGGCGGAACTCTTGCAGGATAACTGATTAGAGGAGGTAGGCCCCCTTCACGATATCTGTTGTTTGGGAGAGGCGGATCTCCTACAGGATATCTTATTTTGGGGAGGGGAGCCCCCTTCACGATATCTATGTTTGGGAGAGGTAGAACTCTTTCGGGATATCCTATTTGGGGGGGCCTTCCACGATATAAAAAATTTGGTAGAGGCGGAACTCGTGCAAGATATCTGATTTGGGGGGAGGTGGGCCCCCTTCACGATATCTGCTGTTTGGGATAGGCGTAACTCCTGCAGGATATCTAATTTGGGGTGAGGTGGGCTCCCTTCAGGATATCTTTTTTTTGGAGCAAGCGAACTCTTCAGGAGATCTGTGCTTAGGGGTGTTTGTTACACGTGGGTCCCCTGTAAGAATATGTAGCCTAACCTTTGCAAATTTTGCTCTCATTATTTATTATTGTTTCTTAATATGTGCACAAATCACGTCAACAAAACTTAAATCAACACAACATTAAAAAAATTTCAAGAACTTATTCCTCAACCTAATAGATGAGGGTTTGCATTAGTGAAAAGTAATTTTTAGATCAGGGATTGTATTAGTGAAAAATAATTTTAAGATCAGGAATTGTATTAGTGAAAAATAATTTTAAGATGACGGATTGTATTAGTGAAAAGGAATTTTTAGATCAGGTATTGTCTTAGTGAAAAAGAATTTTTTGATGACGGATTGTATTAGTGAATTGGAATTTTCGATGACGGATTGTATTAGTGAAAAAGAATTTTTAGATGACGGATTGTATTAGTGAAAAAGATTTTTTAGATGACCGATTGTATTAGTGAAAAAGAATTTTTAGATGACCGATTGTATTAGTGAAAAAGAATTTTTAATATAACGGAGGAAAGGAATTTAGTAAGCTTGGTTGTAATTAGGGGAACACATTGGGGGCGCTTATTTACCCACCGAAGATGTTTTAGACGCTTGGTCATGTGAGAGTAATTTTGAACGCTTGATTATATCATGGAAAAGGATTTTTAGATGATAGATTATATTTCGTGAAAAAGAATTTTGAAAGTTTGAATATGACATAGAAATGGATTTTTGAAAGTTTGGTTATATATAACAAGGGGAAAAATTGGGGGCGCTAATTTACCCTACCCTAAAATGTTTTGGACGCTTGATCAAATCAAAAAAAAGGTATTTTGGACGCTGATTCTATCAAGGAAAATAATTTGACCGCTTAATTAAATCAAGAAAGGGGATATTGGACGCTTGGTTAAATAAGAAAAAACGAAAATTTTAACAATTGTTTATATCAGGGTAAAGGAATTTTTAACGCTTCATTATATGACAAAAAGAGAATTTGCAACACTTGATTTTAACCGGGAAATGAATTTCGAAAGCTTGAAAATATCACCCAAAGAGAATTTTGAATACTTGGTCATATTAAAGTAGAAAAGTAATTTTGAACACTTGATTGAATCCTATAAAAGGAACTTTAGAGCAATTGATTAATTATATTAGCGAAAAAGAATTTAGTACGCTTGATTATCGTTTGATTATATAATATAGAAAAAGAATTTAGGACGCTTAATAATAAAGAAAAGGAATTTGGGACACTTGATTATATGAGGGCAAAGGAATTTTGGACGTTTGATTATATTATAAAAATGATAGCGTTTTATTATATCAAGGAAATATTATGCAAATAGAAGATTTCAAAAAGTTTCGACAAAATGGAATATTGGCTCGAAGCGACGTAAAATAATACCAAGGGAAAGGATAGAGTAGTTCGAGATGATCGATACAAGCAAATTCCCTACCCCTCTGAGTGCGCTCCCATAGACACCCAAGAATTCACTAATGCTGAAGAGGAATGATCAAAAGTATCAAATACGACCTAGAAATGGAGAAGTAGCAGGATGAAAGGCTGTCCAGCAACAGCCACACGATGAAGGAGACCACAGATGCATGTAAAAGAGCTGATTCAGTCTTGAAGGTCCCATTAATTTTGGAGGGAGATAAAGTAACTAGAAACCGAGCTGACCACAACCTCTCAAATAATTGAGAAAGAACCTAAAATTGAGAGGTCGGATAGTAGTTTGCCGGGTCGTTTAGGTTCAGACCCGGTTTCTTAACGAGTGGGAGAATAGTAGCGTGGTTGAAATCAAATGATACCACACCAGACGATATGTTAAAGATATCAATAAGATGAGGAATAACAACAGGGTGAACAAGTCGTAGAGATTAAGGAAATGAGTCAGAGTTTAGTAGGTGGTGTTCGAAGAGAGAATGGGTCAATTTATTAACTCAGGAGGGAGAGAAATTAGTGAGTGTGGGAGAGGATGGATTACCAGGTGGCGAGGACCAGTGACAGGGGATATTCGACAACAGATATGCACTATCCTGTCAGAAAAAAATCGGCAGAGTGGTGGGGGCAGGGGAGACTTGGTGGTCAGAATGGAAGAGAGACGAGCGTTTGTACGTTGAGTGTGTGGATTGGTTTTGTTATCAGCAAAGTCACGGTGGTTGTGGGCTGCAAGAGCTGTCTTCAGAAGGAAGGTGTATGAGTGAGTCGCAAAGGAGTAGGCGAGAGAAGTCTCCGTTTACGTGATTCTTCTGGCCGACGCACCGTTGGCCAGAGGAGACGGACTCTAATAAGGGAATAATTAAATAAAGATCACTGGTATAATCAAGTACCAAAAATTCCTTTTTCTAAATATAATAAATCGTTTCATATCCTTGTGCTTTACAGGGTCATGTCCATTTGCCGCTCCTTATTCCGTGCACTTCTTCGCCCTATTTAACTTCACATGTCATTTTATATCGCGCTTTTAATACAATTGAGCCTCATGGCTCGACCATCTGTCGAATGGGAGGCCAGTGCAGGTCAATGTGCAGGGGAGATGAGGGGAAAAATGTTCCCTGGGGAGAAGACCATGACGGGCCGCAAAGTCTTGAATCCGTTGGATGGGTCCGAGAATGGAAGCTTGTGATCCGGCGAGAAGAGATTTGCAGTAATTATGGCAGGAGGTGACTAAGGCGTGAATGCCAATCTCAAAGCTCTCGCGGTCCAAGTGGAAGCGGATGCGGCCGAGATGAGAAAGCAGAGGGAGGATCGTAAACATGAAAGACGAGTTTTGAGAGATAACTATCAAAATTGACGCCAAAATATTTTACTGTATCGGTAAAAGGGGGGTGCGGAGCGTCAAGATTGAAGTTGAGTACTTTGGAGTATTTGTTCCTTGATGCCCTAAAATACCCCCTGCTTCCACTTAGGCCCCTTTATTGATGTTTGAATATAGATTTTATCGACGTTCTTTCCATCCTCGGATCTATTTTCACTTTCTTTTTATTCTCTTTTTCCTGTTTTTATGGCTTTCACTTCTCCCCTTTTTTCCTCTTTGACTGCCCTCCTTCTTCTCCTTTCAAGTCTTTTATATCCTTGTTAATATACATTAAAATGTCCCATTTACTTTTCCCTAATTTTAATATAATTTAATGATAACAACGAATCTCATCAGTCCATTGAACAATTTAAAAATCAATCAAATGCTATATCATATTCATATACACATCTACTTTCAGCACATCTACAAGTACTTATTGCTATAAATGCAATGCTTCTGTCAAATTACTGAACATGGCGAACAACACAAGTATAACTATAGTAATAATAATAATTATAATAGTATTAATAATAATAATGAATTATATTTTAGTAGTAGGCATTGGGTATATTTATTGATTGAAAAATGGTTCATTCTTTTCTTTGGTTATTTAACGAGATGTATTTTTGTTATTGTTAAGAAAGATATCTTGAGTAGCGGCGGTGTTATGACAGCGAGCAGTTGTTAGATGTGAAAGGCTTGTTTGGTAAAAATACCATTTCTCTTTTATATTTTCCTCTGGTCAGATACACATTTTTATTTGTCCATTGGGGGAACCCAAAAGGGAACGGATAAGACAGAGTTTTGAGAATCGCAAATAACAAACCGTTACTCGAGACTTTTTTTCTCGTTAGAGAATTAATTGCTCGCCTTTTTCAGGCACCCTCTTCTCTTATGCACAGAAGAGCTGTTTGGCTCCATTCTCCACCGCTAAAATTTACTCCCGCCAAAACGGGGCAAAATCAGACGCTCTCCCCAAATTCTTCTTTCGCGCCAAAATCTTTCTGTTGCGCGGGAATTTGCTTGCAGGCGCAAACTGTCTGGGAAGAGCGTTCGAATCGTGGAGAATGGCTCCCCAAAGGCTATTGGATCGCGTACGAAGTCCGATTGTCTGCGATTGGCTACAGCTCTTATTCGCCACTTAACGACAATGTAAAACCTTCTCTCTATGGCCGATGCTAAAGGCCCGAAATAATTCAATTATTTTAACAAGGAAGTTACAAATGCGTTTCACGCCATACCCATAAATCGTTAAAGGCAAATATACGAAACAATACGAAGTGATAGACGACATGCTAACCGTCCTGTCTTCTTTTCTCTTTTTTCCCTCTATTTCCGTCTCTAGCCCCGTTTTTCTCCATATATTTCCAGGACCTCCTATTTATCCAAGGTAAATTATGAAGCTGTTAAAAAAATAGCGAAGGGGAAAAAGAAGAAAAGATTCGGGGACAAAACAGCCTCCCTGTAAATTCTTTTCGTATTTATCCGGATACTCAGTGCTAAGGCTTTCAGATAAATTGTCCTTGTTCGCACGCGCTAAATAATTGCCTTTTCTCGCTTATAGCTTTCTCATGCAGAATGAGAAGACATTTATTTGATAATGTGGCAGTCATTAATACTGTTTTCATAGGATTGGTATGTAAATGAAGCTATTCAAGGCGAGACTAAGAGGGGACCGACAGAGCTTCAGTTTTGAATAGCTTATAGGACAACCTAAATTGGCTGAATGCTCAGATGAACAAGTTCTGATGTGCTCAATTATGAAGCAAGTAAATACATAGTTTGTATGTAAATGCTCTTAGAGATATAAAACGTACGTTTATTTGGCCATAAAAGTATACTTTAAAGGTTTATTTATGGTTAGGAGTTTAACGTTATTTATGATAGCCGTTAAAATGCTTCTTCCAGTATCATCCAAATAACGGCTTATTTGATTGCCCTGTGAAGGATCTGGACAAGTACGAGTAGAACCCCCGCCTCACAAAAAACGAGAACTTCAACTCAGGACAGCAGTTTAATATATACCCTCCATTTACCCATCACTGCCCGTTTTAATGGCTAACAACCCAATAACGCACAATAAGTTTGGTATATGAGTAAATATGTATTACATACATATGTAGATTTTTCTCTATATACAAAGAAATGTCAAAGTAAAAGGACGTAGATAAATTCCCTGTAGGATATATAATAGGACATGTTAGACTGCCCAATAAAGTTGAAGGGATTAAAGTACCGTCAGATTATGTTAGATTATTAATGGGTTTTATTTATTCTTGAATTACTTTAAGAGCAGTCGAAATATATTACTGAATTCAGAGGGTTGAATAAATGTTAGAATAATTAAGTTTCGGTTATGTTAGATCATTTAAGTTACGCCCTTTATATTTGTCCTTTGTTTAATAGCAAACTTAAAATATATATTAGTAAATTAAGAGTTACAAATAAACTGGCTAAAATTAATTTTAATTTAAGTTAGACTATTAACAATTTTCTTTTGTTTCTTTGATCGTTCGTCTCCGAATCGGATACATTCGCGGGACGCAATGCCATTTTTGATGGAGCGCTCTCCTGTACCTTATTGCGAGGACTGCGTTGTCTCCCGGACTGTTCGGCACATTCTTGTTGAATGTCCTAGTCTGAGTGATCTCCGCGTACGTTACGTGTCCCAGTACCGGGGCGAGCGTGGTCGCTACTGCTTGCCTCTTTTACTCGGTACGTGTTCGTGCACACAAACTTGTGGACTATATGACTTTTGGGAGGAGACTGGCCTTCTCCATTTTATTTAACTCTCTTTGGTGTAGGTCGCATGATCCTGCGTCGGAGGAGGTGGGCCTACCTCCGACGCCGGAGCGCGCTTTCTTCTTGTTGCCTTTTTTGCGTATCTTGTTTTTTAACCTTTGTTTCTGTTTTTATCTTTGTTATTTGTTATTTACTTGTTTTCTAATCTACCCTAGTATTTGGTTTTGCATGAATTACGTCGACTTTTTGCCTAGTAGGCAGTCGCTAGATAGGCTCCTAAAATGATTAAAAAAAACTCTTCGATCGCCTTTAGAGGATCTGTAACATATTCATTACTTAATTGAAGCAAATAAAGTATTAAACAGTTAGAGAGAATTAAGCACAAGTCAGAGTCAGGTTAGGCTATGGATAATTTGTTTTTCATTAATTAAATTATAATTGAGTTTATCTTTCAAGATTGAGACGGAATAATGTGAGATTCAGAGCAAAGGTCGCACAGACGATTCAGATCAAGACTCAGAAAATCCTCGGGATTTTTCTTTCTGGGGATTTAGTAGGATAACTCTACCCGCAGAAGATGTTAGGTGCCTTTTTGAGGCGTATGTGCCCTACTGGCTTTAACAGTCGGAGTTGGCCCTCCTGCCCATAAGTCAAGCAGAAGCCTATGCCGCTATATATGCGAGCTACGACTTCGCTGCTATTGAGCTTTAAATTCGAGAGAGAAAAATACTAGATAACTAGACTATATAGATAGATAATTCTACTAGATAAATATATAACTAGATAATCAACTAGATGTGTCTACTAGATGAGTATATAACTTGATAACTATACTAGATAACTATATCACAATCGCAACCAAACTACCAGGTTTGCTAAAGATAGATGCTAGGGTGTGTCCAATGGCAGGTACTCGGATGGTTTTGTTAGGATCAACGCAAAATTACTAGGAAGAAGTACAAGGGTATGAAAATAGATGGGTATAGGACTATCTAAACCAAACTAAATAAATACTAATTAATAAATACAAATAAATACAGAATACTAATTATATCAACTCTAAGATACATGAGTTGTAAAAAGGTTTGAGGGGCTGTTTACTATATATATATATATATATATATATATATATATATATATATATATATATATATATGAGAAAAGAATTGGACGTAAATTAGCAGATGAGACAAGAAACCAGAGGGTTTTTTTAGGACAAGAGAAAGAAACATTCCAAGACAAAGATCAAGGAGAGCAAAGAACAGCCTTTTAAAGGCAATCCATATTGAAAAAAATTATATCTATATATATCAATCATTTCCTGTGGCATCCATGGGGATGCATAGGGCCCAAATGAATTCGCGCCACCACGCGCTATCTTGAGCTAATGCGCCAAGATCTTCCCAACAATCATCTCCTGCTTCCTGCTTCATAGTCCCCATCCACGTTTCCCTATGCCTACCACTACCTCTTCTACCAGGGGCCACCAGCCCTGGTGTATCCCGAACTATACCCTGCTTTTATAAAACATGACCTAACCATTTCCAACGGGAAAATCTAATAATATATATATGTATATATATATATATATATATATATATATATATATATATATATATATATATATATATATATATATATATATATATATATATATATATATCCTGAACCTGAAATAACTGCAGCACTAAATTAAATTCAACAACTCGCAAAGTAAATAAAAAAAACAGCGAAATATATATATATATATATATATATATATATATATATATATATATATATATATATATATATATATATATATATATATATATATATATATATAACTCCAATCCGCTTTTTATTCAGTTTCCTTCCGTGGTACATCTTCATATTTATAGTTATCACGTGCTAACTTTCTTGATATTTCCCATATATATATAATATTTAATCAAACTTTAGAGAATTTATAATACTCAGAAATACGAGGGTTGGACAAAATAATTGGAACACGTTTTAAATTCAATGAATATTTATTAAATACGGAGCTGGTTATCCTTTTGCTTTCTGAACAGCGTCGATGCGTCTTGCAATTGATTAATACAGTCAGCTTCCTGACTTCATTGACAGGAATTTTGAGAGATTCTTCTTGCAATCCCTGCTCCAGCTGTTTCAGACACGATGGTGGAGGGTAACGACTTCTAACTTGTCGCTCCAAGACGCACTACAAATGCTCTATAATATTAAGATCTAGAGATTGTGGGAGCCACTCCATGTGTTGTAGCTCACTTCTACGCTCTTCATACCAATTCTTAACCACATCAGTGGTGTGTATTAGGGCATTGTCATCTTGGAAAAAGCACTCAGCATCAGGGAATAATGTCTGGACCATGGGATAGACTTGATCTTCCAAAATATTCAGATATTCGTTGCTGTTGATCCTACCATGCAGGAAAACGATTGGACCAAGAGAATTCCAAGATAGGTTGCCCAAACCGTCACTCACCCTCTTCCGTTTTTCACTGTAGGAAGAAGGCAGTCAGAATTAAAAGCTTCCCCGGGCTGCCTCCAGACATAAACTCGCCCTGCAGTGGAGAAAAGAGAAAAACTGGACTCGTCGAAGAATATTACTTGCTTCCATTGGTCTGTCGACCAGCCCTTGCGATCTCTATACCAGTTCAGCCTTTCCTGAATGTTTTGATGAAAAAGCAGAGGTTTCTTGATGGCGGCTCTTCCATGATATTCGGCTTTATTGAGCTCACGGCGAACAGCTTTAGTCGAAACTAGGCTAGGCGGATGTTGATTCAACTCTGCAGTCACTTTAGGGACAGTTGTCCTGGGATTTTTCATCACAATACGTTTCAACACTCGTCGGTCTCTTTCAACGAGCTTCAAATTCCTACGGGAATTACTCATCCTGCTGGAGGTTTTGCCCTTCTTCTTTTATTATGTTATGGTCCTTGATATGATAGCTCTCGAAAAACAAGGAGTTTAGCTTTTCTGGTGACGGAAGCTCCTGCAATTCGAGCTCCAAAAATTTGCCCTTTTTCGAACTCAGTAAGGTCACGCATCTTAGCATCTATACCCCGATCTTATTGACAGAGTCTCTTATACTGCCAGCAATGTGTGCATGTTCTATAAGATACAATCCAATCCGCATCACTCGCTGTATATTTCCTTGCCAAATCGCTTTGTAGCAAGGGGAAACACTCGTCAGGCTTTGGCCCGGTATCCTCTTTGTTTTCAGTCTATCAGATCCTCTTTGTTTTCAGTCTATCAGATGCCAGTTTCAGCGTTGCTTTCTGCCAAGTGTTGTCCATCTTTGCAATTCCTTGGACGAAGAGACTTGTGCATTGAATAGTGTAGATGCCTTCAAAAAGAAAGGTAATAGGATCTTGTGTTCATCATGAGCCATTATCCTGTTATTTTGTTATTTGTTATGGTTTTTCTTGTTTGAATATTCTATATACAGTATATCTTGTTTTGTTTGAATGTTGCTATATACTGTTTTTCAAATTTTGTATTTAATTTTATTACTCAATTTAATTTAACTGAATCCATAGATGACTGGAAGCATTGAGGTTTTTCTTTATCTATCTTTTCCCAGTTTGTTCTTCTATCCCACTTCCTCTTCTTCTTACCATCGTTCCCTCTTCGACGTTGCAGGTGTGCGGGGATTGCTAATTGTAATCTATAGTGCTTGCACTCTGCCCGTTCTAACTGTCTAATCTTGTGTACTACTACTAATAATAATGAAATTTAGATGGATATTCGTAATATATTGGCTCATTGAAATATTGGTGTTAAATTTCTACTCTTTGAATTATTTTGTCCCACCCCTGTATGTATGATAATAATGTATATTCTGCTAATATGTTTGAATTACTTAGTACTTTACTAAATAGTGTATAATTAATAAAATAATATATTCTGTTAAATCAGAATTTAACCAATATGTTCCAGCTTAAATTTATGACTATGGTGTATTTAATGTCGTGTTGTATGAGTATATGAATAAAACTAAAGAACTTACAGGAGCACAGAGAGTACAAATCCAACTTCTATAGAGCCAAAGGGTTATCACTAAGATAAATTGCTACAAAAATATAATGTTTAAGATGTGTTTTCCAAACTATTCTAAAGGTATATCAAGATATCACTTGCTTTGTATTAAGAAGAGGCAGAAAACTTCTTACAACTCCTATCATTCTGACTTGATTAGAGAATCGCTGGAAAACATCTCCAGAACTTGCTTCAAGTTTAAACATATCTCGCAAAACAGTTAGTAGGAGACTTAAGGATCAATGGCTAATAGGATATAAGGCGAGAAAGAAAAAAAACGTTTTCTTGGGATAAATATCACAAATATTGGACACATTAGAAATGGTCTAAAATTATCAGCTGAGTTGAAAGTAATTATCAGGTATGAAATAAAGAATAATTTAATGTTAGTTTACATGTAATTTAATGCGGGAGGGATTTCAATTCTGTAAAACGTCTTTTTTGCCGAATCTAAGCAACTGGCGAGAAGGTTGTGAGGGTAACAGAGGTTTTTATCTCGTCCAAAGATCTTTGAAATCTCATTATCCAAGAATTCTGGCCTGGTGACACGCAACCCTCGGAGAAACATTGAAGTAAATACCAAACGTTTGACTTTATCATTATGACCAGAATAAAAATGAATTTAGGAACCAACGTTAGTAGGCTTCCGATAGACGGAAAATTTAAATACAGACGGAGTCCTGTGAATTCGTTTATTTACAACTCAGATGACTCTGTTAAAAGAAATATTGTTGAATAATCGTTCATTAATTCGTCGTCTAATTTCAATATATCCCCTGGTCTCTTTAAACTGGTAAAAAAGAAAAACACAAGTCAATAAAGAGGAGAATAAGACAGAGATCTCCAATAACATAAAACAATACTGAAACCACTTTTTGCGCTGCAAAGCTGTGCGAGGCGGGATCATGCCTTCATTGCAATAGGAACAAACTTCAAAGCGTCTGCGCGACATGAAGATGTCATGCTACAAGACTTAGATTTTTCTTGTAGTGTTTCCTCATCAATACGAATGAACTGCCGAGTTCCGCGTTAGAGTCAGAACACTTTTTATTTTTTTTACTCACCCTAAATATATAATCGCATATGTAATGTCATTTTTTCTCATTTCTTTTCATTTTTATCATTATTTTAGGGGTAGGAATAATCGAAAACAAGTTTGTTTTATACCATTTATGTGTAAGAGTGTTGATACAGGAGACGAAACGTGGTTTATGTACAATTATATTAAACATTCTAGACAATGGATTTGACCTGGGTGAAACCAATACCCCAACCGAAACGTGAGGGCTTCATCCACGGAAAATACTCTTATGTGTTTGGTGAGATATGAATAACATGAAACACTTTGAACTTCTTTACCCTAATCAGCCAATCACCAAGGAGGTTTACTGTGATCACTTGGACTGTTTACATGCAGCACTTCAAGTTAAGAAATGACAGAATTAATCAATAGAAAAAGCTTGTTCTTCCATCAATACAAAGAGCAAACAATTTCATACAAAAGTTTTAAAAACTCGATTGACAACTAATGAGTCATTTTCCTTATTCATCTTCCTTAGCGCCATCAGATTACAATCTTTTTACTGATTTAAAGAATCACCTGAAGAGAATGAAGATATCAACAACGGATCAAGTTGAAACAACCGTAAATACCTTTCTTTAAAATCAAAGTCAAACGATTTTTACAACTTTGGTATTGAAACGTGAAACTGGTGGAAATTATATTAATAATTATATTAATAATTAAATTAATAGATAAACACATTTAAATATAAATAGTTTTAAAGAGTTATTTGATTTCCCGAGCTCGGAAGATGGAGAATGAAACAAATGTTCCATTCTCTTCGAAAAGCAAAGGTGACACTTAAAAACGCCAATCGAAAGATAGTTTTTTTGGCTATCTGAGAGAACGCCTATTTTAAGTGTTACCTTCTCGTGTATGTGCGAAGAGCTCCTTCCAAGGCCTTTGAGAAAGACTGTGTTTGCCAAAAATAGCCTTTTAACCGCATAATTAATTGCGTTACTGCAACAATTTTTCTTAATATATATATATATATATATATATATATATATATATATATATATATATATATATATATATATATATATATATATATATATATATATATATATATATATGAATGCAATATCCCGCAGGAAAAAATGAAAAGGTGTTTCCAAGTACTTTCGAACTTTATTAAGTTCCTTATCAAGGATAACTACAAGAAATAGTATTATATTAGAGGTATATATACGAAAGAAAAATATGAAAGACCGCCTCAAAAACAAGAAATCACCAATGAGGAAGAGGGAAGGGGGAAGGTAAAAAAAAACACATTAAGGATTACAAGAAGCAGGTAGTAAGTTCAAACTAATTCGAAGGAAAGGGTAACAGATTCAAAGAAATGGAGATAGCCTAACGAGGGAGATTATAAGACACGATGAGCAAAAGGGGGAAAAAATACAAAGTACAAAACAGAGCAGTGACAATTGAAAAATAAAAATGAATAATAATAAAAAAATAAAAAATAAAACAGGGGCCACATAACTAAAGAATGTATATAAAAAAACACTAGGAACGCAAGACAAAACTAATTTCTTTGAGTATTAATCTTTTAATTATAGCATCTATTTTATATAAACCAGGGGAAAGGTTAAAATTATCACATTGGCTTATAAAAGCACATTCAATGATGTATCTTTTAATATGGTCATTGGAACGATAAATAAATTTGACCGAGTTCTAGTTAATTAAATGGTCCTTATCTGACATATAGACAAAGAAAGCACTGTTATCTTCCCTTCTTCGGACATTATATTTATGTTGATTTATGCGAACAGAAAGTTGTTTACCTGTTTGTCCGTAATATTTACTTAGACAACCAGAACACTCAACTGAATAAGCTCCCCCTCCTCCTAAACTATTAAAATTATTACGTACTAATAAATTCTTAATGGTCGTCTCATATTTAAAAGAAGCAACAGAAATGTTAAAGTTATTCAAAAGATGGGGAAGATCACTAAAACAAAGAGAAAAAGGTAGAACTAAATTATTATTACTATTAAAAGGGAGAGTAGGGACAGTTTGATAAAATGTCTTTTTAGCAGAAGAAAGACAGTTTTGAAGAAACGGGTAAGGGTAACAAAGTTTATGGCCAATTTCAAAGATATTGGAAAATTCCAAATCCATATATTCCGGGCTCACAACACGTAATGCCCGTAGAAACAGAGAAGAAAAAACAGAGCGTTTAACTTTAGGGCTGTGAGAAGAGCAAAAATGAATATAAGAATTTAAATTAGTAGGCTTACGAAAGATAGAGTATTTAAAACATGTATGAGTTCTATGAATAAGAAGATCAAGAAAGGGAAGGGTTCTATTATTTTCCAACTCATGGGTAAATTTAATTGAAGGGACGAGACAATTGAGTCTGGTAAGAAAAACATTAACATCTTTGGAATTAGGCCACAAGCAAATGACATCATCAATATACCTGTACCAAACGATCGGAGCATCAAGGATAGTAGGGAGAAGTTTTGTTTCAAAAAAACTCCATATATAAGTTAGCAAGGACAGGAGAAAGACAATTACCCATGGCTAATCCGAATTTTTGGAGCAAATATTTTCTTTCGAACGAAAACTTACAGTTTTTGGTACAAAGGGAAATGAGGTTCAAGAAAGTAGTAACGGGTACCGGCAAGTCATAATTTCATCAAACGGCAGTCCATTGATGTCCTTCATTATAAGGACATCAATGGACTGCCGTTTGATGAAATTGAACGGATACTTCTCTCCAAACGTATTTCTTCATTGAAATATGATGTTACACTCGCCTTCAAAGAAGCTAACGCAAGACGTCACGCCTTTACAGGTATCATCCCTTCTAACTGGTCTAATGTGTTACAAGACTCTATATATATATAAGCTCACCGGACAAAATATTAGTCATTTGTAACCTTAGTAAGGGCCTCTTGCACGCCACTTTGCTCCATATGTTCATGCCATGGAGTTCCCTGTGTAATGTTCTTTCTGAAATGGGTGCTGAAGGACCAGAATTGACGTTTTGTAGCAATTTCTGCCTCGAAGCCAATCGATTTGCAATTACAAGTCTGGAGATTCTACGACGGTCCTTGTATGTCAACACCTTCTTCCGTCCGGAATTCTGTCGAGAGTTTTTCGCATTTGGGGAGTTCTGCCATTGCTTGTAAATCTGGATGAACGTTTCCGTTGAAACACTGCCAAATTCCGCCACCTGCTTCACATGATAATCTTTGGCGCGGCCAAATGCAATCACAACTTTTTGCCATTCCATGACGTCACTTTTCCGGCCCATTTTAAGTAGAGCTGATTTGCTATCTACAGATTTTCACGCCGTCAGCAACAAAAATAGAGCTTAACTAACGTCGCGACGTAAACTAAGCTACGCCTCTCTGCTGCCTAAGGTTCGTACACGCTTCAGATGTTAAATTATGTTTTGGGGATAGTAGCTATGGTGATGATCGCTTAATGGCACAGGTTGAAATCCAACTTCCTTATTTATTTTCATATAACGGTTGAAATAGTTTGCCCTATCTTTCCGTTCTCGACATCTCCCATTTTCCTTCCTAAGCTTTTATTTGTTCATGTAATATTCTTCTTAGCGTTTTTTCGGGTTGAGTTACCAATTTCCATTTCCTTGGGCCTTTTAATATATATATATATATATATATATATATATATATATATATATATATATATATATATATATATGAACGCAACAAACCGCAAGAAACAGAAAAACATGATAATCTTTCTTCGGAAATACTATTTCCTATTTCACAAAAATTCCGTACAGGGGTGAGATTCGAACCAAGCACACTGAGGCAGCGAGCAACCGCTTTGATCTCAATTAAACCGCCCCTTAGACCACTCGGCTCCGCGGAAGACTAAGGGACGGTTTAATTAAGATCAAAGCGGTTGTTCGCTGACTCAGTGTGCTTGGTTCGAATCCCACTCCTGTACGAAATTTTTACGAATTAGGAAATAATATTTCCTAAGAAAAACTATCCTGTTTTTCTGTTTCTTGCCGTTTGTTGGATTCATTTAAGCCTTCTTTCGCGTTCATGAAAGATATATATATGTATATATATATATATATATATATATATATATATATATATATATATATATATATATATATATATATATATATATATATATATATATATATATATATATATATATATATATATATATATATATATATATATGTATATATATATATATATATATATATATGTATATATATATATATATATATATATATATATATATATATATATATATATATATATATATATATATATATATATATATGTATATATATATATATATATATATATGTATATATATATATATATATATATATATATATATATATATATATATATATATATATATATATATAAAATCGTCCCGAAGCTTCTACTGATCAGAGCCCAGGGAACGAGGCTGGGTACTTCCTTCCTGCACCTGAACCAATTTCTTTCTCCGACTTTCTTCGATGTTAGCTTCTGGCTAATTTCTAGATAAAGCCGGCTAGTAAACGTTTTATTTCAGCCATCTCTCACTTCTTATCTGATAGTAATGTTTTTTCCCATCTCCCTTTCCGAACTTTCATTCTTTTTAATAGAATTTTCACCTTTGTTTGTGTTCTTGCTATTTCTTTTGGGGATATGTGCGTTATTTACCGTATGAATCGTTCCTAAGATTATTTGTGTTTTGTGTTCAGTTTCGTATCATTCCCAAGTTCCTGTATTTTTTTAGGTTCAGTGCCGTATCGTTCCCCAGTTTATGTGTATTTTTTGTGTTCAATAACTTGTCGTTCCCAGTTTGTGTATTTTTTGTTTTCAGTCTCCTATCGTTCCCAAGTTTATGTGCATTTTTTGTGTTCAGTATTGTATCATTCCCAAGTTCCTGTATTTTTTTAGGTTCAGTGCCTTATCGTTCCCCAGTGTATGTGTATTTTTGTGTTCAATATATTATGGTTCCCAGTTTCTGTTTATTTTTTGTGTTCAGTGTTGTATTGTTCCAAAGTTCCTGCATGTTTTTTCGTGTTTAGTGTCGTATCGTTCCCCAGTTTCTAAGTATTTTTGTGGTTAGTATCGTATTGTTCTCATTTTTGTGTGTGTGTTGTTTCTTATCCTTCCTGTGTTTCTGTTGTTTTTTTGTGTTCAGTAATTTTTCATTCCCAAGTTTATCTGTGTTCAGTATCTTATCGTTTTCCAGTTTCTGTGTATTTTTTGTTCATTATCGTATTGTTTCCAAGTTTATGTGTGCTTTGTGTTCAGTGTCCAAACTTTCTTCAGTTTCTTACTATTTTATGTGTTGAGGGGCGTTTCGTCCCTCAGTTTTGTTTTGTTTTGTATTCAGTTGTCGTATCGTTCCAAGTTACTGTATTTATTGCCGTATCATTTCACACTTTATGTGTAGTTTTGTGTTCAGTATCGTATTGTTCCCAAGTTTCTGCGTATTTTTTTCTGTTCAGTATCGTATGGATCCAAAGTTGCTGTGTTTTATATGTTCAGTCTCGTATCGTTCAATTTCTGTTTTTTGTGTGTGTTCAGTATCTTATCGTTCCGAATTTTTTGTGTTGTTTGTTTTCACTGTCGCATCGTTCCTCACCTTAAGTGTATTTTTTGTCTTCAGTATCGTATCCGTCCCAAGTTTTTAGGTGTTCTTTGTGTTCAATGTCGTATTGTTCTTAAGTTTCTGTGTATTTATTCTGTTTATTTTCGTATCCTTCCTTAATTCATGTTGTTTTGTGTGGTCAGTATCCTATCGTTCCCAGATTTATGGGTTTTTTGTGTGTTCAGGGTCGCATTGTTTCTGTTTTTTTGGTGTGCTCAGTATCGTATCGTTCCCAAGTTGTTTGTTTTTGTGTGTTTATCCTCGTATCGTTCCCAAGTTGTTTGTTTTTGTGTTTATTCTCGTATCGTTTCTCACTTTCTGTTGCGTTTGTGTTTACTGTCATATCGTTCCTTAGTTACTGTGTTTTTTGCGTTCAATGTCTTATTGTTCCCAAGTTTTTGTGCTGCCTGGTATCGTTCCCCAGTTTCTGTTGTTTTTGTGTTCAGTATCGTATTATTCCCAAGTTTCTGGGTTTTGTGTTCTGTGTCGATGTTTGCCCAATTTCCGTGTGTTAGGTGTTCAGTGTCATATCGTTCATCATTTCCTGCGGAGTTTGACAAACCCTCGCGGTTCTGGCACTCAGGATCCTAATCGCGTATCTAGGTTTTAGCACTAAACGTCCGTATTTGACCTCCCATAGTAAGATCTGGCACTAGAAATTCAGAACCTCACCCCAACCAAGTGGGTTGTGGCACTATTAATTTGGAACTTCGCTTCACCCTAGGGGATCTGGCTAGAAAGAGACCGAATTTAACTGCCCCTAAGGTGGGCTAATGAGCCCCAAACTGATTGAAACGGAGATTCCCCAAGGAAATGCTTCACGGCCTCTCATTTGTCTCTCGCCAATTGACTTAAATGCATACGACTCTAAATGGTCATAGCCCGTTAGTTAATTACGCTTAGTCAGTTTGTTAATCCTCTTAGTCTGTTAGTTCTTAGTCTTTTAGTTAATTGCGCCTAGTCATTTAGTTAATTGTTCTTAGTCAGTTAGTTAATTGTTCTTAGTCAGTTAGTTAATTGTTCTTAGTCAGTTAGTTAATTCCTCTTAGACTGTTAGTCAATTGCTCATAGTCAGTTTATTAATTGCTCTTCCTCAGTTAGCTAATTACTCTTAGTCAGTTAGTTAATTCCTCTTAGTCTGTTATTTCATTGATCATAGTCAGTTTGGTTATTGTTCTTAGTCTGTTATTTAATTGTTCATAGTCATTTTGCTTATTGCTCTTCTTCAGTTAACTAATTGTCCTTATTCAGTTAGTTAATTCCTCTTAGTCTTCCTGCCTGCAGGAAGATCTTGGGAAGATTGGGGAGTGGTCGGACACGTGGCAAATGCCTTTTAATGTGGGAAAATGCTGAGTGATGCATATCGGCCACAGAAACCCTCAATCTTAGTATATCCTTAAAGGCACTGCTATTGAATCCACCGACACTGAGAAGGACTTGGGTGTAACAATCACTAGTGACCTCAAGTTCTCGAAACAGTGCATCGAGGCGGAGAAAAAGGCCCAAAGGATGCTAGGCTATATTAAGCGCCAGTTTGGTTATTGGAACCAGGAGATTGTACTGTGTTTGTACAACTCCCTTGTCCGACCGCACCTGGAGTATGCCGTACAATTTTGGAGTCCTTCATTTCGAAAGGACATCGCGAGATTGGAACGCGTGCAAGCCAGGGCAACCAAACTGATTCCCTCTATCAGACATAAAAGTTATGAAGATAGATTAAGGGAATTAGATCTGTTCTCGCTGGAAACCCGTAGACTGGGTGGTCAGCTCATCGAAGTTTTCAAAATACTTCGAGGGTTCCACAATGTTGACTACAGGGATATTTTCACACTTTTTGAGAGCAGAACAAAAAATCACGGCTTTAAACTTGAACTGAAGCGTTACAACTGCAATCTGTGTGGCAAAGTTTTTCACGTACAGTATCTGCGGTAGTTGGAACGCACTCCCAGTGGAAGTTGTCAACGGTGAATCTGTTTACCAGTTCAAGTCATGACTAGAAAGGGTCTTGAAAAGTGGCCGTTTAAGGACGTAAAGCATTTGAGCAGAGATGTGCCCACTCGACTGCTAGTCCAAAGGTACCCTCTTTGAATGGAGCGTAAGGTCTTCTAGGGTACTTTCTTTCCTTGTTGCTCCTTGTTACTCAGTTAGCTAATTGTTCTTAGTTAGTTATTTAATTTATTTTAGTCTCATAGTTTTTTTTCCATAGTCAGTTTGTTTATTGCTCTTCCTCAATTAGCTAATTGTTTTTAGTCAGTTTGTTAATTCCTCTTAGTCTGATAGTTAATTGATCATAGTCAGTTTGTTTATTGCTTTTCCTCAGTTACCTAATTGTTCTTAGTCAGTTAGTCAATTCTTCTTAGTATTATAGTTAATTACTCTTAGTCAGTTAGTTAATTCCTCTTATTCTGTTAGTTAATTGATCATAGTCAGTTTTCTTATTGCTCTTATTCTCTTATTTAATTGTTCATATTCAATTCGTTCATTGCTCTTCTTCAGTTAGCTAATTGTTCTTAGTCAGTTAGTTAATTTTTCTTAGTCTGCTAGTTAATTTATCATAGTCAGTTTGCTTTTTGCTTTTAGTCTGATAGTTAATTGATCATAGTCAGTTTGTTTATTACTTTTCCTCAGTTAGCTAATTTTTCTTAGTCAATTAGTTAATAGATATTAGTCAGTTTATTGATAGCTCTTATTCCTTTTTTTAATTGCTTTTAGTCAATTAGTAAATTGTTCTTAACCAGTTAATTGCTCTTAGTTAGTTAGTTAAATGCTCTTATTCAGTTTGCTAATTACTTATTTGCGCTTAGTCAGTTAGGCGATTTCTCTCGGTCCCTCAGTTAATTATGTCACCTTTTCCTTTTTAATCCTCAACAGCACCACCTAAATATATAAGGAAATTCACATAAAGATAAGAATGACGATTGCTGGTAAGCCCTGGAGCACCATGGGCCGTTCATCGTTGAAACGGGGGGGGGGGAGGTCGACACGTAGATAAGGTAGGATAATGGATTGGTACTCGGTATTATTAGTGGTAGTTTTGTTAATGGTATCTGTATTATTAGTAGTAGTGTTGGTAATGGTATTAGTATTTTTAGTTGTATCGGTAATGGTAGTATTGGTGGTTTATCAACAGTGGCTGTATAATTGGTAATGGTATTATTAGTTTTACTTATATTAGTAATAGTAGAATTAGTGGTATTATTAGTATTGTAGTAGTATTGGTAGTTGTATTGTAGTATTAGTAGTATTGGAAATAGCATCGGTATTATTAGTATTAGTCGTAGAATTAGTAGAAGTATTGGTAATGATAGTGTGATAGTATCACTGTTGCTAGTAATGCTAGTAATAGCATTACTAGTAATGCTATTACTCTTTTGTGGT
The DNA here is from genome assembly GCA_963969495.1 of Ceratothoa steindachneri. Lineage (NCBI taxonomy): Eukaryota > Metazoa > Arthropoda > Malacostraca > Isopoda > Cymothoidae > Ceratothoa > Ceratothoa steindachneri. The sequence continues at coordinate 25,893,727 of OZ018326.1, forward strand.
CGTTTGGTAGTTTACAATTTTGCATTCAACTCTCTGCCGTGGCCCGCTTGTAGAGTCTTAATGGTCATCAACCACATGAGATTGGATTTAGTTCGTATTTTGGGGTCTTTTGTCTTAGTGGTTTTGTAATTTACCTACTAAGGTCAAACCCCTTTACGGAGTTTGGTATCATACAGTGTAGCGTCCCAAAGGCGAAGAGGATATAATATAGGAATTTTAAATCCAAGGATATTATTCTTTGCTCAATAAAAAGCGCTTATAACATCTCATTGAGAGTGTGCGGTGCACGTCTTGTCTCCGCACATGCAAAATGACCAACGTCGAGCAACGAAGTTAATTCCCGAACTTAGAAATAGATCGTTTGAAGACAATATATTCTCTTTGGAAGATCTTTATCTACGCGACCAACCTTTTGAAACACTTTTAAATACTAAATGGTGTTACTAATGTAAATAATATTCAATATTTAAGCTAGATACTAAAACGGGCACTAGAAATAACAGTTTAAATCTAATAAACAAAAACTTTAATACTGCGATAGCACAAAATATATTTACTTATAAAATAACGCAAACTTGGAATATCTTGCCAAGTAATAGCAAGCACCTATAGTAAATTTGTTTACGAATATAATCGATAAATATAACCATATGTAAAATAGAACATTACAGAAACAAGAGTTGTAAGTCAAAAAATATTTAATCATATCTTCTCTTCTTTTTACTTGCCTCCTTTATCTCTGCCTTGCCTCCTTTCCCCTTCTTTCTTGAACTAACCTTTAATGGACCTTATGGTCTTTGCTACCTACTACCTCCTTTAAAGAATTCACCCACTTCTACTGAAGAATCGAATGACTTACTTTAAATAGTTTATCCGAGTATATCCGGATACAGCGCAAGAATGGTGTATTTTAGAAATATTACTGAGATATTACGTCTTCAACTCTCCCTTTCTTTCCTTATCTCTCTCTCTCTCTCTCTCTCTCTCTCTCTCTCTCTCTCTCTCTCTCTCTCTCTCTCTCTATCTATCTCTCTCTCTCTCATTGACGTCACTGTGGTTGCGCGAGCACCCCGCCATTTCGTACCAAGTGTATACGGGTACATGGCAATATAGATGTAATTTAGAAATTAGCCTGAGGTATTACGTCTGTTAACTCTTATCATCAGCACAAGTGTCATTACTAAACTAAAGAAATAAAAAAACGGTCGTCTTTTATAAACTTCGGCACCAAGAAACCATCAATGCGGGAAGTAACATTGACGTTCTTTGGGGAACTAAATCTAGCTCTGATCAAGATCATCGATGTTTCCCACTGGCTACATGGCCACCTGTCCGGGCAACACACGTGGAACCGAACGCTGCCTCAAAATGGAACCACACACTCGAAAGGATCGGATTGGAAGCCACAACACCTCCAAAAATCACTTCAAACAACACCATAATCATCAGCCGGATCGAGAACTGGATCGGCGTTCACACCGAGGAAGAAATCAAAACAGAGTTGAAAAAAACAACTTTGGCTCAAAGTTATGGATGAAGTTAAAATCCGCGAAAACGCAAATATTCAAGATTCTATGTGAGATAAGTGATATCACCACAAAAAAAATCCCCAGAAAGGACTCCTACTCTTCAACATGGTTCCTACATCTAACCTCGAATGCGATAAATACAACCAAGTTCAAATTTTCTTCAATTTTTGCAACATGGAAGTCCATACATACGAGGGGCGGTCAATCAGTTTTGCAATTCGGATATAAAGAAACGAGATATGAGGAAAAGTGTTTCATTATTTTTCGATACAACTATCCTCCACTTCAATGCACTTGCGCCACTTGTTTCTGAGGATTCGAATTCCCGACAACCAGAAATCTCCCGACTGCTGTTCAATCCCCTCCTGGACGGCGAGCTGGACATCTTCATCGTCCCCAAACCGGCGTCCACGCAGTGCAGCCTTAAGCTGGCGGAATAAAAAGTAGTCGCTAAGGGCCAGACCTGGACTGTAGCGGGGATGGTTGAGCTCCTCGAATCCGCACTCGCGCAGGGCAGCTTGTGCGACTCTGGCCATGTGGACTTTGACGAAGTTGAAGTCGATCATGGGGCGTGAAGTTTCTAGAGACCCAACGGACTGAGACCTTGGTCATGGCCAAATTGTCATCGATGATGTTGATAACACTTCCATGTGATATTCCAAGTTCTCGCTCAATTTCTTTGACCTTCACCCGTCGATTTTTGAGGATCATCCTCTCCACACAGGCTACATTGTCCTCGTTGGTCATGTCTGACAGGCATCCTGGATGGGGATCATCTTCAAGGGACTCACGACCATGGCGGAACTCCCTATTCCAGCGAGCAATGGTTGCATAGGAAGGGGCAGTGTCAGTATACACTGCAACCATGCGTTCATGGATCTCTTTTGCATTCTTGCCTTCCTTGGTCAAAACTTTGATCACTGCGCGGTGCTCAACCTTCTCCATTGTTGAAAAATTTGTGACTGACGATCTGCGATCAGCTACTGCTTCTTAAATAGACGAGGCAGGAGAGTGCCGCTGCAGGTCCTGACTTGTCATAACTTGTCCTAACACCCCCACATACAGCCATCCCCCTTCCCTTGTTTTGCCCAACCGATTCGCAAAACTTATTGACCACCCTTCGTATTTCGGTCTACTGCCTGAACAAGAACAATTGCAAACCACAGTTGGAGACCTCACCAAATTGGAGAAGTGCCTTAATTGCAAAGGTAATCATTGAACCCCTGTTACTTGTTTGTCCAGAAAAAAAAGAAGATAACGCAAAAGGGAGATGAACAAAGAGACCAGGAAGAAAAGAGAAGAACCACCTCTTATGGCCAAGCCACAAAACAAGTAACCCTCCGGAATAGTTCTCAGAATTTCACCATTTCCCATGCCCTTCAAGCGACCACTCACGCCAAAATTATGACATGAATTCTGCATACCCATCTTATCAACATGATACACCATAGATCATGTACTAAGGCACTAAATGGCATGCTTGACCAAAATGGGTTCGAACCCATGAACTTCCCCTCGAACCCCCACTCAGCGGTAGTTTTGCATATAAATTGAACACATCCACAATAAAAAACTATCCAACGAAGAAAGAATGAAAACCAACCCATAAACAACTAAATAGAAACAAAATGTGACCAACGAGGACCGGGTCGTGGAATAAGATGAAAAGGAAGAAATCGCCGAGAAAAAACTGGACACAAATGAAGTGGCGACTCCTCTGAATCCACAATTGATGGCAATTCGGCAGAGTAAAAAGAATCCACCTATTACGATGCCTGTCCTACAATCGATACCCGCACAAAAAAAAGCGAACACTCGCACAGGCCTTCCCAAAACTAAAAAAAGAATAACGAGACTCGACGAAGTGTAAGAAAATATGCGAATTTACACTTCCTCTTTCGGAAGGAGACCTCAAATAAGACCAAGCGAAGATGAAACTAAGCTTTCTCTCTCTATGAATAAGTATTTCTACACATTAAGGTCGTAGTCTCAAAATCCTCTATATAAACACCAATGTATGGAACAATAAAAACATATTTAATATCTTTCGAGAAATTGACGCTAATATCATTCTGATATCAACATGGAATCAATACAGACAGACAAAGAACTCCCAAGAACGCTTTGACGAAGCAGCAACCGCCATCAAAAAAGGACTATGGTACGGGTAACTCCTAGATTTCGAAGAATCTTATCTTGCCATCAAGGCTAAAATGGAAATAACCAATGCCATTATAGCCACAAGATACCAACCTCCAGGGCGTAATCGAGTACCCTTCCTAAACTTCAAAGTCTCTTTAACAGCAAAAAAAAAAGTAATCCTAATAGGAAACCTCAATGCGAGAATACAAGAATCACGCTACAGACCACCATCCAAAGGCATAAGCAGGAAATTTGACCTCCTGTTACAAAGAAATATCACCCAGAGGCTAAGACTCGAGTTCCTCACCTACATTACTCAGAATTGCGCCAAGAAGCTTGATATAGTTCTTGGAAGCACACAAATGCCATTCAACTACCACATGACACTAGTTGTCATCCCGTGCAGCGGTCACGTGGTAATATTCCTAACAATAAGTCAGAACCCTATCCAGATCTCGAGCATGCCATCAAAACTACCACTGAACTGACTGGGACGCCTGCAAGACTAGGCTTCTGAGTACCTCCCTCCAATCTCCAAGAGGCAACGTTGGGCAAGATAGATACACAGCTTGACGTAATACAAAATGCACCTCTACAAGCTGACAAATAATCTGTTCCACTAGAACGCTATAGAACAATACCTTCCAAGCTAGGTGGACAAGGAAATGAAGGCCAAAAGCAGACAGCTCCAAGATACTATGGGTCAATTCGTACCGCGGGAGCTAATGAGAAACTTTTCCTGCAGATGTCCAGACTGGAGACAGAGTTAACGCAGGATTTTTACCACCAAGAGAAAGCTTGGAACAACAAAATTGCACAGTTGGACCAAGAAACATCAGGTAAGGAATACTGAAGAATAATCAAGAATCTAATGGGACGTCTCCACCCAAATTAATTTAAGAGACGAAAATGAACATTCCATCGAAGAATCTGGAGATATCGAAGAAAAGTTCAGGCAACACTGGGTGAATAGCTGAAATATAAGCCCAGAAGAAAGCAAACTTCGGTCAGGAATACGAAAAAAGAATAATAGATGAGCTAAACGAGGAAATACAAAGAACTCACCCTCATCACCAAGTAGACTCCGAAAATCAGCAACTAGTAGGAATGGGGGGCAACCATTACGCATACTGAACGAAAAGACACCCTCCACTCTTTCAGGCATCTAATCTCATGACACTCGAGACTCACTAAATTAAACTATGTCAAAATTCTCCCCCCGATATCATTGAAGGGATTTAAAACGTCCTTGATACATATCTAAACACGAGCTGCTTTCCGGACAGCTTAAAGATGAGGTTCATCCCAAAAGCTGGAAAGCCTCCGGACAGAGTCGAAAATTTCGCCCAATTTTTATTTTAGAAGTATTGGGCAAAGCTTTCGAGAAAATATTAAACAAGAGATTAAATGAACTCTTGGAAGACAAATATGTAGAACCCAAAGCAATTTTGGTACCTAAATAGCGATTGCAACAGTTAAAAAAATAGCCAAAACCATAAAAGAAGGAGCAAGCATTGACATAGTTTGCCGAGACATGTCCATAGCTTTCAAAAAGATAAGGTAGCGCAGAATACAATATAAGATCCTGCAGCTTGGCCTTAATAACAACCTCAAAAGGCTCTCCAGCGATTACATGCCCCGGCCACAAGGGACAACTCAATTTTGCTGCAAGCCTCCCCTAAGGTGGGTGCTTATCACCAACCCTATATTCAATGTATACAGCGAACATACCAACCACAGCTATGAGATCACACTAAATTCTAATTTTCTTGAGTATGAAACATATTATTGCGGTGTCATGGATAAATCCAACCCTTTAAGCAAGAATGGCAATTCAGGAAATCGCGAACATTAATGATTATGAGAAAAAACGGAAAACCTAGACAAACAACGAGAAACGTACCACCATACCTCATTTCAAAATGAAAACTGACGTCATTAGGACTGAAGAAAGAAGATATAAGTACAGCAACAAAGGAGGGACCCTTGACCTAAACCTGACATCAACGGGCTACTCCCAACACGCTACAGAAAGGGTAAAGCGAAATCTGCGTTAAGAACGCTTTATCGGTTCGGGGGACTGAATACCAACACCAAAAAGATTTACCGCGCGATACTTCAGTCCGTACTTCTTTACTCAGCAACCACTCTTTATACATCGTCCAAGTTCGACATGGTGACGTTGCAAAACTAAGCACCAGGCATCATAACGGAGAGACGGAGGTGCGAGCACTGAAGACCCTCGGCGCTCCACCCCATGGCTAAGATCAGCCCTCAGGACATAACGCTGAGAAAAAAAGCGAAATAAATGGCCAAACAAATCGAGAACAAGCTCCTAAAAGGTATAAGAAGATTCTTTAGACCTAGAGGTGGAGGGAGACCGAACCACGGCTTCTCCAGCATTTACCACTCTCTGCGAGCAAGACAAGAGCGAGACAATGAAGACCAACCAAAGAATCAGAAGAGGACAGCCACCTAGACCTACAAAACCACTGTATGTGAGAAACCCCTGATTTTGAACTTAACAATCACTGAGTAGGACAAAATCAACCAATTTGCGAACAAAAACTACACTCCACGAACATAAAATACATAATATATCCACACATAATCACTAACAAAACAAATAAAAATAAATAAAATTTAAACAAGGAAGAACAAAAATAACAATAACAATCTAAACAACAAATTAAAATACCAAACTGTGAACAAAAATAACTACACAAAAACATAATTCAAAATGGCTGATCTAAAGACACTCTCCAATCTATCCACTGGTCTTACTTTCTTCTATTTCTCCACTTTTTTTCTACTCGCTGTTTATCGCCATTTCTTACATACTTTATACACATATCTCTCTCCACCCACTATTATTTTATAATCTAATCTAATCCATTATCACTATTTTTGGAATGAAGATGGTAGCCAGCCATTTCCGAAACTAATCTCCAGTTGTTCCGTTGATCCGAAACGCCTTTTTACTCGCTATAACTTCATTTTTTACTCTAGCTTCATTTCTACTTTACCTACATTTATTTTTTTTACTTTACCTTGATTTTTACTTTACCTTCATTTTTTTACTTTATCTTCATTTTTAATTTACTTTCATTTTTACTTTACTTTCATTTTTCTTTACCTTCATTTTATAGTTTACCTTTGTTTTTACTTTACTTTTTTTTTATTTTACCTTCATTTTTACTTCACCCTAATTTTTTATTTTACTTTCATTCTTTACTTTACCTTCATTTTTACTTTACCTTTAATTGTAGTCTAATGCAACGGGGCCAAACTTTCGCTCCATAGGTCATGGTACTTCTCCAACCTAATTACAAATTTTGGTTTTACTTTCTATTTTTCCTAAAACTCTTTTAACGTATACTATAATTTATACTTTATTATTATTCTATATTCATTGAAAATAAACTGCATTATTATTGCCTATTAATATCATTTTGAACCTATATTTTGCGGCTCTTGAATAATCGAATCTAATAATCCGTATCTAATAATCAGCCATTCATGGTATAATAAATATAAATAATTTATACAGATTAATTTTATTTAGTTTTCTCCGTCATAATCAAACTTGTTGCTTTATTACACGTCTCAGAAAGGGTCTTAATTATCAATTACTTCGATTCAGTTTTCGGTGCGGCCGAGATCAGAAAATCAAGTGCAGAGGGACGGAACAATCTATCCTTTCGCTCCATTCATATTTGGCTTAATCACTTTAACTCACTAAAATGGAGTGGTTTCCTAGTACTTCCGTTATGGTTCTCGAACCTAGTAACCTTAGTAACCATGTATACAAGAAAATCTACTTCCTTATTACACTTATATATATATATATATATATATATATATATATATATATATATATATATATATATATATATATATATATATTCAGATATGTATAGGGGGAAGAGAGGGGAATCAATGTTGACGCCACAGTTGTGTCGTAAATAAAGAACATCCTTGGTCTTTAACGGACCCTGAAAAACGTTTAATTCAACTTTACACAGCAATAAAAGGAAGTTTTCCTCCCCCCTCCTCTACCGCCCTCCCCACTTTCCCCAATATACATCTAACACACACATCTACACACACCACGGTTACTAATACACACACGAGCTCCAGAAAAACAATGGCAAATGTACGATAAGGAAGAGAAAAAAGTTGGCCTCCCCCAAAAAACAATTTCCCTTGCCTTTGTCTCAAATAAATTAGTTATGTATCAAGTTAAACTTTGGCTTGGCTTTTCAACCTTTCAAACATTTCAATCGATACACCAATTGTGTGCAAGTGTGTGCGTACATCTCTCTATGCATTGGGATGGTACACACGCTGAACATACACTTATGTATTAATTATAATTGTATTCATCCAATCTTTTGTACGAGTTTGTAGTGTATTCTAACTATCTTGTATTTGCCTAACTGTTTGTGTGATTTCTGAAGAGTTTGTATTAAGCCTACATCATAGATGGCTACATATGCATTACCACATATGTAGGAACACGCCACTCATACTATGTACAACCCAAACTGTAAATTTCTTACATTACAAACAGGTCTAAAAATCGAGAAAATAAGATTTTAACAACTTTGAATTCACACTATTTATTAATATTTTACAACTCGATTGAATATTTTAAATGAATTCAACTTCTATCATATAAACTTCAAATATATATATATATATATATATATATATATATATATGAAGCATCAAAGATATATTTCTCGTTCCATTGTTTACTTGGAGGGCGGCGAAACTCTGATATTCCAACCTCATTATTTTAAGTTTAACACCGGCATTGGTTTGTACAGGGAACAAAACTAAGGAAGGAAGTGGCCCTCACGATAGTGTGCTGAATGTATAGTCGTGTAGGTTGTGAAAGTGAACGAGTATATGTCATTAAAAGCGCGTCCCAAATATTTTAGTCTCTCGCTCGATTTGTTAGAAAAATAATAGGGAGGCCGGACATATAGTTAGTTGCTAAATGCCGTTGCAGTAGTGTAGAGATGGTGATGTGAAATAGTAGATTTTAACTCTAAGTGTTTGCCGTAACTTGAATTAAACAACGATGACGCTGCACCAATACCGGTATTTTTGCTCAGCTTTAAAAAAAATAGGGAGGTCGGCGATATAGTTGCTAAACGCCGTTGGGTTAGTGTAAACATAGTTGTCTAAAATAATAGGTTTAACTACACTATGGATAAATGTATGGCGTAACCTGAATTAGACAACAATGTAGCTGCACCATTACCGGTAATACCGGGGGTTTGCCTTTATAAGTAGTTTCTTAATACAAGGTGAATCACCCGCCCCTACTCTACCCTTCAACTTACTCCCGCAACACTCTATCAACTATTACCACTACTTCTCACCCAACCAAATCCTTGAATTGGCTAATGATACTCACACACATCCATTGTCGCTTGCCATATTACCACCGTAACTGTGAATTTCAATCGGTATTCAATGTCTCTTTATGTTTCCTCCGCACCAAATTCTCGCCTGTGAATGAGGTGAGCGGTCGTTTAGTGCGTCAAGGACGTCCTATTCCTAAGCGTTTGGGAAGAAGGCGACAACTTACGATCCCAGATGTTTCTTTTCGGCTATTGAGCACCGCTGAATGAGGATCGATTAGTCAAATGACTTGTTAATTTCCAAGTAAATGGGCGTTTTCTCCGTCTCTTCGCGGTCTATGGGGTTTTGGTTATGGGCCGACCTGTCTCGTTTCTTTAAGAGGTCACCCCGGGTTGGGTACATAATGGCGAAGGTGTCTCTGAAGGAGGAAGGAAAGGTGGACAGATTCGTGGAGTATTTTAGACTCTAATTAGTAGCTTCTATTTTAAGGAAACATCATTCGAGAATAAGTTTGGAGGATGGAACTTGAGGAATGAATTGCCGCACCTAGAAGTCCTTTAAGATTGGTTTGAGATCAGTTTGTTGAAAGATTCTGAATATGTAAAAAGGAACCCAATAATTAATATCCAAATTAGGAATTTTTATAGTTTCATTATAAAAATGGATCAAACAAGACTTTGGAGTCGAGTTAAGTGGTAGTTATAATATAATGATATAAGTGATATTTGCAGTATATAATCCTCCTTAAGGGTACAATCAATATAGACTCAAGGATGCAAACACTTCCAAGGGCAATTTGGAAGAGCTAAGTCCTTGAATCAGATTTAAATCTACCTATACTTCAGAGCGTCATAGAGGTGAATGAAGGCAGCAACCGAGAAACGCTGGCTTTCCTTGAATGACAGATACGAGCATTCCTGCAGTGGACTCATGGACCATGATGTCAAAGATATCAAGTAAAGAGGTTGGTAGAGTAATTAGGTGTACTAGTTCGGGAGTGGAGGGAAGCGGATTTTAAGTATCTATGCAAGATCTAAACTTGAAAGCTCAGTGAATGTCATCGACTAGAATATCTACTCCACTACAAGGGTGAGAAAGATGTTTGAAACGAGATAGAATGAATAGATGACCAATGGGGGGTTTCTTTCATGCGGGAATTTTACATCAAACCTGATTGAGAAAGTCGTGAATAACAATTCCATGTTTGTAAACAGATATGAGCAAATAATCATCAGATTAGAACGAAAAAAAATCATTTTTTTCTAAAACAAATACCATGAGTTTAAAACCAGACGAAAAATGTAGTTTAGAGCCTAAACCATACCCCTACTCGTCACTACCGATCTCTATGGAAGAGTTACAGTCGTATGAGAGAGTTACAGTTACAGGAGTAACCCTAGAAATCATTTGTTGCTTGAAAATATAATTTTTATAAATTTATCCAAGAGGCAATCTGAGATTTATCCGATCTTCACTACTTTACGCATCTATTCTTTCAAAAGTGCTGCGGGAAATGCCCTCGTTAGTTTTTCACTTTAAATAAAAATCACAAATTTACCCCCAGTCCCTTGTCAAATCAAATAAAAAAACAACTCCAATTTATTTAACCCCTTAACGGATTATCCCGAGTTAAATCGTTTTCAATGATTCGATCCTTCCAGCCTATAACGAGATAACTCGTTCAATATTTGGGTTCTAATTTTCCACACTAACGAATTAACCAGGTTCAGATGTATGGGACCCATAAATCTTAATCAAAGGCCAATGGATCCTGGTAAATTTATCACTCGGTTCCTATTTGATCCCAAAATAGTTCGATTATATTTTCATTGAACGTTTCATTTTGGGAAAGTTGTTTGGTTACCTATCGACTCTACTAATTTTATCTGTCCATTTCAGTTGTTGTGGTTGTAATCTTTGAGGCAAAAGATTATATTGGCGGAAGTAAAATGGTACAAAAAGAATCGGTTTTTGTCTCAAAATGAGAGAATAATCGCGCAAATTCGTTTTTATGGAAAATTAGAACCCAAATATTGAACGAGTTATCTCGTTATAGGCTGGAAGGATCGAATCATTGAAAACGATTTAACTCCGGATAATCCGTTAAGGGGTTAAACAAATTGGAATTATTTAATCCTTGATTTAGCAAGGGATTGACAGTCATTTGTTGATTTTTATTTGAAGTGAAAACCAAAGAGGGCATCGCAAAACTTTGAAAGGAGAGCTGCATGAAGAAAGTGGTGACGATTGGATAAGTGAAAATGTATGGGAGATATATAGCCATAGAGTCTCATGTGAGCAGTAGGCCCAGGAGAGCAAGAAAGGGCTTAGAAACAAAAGCCGTATAAAGAGAAAGGGAAGGAGGGGCATTTAGAACATAAGAACAAGTTGGACCAGGAAAAAGAACTAGGACCTCTCGATGTGAAGCACACAAGGGAATTTTTTACACATACCCCAATCTCACCAAATCATCCAAAGGAAGATGTCATTTGATGTCATTTACCATATGAAAAATACCAAGGGATACCATTAAAAGATGTAACTCCCCCACCCCCAAAAAACAATGTAACTAATAAGAATAATCCTGTTCGCCAAAAACCACCGGGGACCATCGTGGCAAACCACACAAGGGAACTTCCAACCCCCCACCTGCCAATCTCCCAAAATCATACGAAGGATGACGCTACCAACCAAACCATGCATCCAAAGATGTAAAAAAAGCATGCACAAAATTGGTATGACTCAAATAGACCCCATCAGGTCGTATACAAGCTATAAGAACAAAATAATCCCAAAAAAGCTGGGGCTCATCAGGGCCGGCCCTATGGCTGCCGTTTAGGGACGCAAAACAATTGAGCAGCCATGTGCCTACTCGATTGCTAGTCCAAAGGTACCGTCTTGGAATGGACCGTAAGGTCTCCTAGGGTACTTTCTTTCCTTGTAACTCCTTGTAACTCTCTCTCTCTCTCTCTCTCTCTCTCTCTCTCTCTCTCTCTCTCTCTCTCTCTCTCTCTCTCTCTCTCTCTCTCTCTCTCTCTCTCTCTCTCTCTCTCTCTCTCTCTCTCTCTCTCTCTCTCTCCTCAGGGATCAGTCATGGGGCCTATTTTATTTACTATATACATCAATGACATAGACGTTGGAATAAATAATATCATATCTAAATTGCAGATGACACGAAAATAGGTAACTCAGTACTATGTGAAGATGACAGGGCTAGCCTGCAGGCTGATATAAATAAAATTACCGAATGGTCTGAGAAATGGCAAATGCCATTTAATATCGACAAATGCCAAATCCTTCAGTGCGGAACAAAAAACAAAAAATACACCTATACAATGCAAGGCGGCTTAATAAACACAACCCCGCAGGTTAAAGATTTAGGAGTAATAATTACAGAAAACTTAAAAACATCAAACCAATGCGCAGCTGCTGCAAACAAAGCTAACACAGCACTAGGATTTATAAAAAGAAACTTTACTTATAAAAGCGAGGAGATAATTATGCCACTATATAAAAGTATTGTCAGGCCCCATCTCGAATACGCTGTACAGTTCTGGGCCCCTTACTTAATAAAAGACATAGATAAATTAGAAGCTGTACAACACAGAGCGACAAAACTTATCCCGTCAGTACGTAACAAACCTTACCACGAGAGGCTAAAAAAACTCAATCTATTTTCCGTCAGAAAACGAAGACTAAGGGGGCAGCTTATAGAGTGCTTCAAAATACTTAAAGGATTTAACAACGTTAATGCCAATAACTTGTTCACACTGAGAGGGGAGTGTCCCACCCGTGGACATGATTCAAAACTTCAGGGTAAAAGAGCCACTATGGATGTAATAAAAAACTTCTTCACTTACTCGATTATTAATGATTGGAATAATTTGCCAAACGCAGTAGTGGACAGCAGAACTATAGATTCATTTAAAATGAGATTAGACAAACACTTAACAAATATTGGAATTGTTTAGCATAAGCTACAAAATAAAATAATATTACAAAAATATAACTCTTTTAGGTTTATGTAAGTGGTTTTCATATTCATTTCATTTAATTACTATTCAATGCAAATTTCCTTCAGGTACTGTCTTCTTACACCTGCAAGGTACTTTTCCCAAATTATTTCATGTACGGCTTTTGCCGGAGGGAGTGGAGGGTGGGGAGAGCCTAAAACTTTTCTATCCTTTACTTCTACTATTCTATGTGTAAGTGGCAGTAGATTTAAGGCCAGATCACCTTAGTCTGGGCCGTAAGGCCCGTGTGATCTGTGTATCTATGTAACTCTATGTAACTCCTTAGAGCTGGCCGACTATGGAGTGGTCATGGTCGAGTGTGTAATGAGGTGCTACTATTGTCACCGCTTCGGCCATTCTAATCGCTCATGTAGACGTGCAAAGTCGGGGTTACCCGAGATCTGTGTAGGTTTATCCAAGGCGCCGCACGATAAGTCCAAATTGTTTATGGCTAAGTGTGGCAATTGCTGAGAACCGCACTCTGCTTCCTCGAAGCAAGGTGGCAGATATATCCTAAAGAGGCAAATACTGGCCGTTCAGGCCCAGGATCGTCTCTCATTTCGCGAGGCTAAGGACTAAGTTCCTGGCGCCCCCAGCGCTGCCAGGGACGTCTTATGCTTCATTTCTTTTTTTTAAAAAAGGTGCACCTTGTCCTCCTGGCCCTTCTAGGCTTACATGCGCGATCTTTTCCACGCCCATTCTGCGGATTTTACTCCCCGTCCCCTCGGCCGCTCTCCTGGTAGAGCTGACGGCACATAGGGTTCATACCTACCCTTGGCTAAAACTACGGCTCCCCTCCCTTCCCCCATCCGACCGTTTCGCGAAAAGCGAAATGACCGCGCTCCTTCACCGAATCGTTAGACTCACAGGAGACAACACCCATGAAGGTTGTTGTGAGGCCATCTTTCGGGGTTTCTAAAGCTGCCTTCCGAAAGCAGAACATCACCAAAGAAGTTTTGGCTGCTTCGTACCCACCCAAGGCCGGACTGTGCGGCTTGGAGACGCGGGACTCTCAAAAAGAGAGAGCCCCGCCTCAGAAATCACTTCGCCTACCTAAAGTTTCGAAGTGGTTGGAGTTAAAGACTCGCATAGCCAGTCTAACCTCCCCCGATAAGTCAATAAAGGTTACAGCGCCTTCAGCATCTTGTTCAACCAACAGCGCCTAGGATTTCTGACTCTAGGAAGCATACTGCCATTCCTGCGAGGGGCTGCTCGTCGAAGAGGGTCCACGCATCCCCCCAATCTAGGCCTGAAGGGCATATTCCATCAATGGAATTGCCGCGGACTCCGGGCCAACTGGGAGGAGCAGCGGTTTCTCGTCTCCTCCTGTTCTCCATTCACTATTTTTCTGCAAGATACCATGCTGGGCAAGTGCCCACTGCCCATTATCCAGGGTTATAAGGGTTTTATAACATCACCACCACGGGCTAGGTGCTGGGCAGAAGGATTTGCGATTTACACTTGGCATGATGTTTCCGTTCTTCTCTTTGCTTTAGATACCTCCTTTCAGGCAGTAGCTGTGCAGCTTCCCTGGATAGGATGTATTCTGTTATTTCGGAGTACACTTCACCATCACCCGGGGGACTTCCACCGAGGCCTTTTCTCTTGGTCAAGGATCTGAACGGTAGACACCCCCTCTGCGGAGACTACTCTCCGGGTGCACAGCCCTGATTTGGGGTGGGGCGGGGGGTCTATAGCCTCCGTGGTTGTGATCGTTTTCCAATTCAAATATCATTTTCTGGGCCGCTGCCGCCTGAGAGCCCGCCCTGGTGGTGCTTGGATCGGGCGAGGTGGTTCGCATTTCCTATAAGAGGTTAATTAATTAGTTTACTCTTTCCCCGATGGGGGAACTTAGAGGGAATGGGTATTTCGTATAAGGAGTTGAATTTTTTCATATTATTTATTTAAAACTAAAACAAGAATATATATATATATATATATATATATATATATATATATATATATATATATATATATATATATATATGAGTTTATCGGTATTATATAAAGCTGCCATAGATACACCTGCGCCAGTCTGACAATGGAATTCAAGCAAAAAATTCGTGTGTGTGTGTGTGCTATACGTGTGTGTTCTTAATCGTATCCATTGTTTTGTGTGTGAGGGGTTTTTTTTGGAGGGGGAGGAGGAAAGAGAGCTATGAATGGAAGAAATTCGTAAGGATAATAAAAATCTATTGTTTCATTTTAGGCGAAAGACAATGAATTCAAATCGTTGCACACAATCTTTATTCTACGCCCCCTCTCGCTCGAACCAATTGCCCAAGACCCGTGGGCAGAATCCTATTGCAAATGAGGAGTCCTAAATTAGGATACCGAATCTTCCTTTCTCCCGGGTTCTTTAACCCGAAACTCAGTGTTGTCCCTCCGCCCGGGGCGATGAACTTAAGAATCGTGTCTCCGCAATGAACGAGAAGAAGGGGGGAAAACACCCATCTTTGCATTTCCTTTCTTTGCCCATGATTTTGCTCGTACTTTCTCAATTAATTCTACGAATACATTTTTTTCATTCTTAGGGGACTATTGGGCCTTAGGAAGATATCGGAACATTAATGAAATAGATTCATGTACCTAATATTGAGCTCTCGAGGCGTCACTGGTAAAAAAAAAAACACACACACAAAGCAGAGAAAGATACATAAACACCCCAATAGATTACGTCAACTTGCCACTCAGGTACACAACTACATAGGGAAAGGGGTGTGTAGGCATACAATCACAAGAGTACATATACACAAGATTACTCCGCCATACAATCATAAAGACGCAAGAACATTTCGCACACTCTAACAGCAAAACAAATTTGTGAGCGGTTTTGTGTAATGTATGAAAATTACCTGTGATGCGGCATAGGCCTGAATGGAAGCCAGTCCCAATTAAAATTAAGAATTAAATTATTATCAAATTAGTATTAATGTTATAAAAAAAAGTATGACTGCCATAGCCCAAAACCAAACCCTTAAGGCGAAAAGCAGTTTATTGAGAACCGGCTATTTATTGGGTAAAAAAGCATTTTAAAACACTAAAAACCTAATTCCCATTTAATATGCTGTGATTGTAGGACGTTAATTGGATTTTGACTTACTTTTAATTCCAAATAACTGTGATTAATTATATTTATTTTCATATGTTTATGTTTATGTGGCACTTTTCTTGTATCGCAAGGCTTATAATATGCGGCAGCATCCAGTTTATGTTCATCATCCTGTCCATGTGAATCTCTCTTTGTATTGCAGGATCATGTGTGATCAACTTAATTATGTTGACCATGCTATGTTTATCTGGACTTTCCCTCTTATATGCGGGATTATTAGGATTATGTTGACCATTTTATGTTTATGTGGATCATTCTTTGTACTACAGAACCAAACATGAGCGGGATCATTCCGATTATGGTGACCATTTTATGTTTATGTGGATCTTTTTCTTTACCAAGGAGCTAAAGATAAGCAGGATCATTCCGATTTGGTTGACCATCCTATGTTTATGTGGATATTTCCTCTTATTGCAGGGCCCAACATATGCGGGATCATCCAGACTACAAATACCGTCCCAGGAGAAAACCGAAGACCATCAAGAAAGATGGTTATCCATACTCATTCCATTACCTACCAGCATTTGAACCATTAAGGTACGTAAGGTTATCCTTAATTCCTAAAAGAGGTATTATTAATGATTACAAAGTCACTTGGAATCCCCCTTTCCTTTTCCTTATAGGGTGTTTCGTAGCCCTAAAATTATATCTTGAGTTTTCAAGAGGTGAATTCAATTTTTGGAAAAGTTTTATACAAATTAGAGTTTAAAAATATAAGATGTATGAGAGTAATTCATGTTTGGGATGTAAATTACAACTATGTTTCTAAAATTACAAAGGTTTGGTCATAAGCATATTAGATGGTTTCACTAAAATCAAAGATGAGTACCTATTTTAATTTCATAATCAAACCCCAACTGGAAATTATTTCAAGTTTGTTACAAATTTTTAACAATTCCAAAGCAGATATTTTTTCTAATATAAAAGTAGCTCAAATTTGGAATGCTTTACCCTCACAAGTTATAAAAAACCCTCAATTGTATAAGAATAAAATCGATGACTATACTTGTGAATCTACTATTAAAAGAAATTAATTACCATTAGATTCATATCCCTTTTTTCTCCTTTTCCCTCTCGTCTTCCGTGATTGTTTTTTTCCTCTATAGAAATGACCTCTAGAGGATTTGAAGATCCTCTCTGGTCTTCTCTCATCCTTCCTAGTTTACTTTGTTCTTCCCTGGTCTTTAATTCTTATCTTTATTTTATTTTCTCCTCTCGTATTCTGTGATCTTTTGTCTTTTCTTTCCCTTTATGGGAATGATCTCTAGAGGATTTAGGGGTCCTCCTTGGTCCTCCATGGTCCTCTTTGTCCTTTTTGGTCCTTTCTGGTCCTTCATGGTCTTTCTTTATCCTCCATGGTTCTCAATTCATATCCCTTTTTTTCTTTCTCTTCGTATGTGTTCTTGTTCTATTCGTTCTTTTTAGGAAAATGACCTTTAGTGTATTTAGGGGTCCTCCCTGGTCCTCTCTGGTCCTCCCTGGTGCTCTCTGGCCTCAAATGCTTAATATAATCAGGTTTTGTTTATCGAATTAACAGCTCGAAATCCCATTTTTATGCATTGTATTAAGAGGTATTTGTCTATTAATTTCCTTCCTCAAAGGTACCTCCTCAGTATGGTCAGCAATGTCCTTTGAGGTACTACTATTCCTTGTGACTCCTTCTGAGGGTAAACAAATACATTTTGCTGAGGTGTCACTAATACCTAGTAATATCCACCCCCACCCCACCCCATATGGCATAAATGATTATAAATTGTTATTCCACATAATTATGAGCCATGAGATTCAGTGAGAGGTTATTTTCAGTTTTAGGGGCGTAATTCCACTAATGGTTATTGTCACCCGTGTTTGGTTTTATGGTTGAGGTATCTTCACCAACCATCCAACCTTGTGTTAAACGAATACAATATGCTGAACAAAAGGAATAAATGGGGAAAATAAAGCAAGGGTGAAGATGGGAGTTGACTATGAACTAATATAATAATAGCGCAGTAAAATTCTTTATTCCTAATTACACAAGGCAAAAGGCTTTCATTTAAATACCAGGAAAAAGCATGTACTAGAGATATCAAGAACACAAAACTAGGAACTTAGATGCTTTTACGGGGACTAAGGTAGGGCATTATTACACGTCGCAGGAAAACAAGCATCTTGATTTTTCACACCAAATTGTTGAGAAATTCACTAAAAAAAAATGAAATTGGGAGAAATTAACACTTTTTAGCATAAAAATTCCTCCAAATGATTGCCGCTCCTTTGCAATCAACCACGAATTCTTGTTTTTCACTACTGATGAAGTGGTGTAAGCAGGTTGTAGTCGCATTTTGAACCTGTTTAGTCACATGAACGCATTTTTATGAAAGTGTCAATTTTCCATATGTATGGGAACTTTTAGAGCACCCTGTAGATATATGCAGATGCTACTGCAGAAATTAGTGCAAGGGGATTAAAAATTTTAACTAGCATAACTTATAACAAGAGCTTTAATAGAGCAAGTTTTTCAATAGAGCAAGATTTAAATAGAAACATTTTTAACTAGAACATTTTGTAGTAAACAAATTTTAACGATAAAAGTTTTGACTATAGCAAGTTTTAATTTGGAGCAGATTTGAACCAGAGAAAGTTTTGACAAGAGTAAATTTTAACTTAAAAAATCCATTATCAATATTAAACTTTAAATAGAGCTAGTTTTAAGTAGGATAAACTTTATCGAGTAATTTTTTTAACTAAAGCAAGTTTCGTATATAATAAGTCTTCACTAAAACAAGTCAACCATATGAAGCTTTAATAAGAGCAATTATTAATTAAAGCAAGTTTTAAGAGGATGAACTTTTAACTAGAGGAAATTTTAACTAGAACACGTTTTATATAGAGCAACCATTGCAATTTTACCTTTAGGATTTGTTAGTCGAACAAATTGTAATGAGATAAATTTTAAAATAGGATTAGTTTTTATTACAGTAATTTTAGACTAGAACAAATTCCGACTTAGCAAGTTTGTCGTAGAATGACTCCCGACGATACCATATATTACACTATTCGTTGAGGGAACTTCCTTAATTATCTTTAGAGTGCGTTACTGTCTGGCGGCCGATATTATGTATCTTCGATATGCTTAAGAAGTGGAACTGAGCTCAAGGATAATAATATTGCTATCATTAATAAAATAGAGTTTTATTAATAATAACTATAAACAATACACAAAAACGGAAAATATTGACATAAACAGAATGGAAAGGGTCGTGGAGACTCGGGCTAATCCGAGGATTTAAAGGATTAAAAAAAGGTAAAACAAATATAGAGTTAAAGAGATGGGATGGTTCGATAAACAATTTAAAGCACAGGATAGAATTGACAAAAGGGATCAATACTCAAAAGGTGACGTTTGGCTTACGTAACTTTTCATTAGGGTGCAGTGGAAGGTACTTGAAGGAATATTCGGTCCGCTGGCGAGTTCCAGCCGAAGGGGGGGGGATAAAAGGATCCTGACGAGGCGTCTTGGAAAGGAGAACCGTTACTCGACGAACGGCTTGAAGAACAATGGCTGTTCTACTTTGTTCTCTTCTGAACAAAGGGGGGAATGAGAACCGTCTCTTGTCTACGGGCTCAAGAACAATGGCTGTTCTAATGTTGTTCTCCTTTGAACAACAGGGGGGGATGAGAACCGTTTCTTGGCGAAAAGCTCAAAACGAACAATGGCTGTTCTAATGCTGTTCTCCCTTGAACAACAGGGGGGGAAGAGAACCGTTTCTTGGCGAAGGGCTCAAAACGAACAATGGCTGTTCTAATGCTGTTCTCCCTTGAACAACAGGGGGGGGGAAGAGAACCGTTTCTTGGCGAAGGGCTCAAAACGAACAATGGCTGTTCTAATGCTGTTCTCCTTGAACAACAGGGGGGGATGAGAACCGTTTCTTGGCGAAGGGCTCAAAACGAACAATGGCTGTTCTAATGCTGTTCTCCCTTGAACAACAGGGGGGGATGCCTTGGGGACTTGGCGTCACGAAAGGCTCGAACCTTTGGCACTCAAGGAATATTGTCCTCCTTCTGGACAAGTGATGGTGAATCTCGAGGTCGAGGTCCCTTGGCGCACAAAGGGAGAGAGGGTCGTGGTGATGTTTCGCGACAAAAATCTGGATCTCCAATCTGATCTTAGTGGTAAAGTTTCCATATAAATAGCCAGGACATCTCCTTGGCGTGGGGGAAAATGGAGTGGAAGTTTGGAGGGAACGCACAGCCGGGCCGGGGAACAATGCCTTATCTGTTCATAAGCCTAACTCGATCTGGCGAGGTCGGCGTATGGGGGCGAACGGGGGGACGATAACCTCCTTGTTTAAACATTCGCATCCGGTAGCTGAGATAAGACTCCAAGCCTCGAATCGAAGATGCACGTGGGCAGCATCGTGGTTTTAAATAATACGGGGTAGGAGTTGAAATTAAACGCAGCTTCAACACGTTCTATCACACCCCTCCATTCCAGGGGAAGTTGTCACTTCGAAAAAAAAAGAGAGAAGGGACAACGATAGAGCTCCGTTGTGGGGAACACGTTTTCTTGTACCAACCGTACCTTCCTGCACCTAACTAGTATTACCTCAATACATATGATCATTTTGATCTTTAGATTACAGGGGAAAATAACCTTTAATACAACTTAATCGAAGAAAAAAAAAGGGCATGGAACAATGAAATGATATAAACTTAGTACATACGGGACAAAATAATTTATACGTAAATTAATAAGAACAAATATATAGACATACAAAAAATTAGACATTGAGCGTTACAAAATTCAGACATATACATTAATTAATTATATTACAAAAGAATCTTAAATTAAGTCGTACAAGACGGTATATACCTACATGGAGATACTAATCTTATGAATACAATTATTCTACGCTATTCGGTAACGCATTTCTACTGAGGGCGTCAGCGACCTGGTTATCGGAACCTTTTATCTAATTTATTTTAAACTGATACTCTTGCAAGAGTAAACTCCAGCGCATGATGCGGCCGTTTGAGTGTCTCAAATTCCTAATATAGGCTAACGGACGGTGGTCGGTTCCTATTTGAAATTCTTTACATATCAAGTACAGCTTGAATTTGTCTATGACCCAGATAATTGATAGAGCTATCTTTTTTCTAGTGGCATATCTCTTTCCGCGTGGTAATAATTGACGACTAGCATATGCAACTGGATGACTCGTTCTGTCATCCACGTATTGAAGGAGTACACCTCCAATGCCCTCGTTGATCACGTCGGTCTTAACCCCAAAGGATTTTTCCGGGTTGGGCAACTTAAAAATGGGGGCAGAAATGAACTTACTTTTGAGCTGATTAAAATGGGAAACAGCGACATCATTCCAACGTAAACGATCGGAGAAATTCTTTTCCTGAAGGGGGCATAGGGGGGCCGAAATTGCAGCGAAATTCGGAACAAATCGCTGATAGGGAGAAGCTGATCCTAGGATCGATCTTAATGGCTTCTTTGTAATCGGGAGGGGCATGTCGGCGATTGCCTTAATCTTGTTCTCGTGGGGACCTAACTTGCTTCGTCCTATTTTGAAACCCAAATATTTGATGGTTTCGTGAGCAAAATGGCATTTGCTGGGGCCAATGGTGAGGCCATTTTCACGCAGTTGCTCGAAAAGAACTAATGGGGCGGGTAAATGGTGATTCCATTTAATTAGTTCTTGTAGCTGACTCTTCGGACGTGGTGTCAGCTGCGCGTCACTATCCAGGTCAGAGGGTTCTAAAGACTCGCCTGGTAGGGAAGGAGGAGGGTAATCAGCATCAGGTTGGATGCACACTGTCTGGATTACGTTAAGGGACTCCGCGGGGCAAACCTCTTCAAGCGCCGCTGCTTCGTCCAGTTCTACGAAGGTATCTCCATGGGCGCGTTGGGGGTTCTTTTTTTCTTGGGGTCCAGGGACAGTCTCCGTGTCCTTGTCTTGGGCCTTATCACCTAAGGGTGTTAGTGATTCACACTCCTCATTTTCCGTCCTAGAGTCCTGGTTAGGGGTCTCCGAGAAATCCGGCGGTATCGGGGTTCTGATGGGGACGGGCTCCTGGGCTTCTTTCTTATCTCGGCCTTGAGGAAGGGCGGCCTGAAACACAGGGTCGAAACTTATTTGGGGGCTCTGTCCTATAAGTACGGAACAGAATTGTATGGGTGCTACAATGACTTCAGCCCAGCCATTATAATATTGACACTGCAGGTAACATCTAGCGACGGGGAATCGGTTCGCCCGCCCAAGTTGGTCATGTACCACCGCAAATTTTTCGTGGTTAGAGGCCACTGGGAGGAGTTCGTCGGACACGATGAAGCACGTACATCCTGTGTCCCTGACGAGAGTCAATACTCGGCAGCTGTCCACGCTGCCCTCCTCATATTTCAAAGTTCCCGATGAACTTTTATCAAAACCAAAATTTACCTGGTGGCCTGACGGAGGGGGAGAAGTTTCTGCTTGGGTCTGCACCACCGGGGGATCCGGGGTTGTATTAATCTGGTGAACTTGGTGGGCTGGTCCGCTTTTAAGCCTAGAATTTTGGGGGCAATTCCAGCTCATGTGGTTTTCTACACCACAGGTGAAGCATATGGTTGGTCGCTTCGGGGAGAGAGATGGAGGAGAAGTCTTAACGGGAGGTTTGGAGTCCCGTTGTAGGTTTGGGGGAAAGAAGTTTTGGGGTTTTACGGGGCTCGGAAACTTTGTCAGCTTTCCTGGGAAGGAGCGCGAGTCCGTCCTTCTTTCTTCTCGTTGGATTTCTTTTTCTCGTTCTTCTCGTTGTATTTTTCCTTCTCGTTCTTCTCGTTGGATTACTCTTTCCCTTTCTCTTTCTACCTTTTTTCTTTGACATTCTGCTTTAATCCGAGCTAATTCAATCTGAAGCTCAGCTTGTCTTATCCGTTCCTCTCTTTCTCTTTCTTCCTCTTTTCTTTGCTCCTCTCGAATGTACTCAATTAGTTCTTTTCCGGAGAGTCCCAAGGATTCTCCTTGCGCTTTAAAGATTTCAAACTGAGTCATCTTTGCACTTGGGGGCGCACTAGTCAACCAACTAAAATTCCTTGCAACAAGAATTATGCCTCTATAGAATTAGCCTACCTAAATATGGGCACTGACCTATTCGTACTTGGTTTCTCAATCTAAATAAGCACTGACTAAAATCACAAAAAAACACAAACAAATTATTATAACCGTTCTTTGAGCTACTCCAGCTTCTTAAGTTTCAAAAAAAAGGGGATAGCAATCGTTAAAACAAAAGGGAACTACTATATTCTATTATTATAACGAATAACACTATGCTTTACTCGACTGAGACCAGTGTTTGCAAAGATAAAGCGTTAAACCTTACACACCTGATACCAAATTTAAATAGTATATATATATATATATATATATATATATATATATATATATATATATATATATATATATATGTCGTAGAATGACTCCCGACGATACCATATATTACACTATTCGTTGAGGGAACTTCCTTAATTATCTTTAGAGTGCGTTACTGTCTGGCGGCCGATATTATGTATCTTCGATATGCTTAAGAAGTGGAACTGAGCTCAAGGATAATAATATTGCTATCATTAATAAAATAGAGTTTTATTAATAATAACTATAAACAATACACAAAAACGGAAAATATTGACATAAACAGAATGGAAAGGGTCGTGGAGACTCGGGCTAATCCGAGGATTTAAAGGATTAAAAAAAAGGTAAAACAAATATAGAGTTAAAGAGATGGGATGGTTCGATAAACAATTTAAAGCACAGGATAGAATTGACAAAAGGGATCAATACTCAAAAGGTGACGTTTGGCTTACGTAACTTTTCATTAGGGTGCAGTGGAAGGTACTTGAAGGAATATTCGGTCCGCTGGCGAGTTCCAGCCGAAGGGGGGGGATAAAAGGATCCTGACGAGGCGTCTTGGAAAGGAGAACCGTTACTCGACGGACGGCTTGAAGAACAATGGCTGTTCTACTTTGTTCTCTTCTGAACAAAGGGGGGAATGAGAACCGTCTCTTGTCTACGGGCTCAAGAACAATGGCTGTTCTAATGTTGTTCTCCTTTGAACAACAGGGGGGGATGAGAACCGTTTCTTGGCGAAAAGCTCAAAACGAACAATGGCTGTTCTAATGCTGTTCTCCCTTGAACAACAGGGGGGGAAGAGAACCGTTTCTTGGCGAAGGGCTCAAAACGAACAATGGCTGTTCTAATGCTGTTCTCCCTTGAACAACAGGGGGGGGGGGAAGAGAACCGTTTCTTGGCGAAGGGCTCAAAACGAACAATGGCTGTTCTAATGCTGTTCTCCTTGAACAACAGGGGGGGATGAGAACCGTTTCTTGGCGAAGGGCTCAAAACGAACAATGGCTGTTCTAATGCTGTTCTCCCTTGAACAACAGGGGGGATGCCTTGGGGACTTGGCGTCACGAAAGGCTCGAACCTTTGGCACTCAAGGAATATTGTCCTCCTTCTGGACAAGTGATGGTGAATCTCGAGGTCGAGGTCCCTTGGCGCACAAAGGGAGAGAGGGTCGTGGTGATGTTTCGCGACGAAAATCTGGATCTCCAATCTGATTTTAGTGGTAAAGTTTCCATATAAATAGCCAGGACATCTCCTTGGCGTGGGGGAAAATGGAGTGGAAGTTTGGAGGGAACGCACAGCCGGGCCGGGGAACAATGCCTTATCTGTTCATAAGCCTAACTTGATCTGGCGAGGTCGGCGTATGGGGGCGAACGGGGGGACGATAACCTCCTTGTTTAAACATTCGCATCCGGTAGCTGAGATAAGACTCCAAGCCTCGAATCGAAGATACACGTGGGCAGCATCGTGGTTTTAAATAATACGGGGTAGGAGTTGAAATTAAATGCAGCTTCAACACGTTCTATCACAAAGTTAACTAGTGCAAATTTTATCTAGAGCAAAATTTACCTAGAACAGATTTTAACTAGAGCCATTTTTAAGTGTTCTATTATGGAAATTGGAGGGATCTGGTCTCTCTTTATCCTTACTATAGAGCGCCCATTACATTTGTAAGCTTCGATGTCATAGGATGACAAGTATGGAGTACAATATTGAGTACAAGACAAAGCTGTACTCAAAAGAGATCCAATGTACATCTGTCTCATCTTGTTGCCTAAGGTTGAAAAATTTATACTGGTTTTACTACTAATCTTCCCTTATTTGGTACCGGGTTACCACCGATTTGCCTTCATTTGAGAGGGCATTTACCGAAGATCAGCCCCTCATTTGTTAGATGGTTACCACCAATATGTCTTCATTTGAGGGGGAATTTACCACAGATCCCCCCTCATTGGGTAGAGGTTACCACTGATCTGTCTTAATTTAAGGGGGAATTTACCACAGATCGACCCTCATTTGGTAGAGGTTACCACCGATCTGTCTTCATTTGAGGGGTTTAGAACCGATTTGTCCTTATTCAAGGGACATTTACCACCGATATACCCTCATTAGGCAGAGGTTTACCACCTATATTTCCTAATTTGATAGAGGATTACCACCGATTTGCATTCATTTGAGGGGAAACTTACCACCGATTTATCCTCATTTGGTAGAGGTTTACCACCCATCTCCCTTTATTTGAGGGAGCATTTGCCACCGATGTTCCTCATTTGGTAGAGGATTGCCACCGATTTGCCTTTAGTTCATTTGGTAGAGAGTTACCACCGATATGGATTAATTTAAGGGGAATTTACCACATATCGACCATCACTTGGTATAGGTTACCACCGATCTGCCTTCATTTTAGAGGGCATTTACTAGAGATCTACCCTCATTTTGTAGACGTTTTTACCACCGATATTTCCTCATTTGATGTGGTTTTACTACCCTATCTACACTTATTTAAGAATGGTTCATTACCAATCTACTCTCATTTAGTAGAGCGAGGCCACCGATCTGTCATAATTTGGTATGGCTTTTACCACTTATCTCCTTTCATTTGAGTTGCATTTACCACAGATCTCCCCATATTTGGTATAGAGTTACATACTACAGATCTGACTTCATTTGTAAGGGCATTTACCACATATCTCCCCTCATTTGGTATATGATTGCCACCCATCTGTTGTCATTTAGTATTGTTTTACCACCGAGCTACCCTCAATTGAGAGGAATTTTGCCATCGATCTCTCCTCAATTAAGAGGAAATTTACTACCAATCTACCCTAATTAGGTAGTGGTTTACCACCTACCTGAATAATTTCTGAATTTCTCATTCATCTACAGTGGCGGCAACAAAAAAAGTGACATTGAATATTGGCAACAGAAATCGATACACAAAATCGCTTTCACTATTTTACTTGCCATCAATTCAATGAAAATGTGCGGAGCTTATGCCGCAAGTGGACGACTCTCCTGGGCTAAGACAACAGAACTGCGCTCTATTGGAACTCAGTGTCTCGTTTGAGCTCGTACAACGAGGTTTTAGTATATGGCACTCCAGCGTGCTGATTATCTGCATTCGTGCCTACATTTGACGTGCTATAACTTCTGTGCAAGTGGATACAATGGGGTGGAAAAAGCTTTCTATGACAGAGAAAAGCCGTGCCTTGACCCTATTAGAGCAGGAAAAGTCTTTTATTAATGTAGCAGCAGATTTAGTAACCTCAAAAATACGATTCATCGCCTAAAACGTGCAGCTGAGTTATTGCCACCAGGTACCATACCAAAGAGGAAGGAGGGCATTGGTGCAGCTAGGAAGACATCTCCAAGGACTGATAATATCCTAAGGCGTAAAGTGATGTCAGACCCTTCTGTAACCTCCGCTTCAATCAAGAAAAAACACCCAGACCTCCTCCAGAACGTTGCCCTCAGGACCATCAGTCATCGCTTACAGAAGGACTTAGGCCTACCGTCTCGCCGCGCTGCCAAGAAGCCACTTCTTACCAAGGCTATGAAGATGGAAAGGCTCAATTTTTGCAAGACCTATAAACATTGGACAGCTGCCCATTGGAAGAAGGTCATGTTCAGTGATGAGAGCACCTTTAGGCTGGTCAGAGGAGAGTCAAAGATCGTGCGTCGTCCCAGCACTGTGTCTCGGGATGACCCGAAATATACCGTGAAAACTGTGAAGCACCCTGATAGTGTGATGGTGTGGGGTGCCTTTAGTGGAAAAAGGGGCAGAGGAGGTCTGTACTTCCTTGCCAAGAATGTAGCCATGAGGGGGACTAACTATCTTGAAGTTTTGAGGCAGCACATGCTGCCATTTTGGGAAATTCATCAGTGTGAATTTTTCATGTATGATGGTGCCCCTGCTCACAGGTCCCAGTTAGTAAAAAGGTTCTTCAATGATAATAATATTAGTGTTTTGGAGTGGCCTGGTAATTTCCTGGACCTAAATCCTATTGAGAATGCTTGGAATCTGATGAAATCCAAAGTTCAAGAGACAGCACCCAGCAGCATCAAGGACCTGATAGAATCACTGAAGCAGATCTGGGTTACGATCGACCCCACCTACTTCGCAAACCTCACTGAATCAATGCCCAATCGACTCAGGATGGTCATCAAGTGCAAGGGCAACATGACCAAGTAATAACTTTCATGAAATATTCATAATAAAATATGTAAGTTACATTTTTCTGTTTTATTTTCCCCGAATTGTCACATGTCACTTTTTTTGTTGCCGCCACTGTATTTCGCAACTAGGACTTACTGATTAACGTAGATTCCGAACCACAAGCATCTACCTGCCTGTGACTGAACTCAGAGTTTCCCTCTTTCACCCATCCCACTTTCCATCCCCCATTCATTTTGGCTAATTCATTGTTGAACCCCTCATGGATGCAATATTTTGGCTAAAGGCAGCGCTGACTTCCTTGGGGATCCCTCTCAAGATAATCTCAGTTATAAACCCCTCGTGACTAAACTCAATATTACCCCCCTTCTAACTGCCCCCTGCCAACTCCCAGCAACTAAACGCAATATTGCTCTATCATACAGCAATAAAGTCCGAACCCCATAATGGTTGCCCTAAACCACGTCCCATCCGCGAATTGTCAACAAATGACAGCCATAATTTGCCAATAACAATTTGTGTAAATGTAATGTAGTTAATTTCGTCATCAATGGACATAATTGCTTATGTCCAATTGAATGGTAAATAGAATATATTTCCATTTTATTCAGAACTTATTGGGCCATTTTTTTCGTGATATTTTAGCTTGGTTTGGGAATTTTTCTTATGAGTTTAAACGGACTTGTTACCCGTTGAGTTCAGGGTAAAATGACACACCTATGAAGCAATTTGGCTTACAAGGTTGCCTTTTTAAATTACTCTGTATATGCTAAATTAATTGTTTGTGCTTTGAGTGGGGGGGATGGATTATTATAAAAACCAAGAATTAAATGCATAAATGAGAGTGATTAATTAAATCAGGAACAAAGTTAACAAAGTTAATTTAAAAAAAAATGTAATTAACAAACGAAATTATCAGTTAACAAACATATCATCTAACCTTACAACCCTCAAAGGTGGGGCAATCCAACCCATAGTTAGTTTTCATTTAATAATTCCCGGATTAAACTTAGGAGGACCTTGGTAATTATATAATTTAAAAGAGAATGTAAAACAACATAAGGGTTTCAAATTTCGTTAGAATTGGCCGAATAATTATGATGTTATTACCAAATAATTCCCCTGCTAACCTTGGGAGGACCTTTCCAATAATGTAATTCGAAAGAGAATGTAAAACAACATAAGGGTTTAAAATTTCGTTAGACTCGGCCGAATAGTTATGATGTTATTGCCAAATAATTTCCCGCCTAACCTTGGGAGGACTTTGGCAATTAGATCATTCAAAAGAGAATGTAAACGACATAAGGGTTTCGAATTTGGTTAGAATCGAACGAATAGTTACGGTATTATTGTCAAAAACCGTATTGAAAGGTAAAATGGTTACCATCGGACCGACCGACCTACGACATGACATAGTAACTTATACAGACGGGTAAATTGTCACTGCCAAAAGTTATCACATAGACAAAGATGGATGAAATGCTTAGACCCAACCTGCGGGAGATTGACGGGCACCCCTGAGTTCGCTTAAATAGGAGAGTCCGCAGGGCGGAAGGGCCCTTTTGGGTCTCAGCCTTCGCAGCGTGAACGTCTCTTATGACGTACCACTCAACCGAAACGTGGTTTGACTTACTTCAACTAGAATCCTTGCCAATCACCAGGGACCACAAGGCCGGTACTGCGGATATTTGATAAACGAACCCTAAGCAAGCAGAGAACCGCCTTTTGCGGTGTCAAGCGAGGGAGTAGAGTTTTGTACAGGGTGAAGTGAATGGACGGGGAGTAGAGCAATAAAGTATGGTGGACTCCACTCAAGCTGTTTTCTCACTATCTGCTTAAAAAGAATCAAGAAGGTTTGACACCCTAATTCAACCATTTGGGGGGCATTGGGGTCGGTAGAGCATGTTAGCCCTCCAGATGTCAGTCGTTACACCCCCCTCCCTTCGGGGGAGCATAGAGAGATGATAGATAAATAAATTGATAAAGAGAAAAACCGGGTAGGAGGAAAAAAAAAATTAAAATACCAAAGTAGGAAGTCGAGTCTCTTATCAACTCGATTGAAAAAGAATAAAGCGCCGCCCTTTAAGCCGTGGGCAAATAGCCTCCACTGGGAGGGTACAAATCTTGACCATAAACTGGCAATCGTCCGGACAGGATATTACACCCGCAGTGCCGGTGCACCACAACACGAGACAATCGCACGGCGCCTCGCCAAATGGAATAATTCTTTTCGTGACAAAATGGCTTCATTCACGAGGAAATTGATTCGTTTCTCTCTTGAAATGATAAAAGCCGTCCAATTAAGAGAAACAGAAAAGTCTATTAAAAACCTTCCACCGCCACCCCCAAGCCTATAACCGTCCCCCCCCCTCCCCTCCTTCACACACACCAACAGCGTTTCATAATCTAGCCCCCAAATCCCGATTGACGGAACTGCCTTTTCAGAATGACTTACCATAGCTGTATAAAACATGTACAGAGGTCCTCTTTCTGAAAGCGGAGAATGGCGTTTTCCGACGCTTAGTCAGTGTTATACGGGCGATCGAAATGTCACCCTCTGCGGAGATGGATGGAAAATGTGTTTTTTCCCTTGTTTCTGCGACCTTCCATTCTGCTTCTATTACCGCTCAACTTTTACGAAGCACAAAATATTGGCCATATATCTTGGGCTTACTCCCCCCCCCCTCCCCCATGGTTGCCCTAACACTTGATGGCTTTGTCTTGCCTTTGTAGTTTTCATTCTGAAATACTGCAAGTCCTCTCCCTTTATATATATATATATATATATATATATATATATATATATATATAGAGAGAGAGAGAGAGAGAGAGAGAGAGAGAGAGAGTGAGAGATTAGATTAGAAGATATTACATTAACGTAATACACTTCCAGTGCAAAAAATAATAATAAACCACAATATTTGAATCTGATTATTTAAAAAAACAGGACTAGTTTCAGCATGCTACCATTATCATTATACAGTTGATAATGGCATCATGACGAAACTAGTCCTGTTTTTTTAAAATAAATCAGATTCAAATATTGTGGTTTATTATTATTTTTTTGCACTGGATATACATATATCGCGTTAATGTGATATCTTCTAATCTAATATATATATATATATATATATATATATATATATATATATATATATATATATATATATATATATATATATGGTAAGTCATATAGGTCGAGTATTGTGCCTCACCAGGAAGAAGTTTTCCAAAAAGAATCTTTAAAGTGTATTTAGCAAAGACAAAGATGGAATCCATAAGAACTATCCATTTTCTGTGGCGGTAAACGAGGATTACTATAAGAGAATCGATTGATACACTCCTTTTGGGAGGAGTGTTAGAGGATTCTTTGAAAACTCCTTTCTGATGACGCACGATGCCCGGACCCCATAACCTGATGCAGTCTCGAATGAACTTTACAGATATATTAACACGAAATTAGGTTAATCAATGGATGAAACTCAATATTGTGTTCGTCAATTATTTACTTCTCTGATGTGGGATGAATCAATTTTTAGAAGAAGCTAAAGAGCATTCTATCGTATTTGCATATAGAGACAATTGGTAGTAACGAGCAGTATTTTTATCATTTAAGAAAATAACTTGGATAATAATCAGTGAGTAGAATTTCATTTAGTGACGAAAATAGTGAGTTTGAAGAAGAAGACGAAGGGATGAAGTGAAATGGTTTAGGGATGAGAATAGAATAACAAACTTCACCATCCTAACTATTAAGGATGGTAGATCGTATAATAAAATAACATAAGCAAGTTCTTTTTTTGTAATAGTGGTAACCTCAGGTTGAGTCCATGAAGAGACAATCCTTAGTATATAACCAGTAACTAGAGATGGCCTGAAAGCTTGGAGATAGTTTGTGAATGATGGTACATCAGGTGACCATACTTACTCCACTTGAATGGTTGGGTATTATCTGTTGTTAACTCGATCAAAAGGATCAACTCATTTTATTAAGACTCAAGAACCGTTACACATTTTATCATTAAAGCCATTTAATTTGTAATTGATTATTTTTATGTCACGAGAAATTCGTGTCGGGGGGGAGGGGAACTCCCGCAATATTTTATTTCAAACCTCAGGCCAATTTAGCATTCCGCGAATGGCTGTTTGGTTGCACTGACTTCATTCCTTCCAACTAATACAACTCCTTTATCTTGGATAAAAGTCTATCATACGAGGCACCATTCATTAACATTCATTAAATTTATTTATTTTGGAGCGATAAGCCACCTGTGATCGATAAATAGCGCGTGTACCATTTCAGATGGAAAATATTATCACAACTAAGCGATCATTTTAGATCGGTTTTGGATGACGAAGTTAACAAGTCACAGTCAACGGCGCAGCTGCTATAAATTCAGAAAATTGCACCTATTAACAGCTTGCACTTGTTTTTAACTACAGAGAGAGAGATGATTTGAGTTTCTGTACCCTTGATACTTAAGCACAGTGACCTTAGATTTGAGTTTCTGTACCATTAATTACTGAGACCATAGATATGAGTTTATGTACCCTTACGTGCAGAAACCTTAGATTTGAGTTTCTGTACCTTTAAGTACAGAAACCGTAGGTATCTGTTTCTGTACTTTTAAGCACAGATACCTTAGATTTGAGTTTTTGCACCCTAAAGTACAGATAACGTAGATTTTATCTTTTTACCTTAAGTACAGCGACCTTAGATTTGAGTTTTTGTACCCTTAAGTACAGAGACGCAAATATGAGTTCATGTACCCTTTTCACTAATATCTTGAGCTTTTGAAATGGAAGTTCTTGGTTGTCAAAGAACTAAGAGGTACTGAAATATTTTCTGTTTATTTTTTAATTTGAGGATTTTGAGGGTTGACGTGAGTTCCTTCTCGAAAATCAAATCTCTCTCAAGTCTCTGATAGAGACTTCTGTAAAAACTGAGCAGAGACCTAATATATCTTACTGGAAGTGCACTTAATGGTCCTTTCTTTGCCATACTTACTAGAGTGTTCAGCCCTTCTTTCTACGGCTGTCCTTATTTTTTTATGCTTGCCCTTATTTAAGATGCCACCTTTTAAGTACTTACGATCCAATAAACAGACTATGGTCAAGGTTGTTTAATGAGCTCATTCACTGTTTCTCCAGGTTGTTTTTATTTCTTTGTTATTCAATTTGTATAAAATAAAGTTACTCCATCTTAAAAAGAAAGAGCTACCTCTTTTTTTTACTAGGGATACCAGGCAATGGCTTCGCCACTCCTCACTGCGGGGGGAGCTTGCGCTTCGCTAATCATCACTTCACTAACTCAATAATTTAAGAAGGGGATTGTTTTGAGTATTTGAATAATAATTTCATCTTAGTTTGGTTATGGGTAGTTATTTTTGTTGTTATTATTACATTGATATTGTTATGATTATTGTTATTGTACTTATTCTTGTTTTGTTGTTATTATTGTGTTATTGTTTTTGTTTTATTAGTGTGTTATTGTTGTTATTATTGTTTTTGTTTATTAGTGTTGTTGTTATTATTGTGTGTTGTTGTAGTTTTTTCTATTGTTTTGTTATTGTTGTTATTATTGTGTTTTTTTTTTGTTAGTGCTGTTGTTATTATTGTCTTGTTATTGTTATTATTATTTTGGTTTATTTTTGTTATTATTGTATTGTTATTTTTGTACTAATTATTAGTGTTATTGTAATTTTATTATTGTATTGCCATTATTGTTGTTATTATTATTGTTTTATTATTGAATTGTTACTGTTGTTATTGACGTATTGCTTACTTAAGACTAAGAGTAAACACCAACAGGGGCATCTCAACCATAAAGCTTAGGGGAAGAAGTTCGTAAATAAATTGGTGAAGTTAGTGGATGTGAAAATACGTGAACATTGAATAGCCCGAGTAGTCTAGAGAGGAGACTATTTGGGGGCTTGGGGCCGGGATATTTTCTCTATGATAATTCTTTTTTAACTATACTAAATAAGTTCATTTTTGCCAGAAAATACACTCTTAATTTTCGATTCCTGGTGCCTCAAGTAGTCTCTTACTTCACCTACTCGGGCTATTCACTGTGAGCGCATTTTCACACCACATAACTTAACCAATTTATTTACAAACCTTTAATCAGAAACATTCGGGAAGAGTTGCCCTCGTTCGCTTTGGCCTCAGTCTTAGAAAAATAGTATAAATATAATAGAAATTATAATAATATTGTTAGTAATAATAATTATAATAATATTGATAATAATAATGATAATAATAATTATAATGATAATTATATTGTTAATAATAATGATAATAATATTGATAATAATAATGATAATAGTATTGTTAATAATAATAATGATAATAATATTGATAATAATAATGATAATAGTATTTTTAATAATAATAATGATAATAATATTGATAATAATAATGATAATGATAATAATAGTGATAATAATAAGGATAATAATAATAATATTATTATTATTAATAATAATGATAATAATATTGATAATAATAATAATGATAATGATAGTATTGATAATGATAATAATATTATTAATAATAATGATAATAATATTGTTAATAATATTGATAATAATAATGATAATAATAATAATAATATTGTTAATATAATAATTATAATAATATTGATAATAGTAATGATAATAATAATGATACTACTAATAATGATGATGATAATGATGATACAGGGTAAAAACACGAAGTGTAAACTTTAAAAAACATTTAAAATATGTTTAAATACCATTAATTAATATTTTCTCCCATTAACTACTTTCTTGCAAGTTCTTTCAGGGTTTATTGAATTTTGTGACTCAAAATGTAAAAAAAAAAACACCTGTTCACAAATATAAATGGAAGATGTGAAGAACCCGTGTATAGAAACTGGGAGAGAGGGGGCAATATGTTCGAATTACTGAATCCCACTCTGAATAGATCGGGGGGGGGAAGGGGGGTAAAACTAACAAACGGCTTAAAGAGAAAGACAGTTGTCTTCCAAGAATAGTGATCACCCTCTCGTGATTAGTGAGAATCTCGCTGCCCTGATTAATGAGAGGCCCTTGTCTCATCAAGAGCACGATGAACAAGATCAGGAAAAATCCAAAGATGGCCACAAAACACTTTCTTTGGAGGCTAAAGTGAGCCATGTGACCATGCAAACATGGCTGAAAGATGATCTGTAATTTCCTCTATTCAAGATCGCTAAAGAGCCTCTGCTTTCTAACCACACCAAAAGGAAGAGGGTCGAATGAGCAAAGTTGCTCCTCCAACGGCTCCTTGATGACTCGTAGCCTCCAGTTGTCTGGACGGATAAGAAGTCGTTCTACTTCCTCTAACCCTTTACGCCTCATCAAATAATAACATTAAATTGTGACTGAATGAAATTCAGGGCCCATTGTGACATAACTAATTGTGTTGACTGTGTTTCTACATTATTCTTCCATTCTCCCGCTAAGAAGGAACGTTTGTCATCCATACCCTATTTTTAGTCGCACGCGCTTAGTCGTGTGCGACTCTATATCTCACTATTTTGTCGGTCGGTCGGTCCTCATTTTGATTTTTAGTTTTGGTAATAACATTTTAACTATTCGGCCGATTCTAACGAAATTTGCAACCCTTATATTGTTTTACATTATCTTTCGAATGATTGAATTGAAAAGGTTTGCCCAAAGTTAGTACGTGAATTATTGAAAGTTTTGAAGGTCGTAAGGTCATAAATCAGAATGAGTGAGAGCACGCGACTTTTGGTTAGCAGACCTTGTTTCATTACAGCCTTTATATAGTGAAGATCTTTTACAAGAATCCATTTCTCTTCATTAGATTGATTGACAATCAACCGTCTCGCTTAAAATTGCTACATGTTAATTGCTACATCATACATGACACAGACCAGTTAATGCTGCATTGCACGTGCAAACAAGCGTTGTTCAATTTGGTTGCTCACCGTTCACCCAAACACTTGCAGGAAAGGCTAAGAAACTCTAGTTACTTAGTCCTGCGATGTATACAGATCCACACATGTACATTTGCACTAAACACCCAACAGGGTAAAGAAAAAGCAAATCATAGATTGCCTGCTATGCAGTGTGGTACTTCTTAAATTAGAACTTGACTAAAAGTTTTGGACTGCCAATTAACTAGAATTTGAGTAGAACTATTTGACTACAAATTAACTAAAACTGTTGGACTTCAGCTTGACTAGAACTTGGCTAAAACTTTTGGTCTACATATTAACTAGAAATTTATTCGAAGTTTTGGCCTGCATAGAACTTAGCTAGAACTTTTGGACTAGAGATTAACTGAAACTTTTAGACTCCAGATTAACTAGATTGAACTAATAAGCCTGGTACTAGCTCGAACAAATATACCCGTTATTAGTGTGAACAATAGGTTTCGTGCTACCACGAACAAATAGTGTTGACACTAGTGCGAACAAATCGGCCTTGTACTTGCTCGGAAAAATAGACCTGGTATTAGTTTAACACAAATAGGCCTGGCACTGAGTCAAACAAAGAGGACTGATACTAGCTCGAACGAATTGACTTTGCAGTCGTTCGAACAAATAGACCTGTCACTAGCTAGAACAATTAGGCCTGGTACTACCTTGAACAAATACTATTGACACTAGTTCTAACAAATAGTCTTGACATTAGGTTGAACACATAGGTATGGTACTAGCTCGGATAAATAGAACTGGCACTAGCTAGAACAAATAGCCCTACCACAACCTCGAACAAATTCGTCGGACACTACCTTGAACTACCGCGAGCAGTTCTCTCACACATACTTCGATCAAATATCCCTGATAATACTGCGAACAAATACATCTCGCATTGCCTTGACCAAAATCCCTCTGGCACTTCTCCTAACAACACTGCCTGGCATTACCACGAACAAATCGAACTTAACAATAACCTCGACAAATTCTGACCTCGAGCAAATTAAAATTTATTCCTTTGGCACTACCTCCCCAAAATTCATTGTTCTAGCACTAAATCGAACAATTTCTAGCACTACCTAGAACAAAGCCGCCTGGCAATACCTCGCATAATTTCATCTGGCATTACCTGGGACAAATCCTGTAAATTCTAAATTACAGCCGGTATTAAGTTATTACAATCACAACACATAAATTAAAACACATTATAACACATAAATCATTACAATAACAACACATAAATTAAAACACATTACAACACATAAATCATCACAATCACAACACATACTTCGAAAGCAACCTTTCGACGTATCGAAGGATTTGATCAAGTTCTGAATGGCTAAGAACTCATATCAGGAAATTATTTCCATCATACGTCCACTGTTCTATTTTGAACTAGAACCTGACTAGAACTTATGGACTATAAGTTAACTAGTACTTTATTAGAACATATTGAATATATATTAATTAGAACATATTGGCAAACTAACACATATGGTATATCACCGGAGCTGTTAAGAAGCTCAGCTAGCCACTGCGGGAAGCGGCAAGCCAGCCTAACTCAGTGCCGGTCGCAAGCCCAGATAATAGGGAAGGTTGGAGTCAGCAACGGCATCCGTCCGTGGAGTCTCTGTCAAACCCTTAATGGATGAGTCTTTTACCTAATGAGGGTAACGCCAGGACGTCGTCGCCCGTCTGTGGACCAGAAAGAGCTACCGCATAACTCGGCCAAAAACAGAAATCGTTGCAAACCACTCATCAAGAACGCCGACCCCAGCTAGGGAAAAGCCGAGAAGAAGAAGAACATATTGGATATGTATTAACTAGAACTTAACTAAAACTTGAGTAGATCTTTTGGACTAGAGGGTATCTAGAACTTTATTAGAACATATTCAATATATATTAACTAGAACCTAACTAAAAACTTGATTATATCTTTTGGACTACAGGTTAACTAGAACTTGATTAGGACATATTGAATATATGTATATCAACTAGAACTTAACTAGAGCTTATGGACGACAGGTTAACTAGAGCATCACTAGAACCTGAGTAGAAATGGGTAAAACCATTCAACCTGAGACCCACTAAGTAACTTACACTGGTAATGATGAAAAGGGGACGAGCTTTAGGTCAGTTACGCGCTCTCCCATCCTCCCCCCCCCCTCCCCTCCCAATAAGAAATCAAACCCCGTACCCTTCACACATTTTAACCAAGTTCTGAATGGCTAGGAACTTAAATCGTGAGATTAGTTACATCACGCGTACAAACGTGGATAAGAATCGCGTCCAATGAAGTGGGATCGGCTAAATGTGTCTATGGCAACCACACAAACCTCATCTATCTACATGAACGTTTGGTTTGCAATTATTCTGAATAATATAACCACCAAATTCGAAAGTTCTATATCAAAATATTCCATAATTCTTTCTCAAAGTGAACTTGTCTCAATTCATGTTTTAAAAGAGCTTGGTTGCCCTGCTCAATCAGAAGGTTGTAACTTGTAGATCATTTTCTAGATTCTGATTGATTTTCTATTATTTTCTAAATAAAAAAATTATAGATAATTGGTAGTAGCAGTATTATTTATTTGATAATTTTATGCTCTTTCATTTGATATCTTATTTATTTCTATATCTGGTTTAGATCAAAGGTTATAGTGCAAGGCGTGATTCAAGAAGGCGTGGAACTGATGGTTTTGGCTGGTTTCAAAGCAGAAAAATTAAAGCTTCATGCAGCAATGCTTCCCAAAAACCTGGGGCAAAATAATTGTGATTTCCGGTTTTTTCAGCTAAGAAACATGGGTAAATGAATAAGAAAACTATGAAAGAACAGGGTTACACTCATGTTCTTACCATACATGCCTTCTTACCACCACAATGATGGTCTACATGTTCTACTTTCAGAACTCTGAATTAAGAACTTATATCCTGATTAATTGGGAATTACCGAGATACGAATTCAAATAACTTGAAATATAATAATACAATTACTACGACTGTTAATGATAACATTATTGTGATAGACCAACCTTTTAAATTTATTTCATGCAAGTACATAACACCCGTACATTTATTTATCTCTACACATCACACATCCAGTTTTTCCTGTGTATATATATAAAAAAAAAAATAATCCATTATTCGAGGGTAATGAATGAACAAGCTTTGTTTCGAAGCGTCGAACGGACAGCTAAAATTCCGCTCAATTCTTTTGTCTGATTTTTGCGTTTTGTGAAAATGGGTTTTGTCACGACAACTTCCGCTCACCGTGATTTGCAGTTCCGGTGTCTCTGGTTCGGCTGCCGGCAGCCAGCGTCTTCCGGCTGATGCTTGCGCGTCGTTATGGCAACGGTCACGGTTGCCAGGAGAATGTCTCCAGTTGAAGTGATTTGAATTCCAGTTTTTTTTCCGATTTGCATCCGATGTCTCCGTTTATTAAGGAGTCATAGTAACGATTTATGATTGTTATTAGGTTGTACAGAAATTATTTTCGTTTTTTTAATAAAAAGAAAAATAATAACTATTAAATGTATTAAATATAAACCGCAATTAACAAAGTAGTTAGAGCTCTTGCTAGCCGAATGGCTACGGCGTTGGTCTGCTAACGTCGCGGTACCGGGTTCGATCCCGGCATGAGCGGACACAAACGTCAGCGTACGGAGAGATCTGACCTCTAATTGGTGGACGTACTGTGCTCAGCCAATTATAACACTGCTTTCCTTCTCTATTTGTCTTCGCAGCATAACCCACACACGCACACACAAACATTGTCTGTTCCAAGGAATCCTGCCGATGGGTATCTATATCCACATACCTCTGACGCGGAACAGGTTCCTCTGCAGCGGGGCGACGAAGGTTCCACCTGAACGCTGTTTGATGTCAAAACATAATACTTCATGGTGGCTGTTCCCAAATGGGACCGGCCCCTGGTGCCCTCGGGCTCACCATCAATTGTCATACTGACCTTTATGTGCATTTCATTATCCAGTCGGGATCAGCCAGGATAAAGGCAGATTGGCGAACTACTAATAAAAATTAGCATTGGTATTGGCATCAGACTCCACCTCTTCCCTAGATATTCCACTGCAGTGACGTTGCGGTGAATGTAAAAAATCAGGTGGTGAAAGATATGGAGGAGGAAGGTAAACTTCTTAACTTAGGTCACTTATTGGTCACCTATGTCACGCCTGGATGTCCAATGTCACGAAAAATTGACCTCGTTCCCTGCAATCACATTTTTTAACCGAAAACCAACGAGGACAGCTCCACCTCCAAGTTGTAACGAAAATAGTGAGGTTGGGGGAGTGAAAATGGGTTAATAAAAGAATTTAGTAGGACTAAATAATTTTTATATAACTGCATAAAAGTTTTAACTAAATCGGTATTAATGAAAACTAAAAGGGACAGAGATGTGTGAAACACCCTGTAGTCATGTACATAGATGAGTCTAAGGGTGAAGAATAATGAGAAAGGTAAACCGTAGTGGAATGATAAAAAACGAGAATAAGCAAAAAGAGTAATGGAGGAGAGATAATGGATTAAAAAGAATTGCAGTCACTATCGTATTCGAGCCAGGGACCGGAGAGAACTCATTAACACGTAGTTCACCCGCCCACAAATGGGGTGAATTTGGACTTCTCTTCCAGGGCTATCAAATAAAATCACAATTTTAGACCTTTATAGATAGTAAAAAAATAAAAGCTGGATGATATAAATAAGATAGATATAATAGATAAGCTCAAGAACGCATAGGAATAAGGAAAAAACTGATTTACAAGTGCTTTCGTCTTTTTATAAAACCAAATCAGGAATAAACATAGATTAAGAAAGAATAGAGAGGGATAAAGAGAGAGAGAGAGAGAGAAAGAGAAAGTCAGAAAATTATTATGTTCCAACACCTTGACTCGTCAGAAAAATATTTTCTGTACCGAGAACATATTGAACAGTCCTAAAAAAAATATTATCTATTTTGACTAGTCATAAAAATATTCTGTACTGATATCTTGACTCTTCAAGAAAAATATTTCGTAACCAGAACATATTGACTAGTCATAAAAAATATTCTCTATTTTGACTAGTCATAAAAATATTCTGTAATGATATCTTGACTCTTCAATAAAAATATTTCGTAACCAGAACATATTGACTAGTCATAAAAAAATATTCTCTATTTTGACTAGTCATAAAAATATTCTGTACTGATATCTTGACTCTTCAAGAAAAATATTTCGTAACCAGAACATATTGACCATTCATAAAAAAATATTCTCTATTTTGACTAGTCAGAAAAATATTCTTTACCGATATCTTGATATCTTGTCAGAAAATATTTTGTATGTTTAGTAGAATCAGAATTTAACCAATATTTCTTATTTTTCAGTTTAAATTTATAACTATTGTGTATTCAATATTGTTATAAGTAATGTGACTAAAAGTAAAGAACTTACAGAAGTGCAAAGAACACAAATCTAAATTCTCTTTAGCCAAGTTAGAACGCGAGTAGAATTCGCTAAATCAATTAAATGTGCAAGATTCGGTGTACAAACCAGTATAGAACGAAATCGAGAGACCAAGAACTCTGTGTTACGGAAGAGAAGCAAAATCGTCTTTCGACAACTATAGAAGACATATATTATTCGGGCTTCAACACAAAATCGCAGAAAAATATCTTCTGAACTTTTGGGGGAGATCAATGAAGCAACAAGTTCAAAATTATCACCTAGAATAGTTAGAAGGATACTTAAATATCAAGAACTAAAAGGATGCAAAGCGGAAAAGAAGACAAGGATTCCTGAGGTCAACACAAAATATGGTCTTTACTGGGCCAAAGATCACAAAAATTGAACATATAAACAAAGGTCTAAAGTTATCTGGTGATATGAAATTAATCATCAGATATTTAAGAAAGACTATTGTTGTTTTAAATGTCATTTATGTAATTGCATTTAAATATATCTTCGGAGAAAATTATTCATAAATTTAACTTTTTTGCAACAATTTTGTAGATTTTCAGAGCACTTCTGGAACTAACTTTGAGAGACGAAGAGTTTGAGAGGTATTTCGCCCTTTTTGGGTGGTACCAACTATAAGGCATAGCGGTGATCCTATTATGCTATTGGGCTGCATGTCTTCATCATGGTCAGGGTAGATACTTTTATACCAGAGAAGAATGAATCCCGCATACCATCATGGTGTGATAACATTTAGAGCTATCTATCCAAAAGTTTCATCCCACATCACCAAGAAATGAAGTTAATATTTCAGCAAGACAATGCTCCATACCATACATCCAACTACACCAAAAATTGGGTTTGGAGAAAGGGGGATCACCCTATGGAGTGTAAAAGCAATAAATACCATAAGAATAAATAAAACTGTATGAAAAATTCCAAGCTGAGTGGGGGAAGATAGCATCAAAAAATGAGTATTAAAATAATTAAAAATAAATATATACTGAATTCATTTAGCACAAAATTACATTATATTATGAATGATTTAATATGGTTCTTCACACTTTTGGCCAACGGTGTTTGTGCGTATGTATACGGTGATTGCGCAGGTGGTAGGAGACCAGATTTTGGAAGACCTATTATCTTAATACCGGAGCGAGGGAGAAAATTAGCTTTGATTGAGGGGAGAGCGGAAGAGAGTGGAAAAGGGGGAAAAATAATGGAATTCCTTGTGTAGGATTAAGTCCATATTGTGTTCCAGATTGACTGTTGTCCCCCTCTCTCCTTCACATTCTCTCCAGCACCAAAAAAGAAATCACATCACTGACCCGAAATATGCATGTATGTGCTTAAGGTATGCGCGTATTGTGTCTTACAAGTGTCTAAATTGCGTTTCTGTGTGGTGTGTGAGGGATATAGGCTTTATTGTGGGTATATTCATTCTATGAAAGAGATGTATCCTAGCAATTTTAATTAATATTGTATTTATTATAAATATATACAAAAAGATATTCATTTCTCACAAATTTCTCTCACCATCGTAAAATATTTTCTCCATTTCCTAAGCATAAATTTCAAGGAACTGGAAAGTATTGTGAAAAATTACAGCTCGCATTTTGCAAGACGTATCATGTCCCATTATTCCACAATATTATTGACTGTTAAAATAGATATACTTATTTATTTGTATAATATTAGTAATATTTCACTATGAAAAGTATTATTTTGTTATAAAACCGTCAAATGTCAATTTGAACAAATTTTTTCTCTCGTGCATTTCCGAGGGTACGATAATATGCGATTATAACTCCCATTTTCCTATATTATATAGTATACCCATTATAGGTGTCCATTGTGATTTCAATAAGAATTAAATTATTTGTCAAATTTTCATTCTACATAAAAAACAAATATTTTTTTCTAACATATTCATTATGTAACTCAAACATAAATCTACTCGGGCAATTTTTAGGAGTGTTAATTAGTTTTAGTATTTTCAAATTTTTATTAATGTTCCTAATTTAATGGACACCCTGTATATGGGATTCTAAATATCCTTCTAT
Source organism: Ceratothoa steindachneri (assembly GCA_963969495.1). Classification (NCBI taxonomy): domain Eukaryota; kingdom Metazoa; phylum Arthropoda; class Malacostraca; order Isopoda; family Cymothoidae; genus Ceratothoa; species Ceratothoa steindachneri. The sequence continues at coordinate 25,936,910 of OZ018326.1, forward strand.
AATTTGTAAATAAATAACTATATAGAAAATATACATATCTAAAAAGAGTTTTATATAGAGTATATTTATGATCGGAAATGAATTCTCCTAACATAAACATGAAGAAAGCGGGTTTTTTAATAGATCTCTTCGAGAAGATTCAATAAATTGTAAAAAATTAATTCAACAGATAAATACATATATAGTTAAAAACCATATAAAATATTTCTATAATGATTTATGTTTCTGCTGCAATCTGAATTGTACGGTAGGAAGATGCATTGTTAGGCCTATTAAAAAATTAACCGAATCTGATATATTTCTTTAGTAAAATAGGCCTACTGGAAGTCACTTAAAAAAATATGATTTCTAACAAATAATATCCAGAAAAAACTCGAGTGTCCTTTTTCTAATATATACAAATTTTATACAGGTTTGTCCTCTAAATAAACGCCGATATAAATTCAGGTTTTTATGTATTTAAAATAGGTTTTATTAATTTAATACAAAACTATATGAGTAGGCTATGTGGTCTCTATGGCAATGGATATTCAGTTGATTTATTTAAGGCTATGCTTAGGCTAGGCATTGTATACAGTCCATTTCTAGAACTAAAGATTATTTGTGGGTTTCGTGAATAAATGCAATTTATCGGACAATTTTTTATACAAAAATTTATGTATTATTTTTGTTGAATTAACTTTTTACAATATTATACAATTTTGTTGCGTTCGTAACCACGAGAATCCTTCCAGTCGGAAATAAGATATTTCTTTCTTGAATCCTTGCTATCTCTAAACATCTGTACCATCTCGATTAAACCCTAGTTGAATTTGACTTTTTTCCTACCTGCTTATTTAATACCACACCTTCAATATGTAGTTGCTCTCAAATCACTAGTAATTACCATCCTTCAGATTCCCGCTATCTAAATGGAACAATTGTTTGATATGACAGAATCATATCCGCCGCGGTAGAAATGACAGAAGCTATTTGACTCAGCACAACCATACAAGCGGTAAAAAAGAAAAAAAAGATGAATTTAGTTTTCAACTTCGTTCTGATTTGGTTGTCAAGTTGAAGACCAAAAAATCGATAGTCGGACAGGTAGATAAGAGTAATTGTATAATCTGGTTTCCGGTGTTGCAACGGGGTCCCACCTGTGATTGGCTCAAGGTGTGCGGAGAGCGGGAATCTGCGCTTTCCAGCACTGATTCGCCACGAACTTCCTGATGTTCGGTGTCCTGTCGGGACGGTGCGTGATTCCATGATTAGTGTTTCCTTTTCACGTACCACCCTGCTTGCGCCTTCTCTCTCTCTCTCTCTCTCTCTCTCTCTCTCTCTCTCTCTCTCTCTCTCTCTCTCTCTCTCTCTCTCTCGCAAGTCAGTTTGTTTCAACGTATGCCTAGTTACACTGCCCATGCCAATGCCAAATTGCTCCTTGTGGATCTCCTACTACCCTTGCATCTTACTATGGCTAAGAGGGGTACTGATTCGAAAAGTTTAGATCTGTACTAGTTTCTTTCCTAGTCTTTTTACCAGTTCTCCTCGTTTACATTCTTCCATCGTCCTTGTGTTATCTGCCAGACCCTTCCTTCCTTGTTTCTCTAGTAATTTTAACGCATTGACACGTCCTTCCCTCGTTTCCCAGACTTATGTGCGCCTCCTGGTTGCCTGAAATTCCCAGGGAATGCCTCCTTGTTGCCTTAAATTCCCAGAGAACGCCTCCTTATTGCCTGAAATTTCGAGGGAACACCTCCTTGCTGCCTGAAATTCCCAGGAAACGCCTCCTTGTTGCATTGAATTCCCGAGGAACGCCTCCTTGTTGCCTTAAATTTCCAGGGAACGCCTCCTTGTTACCTGAAATTCTAAGGATACGCCTCCTTGTTGCATGAATTTCGCAGGGAAGGCCTCCTTCTTGCCTGAAATTCCCAGAGAACGCATCCTTGCTGCCTGAAATTCCAAGGGAACACCTCCTTGTTGCATGAATTTCCAAGGGAATGCCTCCTTCTTGCCTGAAATTCCCAGAGAACCCATCCTTGCTGCCTGAAATTCCAAGGGAACGCCTCCTTGTTGCATGAATTTCCAAGGGAATGCCTTTTTCATGAGTGGTGTATCAGTTGATGGACGCAGTCAGTAGCCTAAAATGAAGGTGAAAGGGAAAATGAAAAGAAAGGATGGAACAAGAAAAAAGAAAGGAAATGAAAAAGAAAAGGAAAAGATGAAAAGGAAAGGAAAGGCTGGAAGAAGAAAAAAAGGATAAAGAAAAAACGGATGGAATAAGCAAAAAGAAAGAAGAAGGAAGTGGGTAAAGAGAAAAATGATGGAAGTAAGAAAGGGGAAGGAATGAAAACAGGAAAATAAAAGAAACTATGCATAAATTGAAAGGAAAAGAAAGGATGGAAGAAAAAAGAAACAAAATAAATGACGAGGGAAGGGAAAAATAAAAGGAAAGTATGAAAGAAGAAAAAAAATGGCGCAACCATTCTCTGGGTGAGCAAAGTAGATGGTGTTGCTGAGGCAGAGGGAAATGGGGCACGTCGAGGAACTAATTCTCATCCTTTGGACCTCAAAAACTGAGTCCAATCGAGGAAGAATAAACAAGTCTGACTAGATCGGCCTTTATTCAACAAGGCCTAATTTTGAGGGGGGCGTGACCCCGCAAATGGGTGCCACGTGTAGCATAGGCAATCATAATAAACCTGGTACATCAAGTGTTGCGTGCCCTCCCTTCCCCAACACCATCTTGATTTACTTTACAAATCTCTCCTTAAGAACTTTCGTACGGCTTTGTGTACGTTGGTGTTTGGTTCTTAATTTTGGTTAGGAAACCAACTAATCAGGGACTAGTTTAAAAAAAAAATGAAATCGCCTAGAATCACATTCTTCTTTTTCCTGCAGGTAATTTTCATCGTCCTGCGGATTTTTGTTCATCTTTTACTTCCTTTTACTCGTGCCACGTTTGGGAGCCCGTTTTCGTTGCAGAACTAAAATAGACTTGAGAGAGTTGCGCGACCCTTTGCTTGTACAGAGGTAAAATAAATATTTTTACGGTCAAAAAAGTTTATTTAAATTATTTCCAACCATATTTATTGTGTATCATACACCTATACTATTAATTTACAGTTATTTCTTACATTTAAGAGCGACAATAAATACATTCTTTAAATGTATATGAAATTGTACAAACAAAAGAAATATAAGGGTTGTAATAATTATTCAGATACTGGATAGAAAGAGAGAGAGACTAATATTTCGTTGTACCATCATTGTTTGTTATACCTTCTGTCAGTTCTTTCTTAAAAGACTTTCCAACTTCTGGCAACATTGTGTTGGAATATCTGTCTACTCTTCCTTACTCCTCTTTTAATTGGTCAAGATTTGGGGGTTTCCTCTTGTAGAGTTGTTCCTTCAATATTCGCCCCGATTTTAGGTCGGATTGAAGTCAGAGGATTGATCTTGCCACAGTGGAACTTTAATGTTGCTCTATAGGAACCACTCACTTACTGCTTTCGCCGTACGCAGGGGCGGGCAACCTCCGGCCCGCGAAGGCCTAGCGTCTGGCCCGCCACCTTACTCGGCATTAATATTGGAATCCTGCCCCCCCCCCAAAAAAAATAAATAAATTCTGCAAACAGCATCAGTCTCAGTAGACTTGTAAAGGGAGAGGGGAATGAATCTTAAGTGTGGCAGTGAAAATGAGTAAAAAATGAGACAAAAATGCATTTCCCTCACAGATACGAAAGATTTCATGGAGACCAAAGTTGTAGAGGAGGCAATTCTAAGGAAGGCAAAGACATTCTCGTGGCAGACATGTACGCGCACATCACCGCCTTCGAGGTTAGGCTGCGCTTGTGGGAGGCACAGTTGGCTATTGGTCAGTTTGTGCATTTTCCTCGCCTTGCTGCTTGTGCCCCTGACGACGTAGACCTGGACACTTGCATTAGTGTCGTCGCCTCTCTGCGGGAGGAATTTGCCTCCTGTTTCGCAGGAGTCAGGCCGGTGGCTGCAGATTTCAAGCTTTTCACCGCCCCCTTTGACTTCCCCGTGGATGATGCCCCTGCCCACCCCCCTGCAGATGGAGTTGGTGGAGCTGCAGTGCAAGGATGAACTGAAGGCGAAGTTTCGCACCTCTTCTCTGCTGTCCTTCTTCCGCGACGTTGTCCTCCCTTCTAGCAATTTTCCAAAATACATTGCGCATGTTCAACGCATCGTGGCCATGTTTGGCAGCACCTACTGTTGCGAACAGCTATTCTCCAAAATAAACTACACGAAGTCTCACCTTCGCTCCCAACTCTCGAACCGCCACCTCAATGACATTCTTCTGTTGTCTACCTCATCCATCGAGCCAGGCATTGAAACACATCTTCATGGCAAGCAGCACTAGGCGTCTAACTGATCTGTATGTTTTTCAATAAAACTTTTGTATAATGTATTATATATATATATATATATATATATATATATATATATATATGGTCACTTGGGGGATTTCGTTTGTCACTCCGGCCCGCGGCCTGCTCCCAAAAGACTAATCTGGCCCTCACTCTCTCACTCTGAAAAGGTTGCCCGCTCCTGTGCGAGAGCATTCAATTATCCTACCTCCCCAATTTCTCCACAGCTGATGTTAAGTATTAGGCATTATTTACAGGTACTTGGCTCTATTCAGTGTTCCATTAATTATATGATGAGTACTATTCATATTAAGAAAGAGCCCAATACCATAATGTGCCGCTTTCTTGCTTGAATGTATGATCTTCCGATCATAGGCGGATCTATCACGGCTCCACACATGACGAGCTGCATCCCGGCCACAGAGTTCAATTTTTGTCTAATCAGATCAAAACACAATAATCCCAAATTGAAATGGTTTCTCTATTTTCTCCCGAGCAACTTCCGTTGTGCAAATAAGCGAACCTTCTTCAGGAAATGGGTCTTGCCTGGTGATCGAGATCTGAGAGTTTGTCTATCGATCTCATTACTAATTTTTCTTTTCGTACCAGATGTTCCATAGGCAGATCACCTTGCAGTTTGTCTTAGTTATTATCATAGAGGTTTTTCGATACCGATCTTATCATCCGCAGACGAGCTTGTTCAGATATTTTCCGCAAAGTTCCAATGTGAGGAAAGTTTGCAGTGGTGGAGGTCTTCCATTTTTTGGGAAATCCCACCTACAGTAGTTAGAGGAACAGCTAAAGGTGTAGAAGTACTTCTATAGTTTGACTTTTAACTAAGATGCCACTATGTTGCAGCATGAGGGGCAATGTTAAATGAGGTTTTGAAAAAAAACAGGCCTAAGTAAACTATTATTGGAGCCTTTATTTTGCATTTTCGCCAATAAAATACAATACCTTAATTAGCATCACAACTTTTCATTTTCCTTCGACAACACAGGGAAATTTTAACTCCAGGGTTAGCATTCATCTGTAAAGGCTGGAATATATATTAAATAACTTATTTAAATGTGTCAAACTATTTGTTTCCTTCCTACTGCACCACAATGCCCCTGTTCTTGAGTATTCGCGCTAACACTCCACGCATTTACACTCCACTTCTTTTATAGACCTCGTTTTAAAAACGTCTGACATTGCTCTCGCTGGTTTTCGCTTATACTAATATAAAAATAATTCTCATATCACCGTCCTCTACCACACATCCGGGCAACTACACTCAATCCTACGTAACAGGCGAGAAAAAGCATAAGGAAGCTGTTTCCCCATTTCCCAATCCTTTAATTTGTTCCCAAATGTCCCTTAATCCACAAAATGACCCCGACACTTCGACCGTTCTGCCAAACGCTAGAGCTCAGCGCTGTACAGTCAGGTCTTCAGGGTGCCTTTATTTTCGACGCAATATTAATCCCATGATCAAACACAGACTCACTTCCGGATTAACCATGGATTTTGAGGGATGTGAATGTGTGGTTTCAATGAGAGGATATGTAGCCTTTATGGGAGGCGGGCGGGGGGGATAGTCCTTTAATGGCAGTTCCCCCTTAGTGGGCAGAGGCAATAGGAAAAGTGAGGGTGAAGTAATTAATGAAATGAAATGGAAGGAAAGGAAAGGTGGGAGGTGAGAGACAGAGAAAGATTTGCCAATCCCCTCCTCCCTCCCTCTCTGGTTATCCTGAGATGACCAATAAAACCAATCGTGAATTTACTATAAAACCAATTAAAGTTACATAAAACCTATCGTAAATTTAATGTAAAAACCGATCGTGGATTTACTAAAAACCGATCGTTAATTTATTATAAACAATCGTGAATTTACTATAAAACCAATCATGAATTTATTATAAAAACACTTCGTAAATTTACTATAAATACCGATGCTGAATGTACTATAAACTAGAGTGGGAAAAAATCAGTGTTTAAAAAAAAGCACAAAAAAACATGGTTTTATTGGTTTCATTGGTTTTATTGATATCTTTTGGTTTTAATACTTTTTATAGATTTCTTAGTTAATTTCTATCTAATAAACAGGTACTGGTCATAAACTGAACGCAATAGTTACATCATATCAAGTTCAAATACCTTCCAATAACTTTATTATGGTAGTAGGAAATAAGAATCAATAAGTAGATTCTGATACTTTATAAATTTACTGAGTAATATTGGTTACATCCGTTACAAAATAAAATAAAAACGTGAAAGAAATACAAACAAAACTGTTAACTTATTAAGCCCAAATAATTTGTTATACGAGATTTGTGAGTGTGACTACACTGACTTGTATTTCGACTAGTGGCTGTTAGGCGCTTTATCAAGAAATACCACACACGCGACATGACACACTTAATTAATGTCATTATAATAAACTTGTTATTATATAAAACTAATAGAAGTCCATAAATATAGTAGAGCTTACTCAGCGCTACCCTATCATAAGCACAGCTCATTTTCACCTATGTGTAGACTCCAATCAGATTACATGATCGCAGTCTCCTGTCTGATCATACAGGGATCAAACATGTTTGATACAGGAACATATCAAGCTTTTTTCCACACTCAAACGACCTTCCTTACTTTCTTATCGTTTAACGTCTTTATTTTCCCGATATTCGGAGTTAGATGGAAAGATCGCTCTCCAACTCGATGGCATCCCAGCAGAAGCTTGGATAGGACCCCAATGAGAACCATTTTAATGCCATTCCTTAGGAGCGTTGATTGTGAACAACTGACCTCCTAACCTCAGCACACCATGCGGACTCAGTACACTACTGCCTTTCTTGCCCTGTCAGCAGCCCCCCACAGCAAGACAGCCACACATAAGAAACCTTGCCCGCTGCGAAGACTGAACTACCAACCTGCACGGTGTTGTGTACTGGTGCCTTAGCCCACTTGGCTACTCAAACGGCCATCACTGCTGCAAAACTACCTGCTAAAATTAGGAGTGAATGGTATTGGTTTGCATAAACTATATTTTTTCGTTTGAATTATAGAATTTATAGTATTATATAATAATGTTATGTAGATTTGTTACGATGCATTTGGGCAGGTATTTATTAAAAACTATTATTTATACATTAAAAAATTTGAATCCTAGGTTAATTGAAGCTGGTAAAAATTGAACCCAGCTTTGTTTTTTAATAAATTAAATAAAGTTACTAAGTTTGTTAATTCGTACTAGTTTTTGCATAATGAGTGGTTCAGTGCAGATACTTCTAAACATTTGCTGAAATTTGGTGTACATAGTGGTATAAAGTATTAACAATATTTAAATAATAATTTTAAACATTTGTAGCAATTAACTTTAGAATATCAAGAAAGATAAGAAAAAAAAACATCAAAACCAAAATAAAACAATAAAATCAAATAAACATGTTATTTTCATTGGTTTAATCCATGGGGTTTTTTTTTGCTTGGTTTAAACCAACCGGCACTGCTATAAACCTATTGTAAATTTACTATAAAACCTAACGTAAATTTACTACAAAACCAATCGTGAATTTACTATAAAACCGATCGTAAATTTACTATAAAAACTGATCGTGAATTTACTCTAAAACCGATCATGAATTTATTATAAAAACCACTCGTAAATTTACTATAAAAACCGAGCCGGATATTACAATAAAACCTTTCGCAAATTTACTATAAAACCTATCCTAAATTTACTATCAAATCAATCGTGAATTTACTATAAAACCGATCATGCATTAACTTGAAAAGAATCGTGAATTTACTATAAAACCGATCATGCATTAACTTGAAAAGAATCGTGAATTTACTATAAACCGATCATGCATTAACTTGAAAAGAATCGTGAATTTACTATAAAACCAATCGTAAATTTACTATAAACACCACTCGTAAATTTACTATAAAACTAATCCTGAATTTACTATAAGCCTATCGTATATTACTCTAAATCCTATCGTAAATTTACTATAAAACCAACCGTGAATTTACTATAAAACCTATGTTAAATTTAATATAAAACCCGATTGAAAATTTACTGTAAAGGCAAAACAAGGAACAAGTTCTCTCGGCCCAAAGGCCAGAAATAAATAGGTCTACAAGAAGGCGCGTAGATATCTGCGAGTGTATAATAATCCAATAAATTATTCAAATGTATTAAATAAATACAGTGCACAAAAGGATAACATTAAATACAACGCGTTAAATAAATTCAGTACGCAATCGCGTCACATCAAATGCAAACATATATATATATATATATACGTAGGTACTTTGGGGATTTTAGCCGAGGTTGGTTGTACAGCGTTAATAAATGGGAAATAGTTATGATTTTAGGGGTGGTGGTTTATTTTCAAATGTGCGGGGTCCTTTTAAAACAAATATTTCAGAATGCAAGTTGGCCAATGATTAACAGGTAGCTGGTACACGTTGGGGTTGCAAAAGAAAGACAATGACAAAAATATATCTTTACTAGCAACAAAATAATATCTAAATATACACCTATATTGCGTTTAAAGGGAATGGTCGCACAGACGGAGTTAAATGTCTACGCGAGATACAGTTGGGTTAATTAGGTCTTTGATTAACAGGGGCGATTTTAAACCGGGTGCGCAAACAAAGAATGGATCTATTGGGTAATCCAGACTGTAGAACAATCTGCAGGCGGCAACGGTTACAATTGCTTACGTGCTTGTTGCAAGAAAGGGGCCAGTCGGGATACGATGACTGCTATGGGGGAATTCGGGTTACATCACGCTTCAGATGAGGGAGCACACTTAGATGGCCTTCAGAGATGGGAGTCCTCGCCAGATACTCGCTGGTTGACTCTGGCAGAGTTCACGGATGTCGATTTAGCCTCCGTCCTCGAATCTAAGTAGTCATTGTCTCCAATCGCGGAGGAGGGGGCGTCATTCAGCTCGTTCGCGGTGGTAGGTGAGAAGTCTATTAGTGTTCCTTACTAAACCAAGTCACGGTATTATATAGACGCTCGTTCGCGGTGGTAGGTGGGAAGTCTATTAGTGCTCCTTACTAAACCGACTCGAAGTATTATATAGACGCTCAGCGCGGTGGCTTTAGATGGCTTGGTTGTCCCTCCACACACACGTACGATTTTGTGGAAAAGTCGATGACTCCTTCGGGTAGGGGCGAAGGGAAATTGGGATAACGTTAGCGTAGAATGTTCAACGAACTTCGATCTATGACGGAAAGACAGGAATGTTGGCTAAAAGGTGGCCATGGAAAACGATGAAATCGGTCCCTAATCAAATACAGCTGGTGTGTAATAAACGGCGTGGGCCGCACCCTCGCCCTGGTTCAGCCGTGCTCCCAAAGCTCCATGCGTTGATCTCGGGACCACGTGGGTACAGAAGGGCACGTGGTCGCCCTTCGACCTTATTCTGCTACAATATATATATATATATATATATATATATATATATATATATATATATATATATATATATATATATATATATGTGTGTGTGTGTGTGTGTGTGTGTGTGTGTAAATTTAACCTGTGAAATTTTGTGGCTTCAAGATAAACTTTTTTATATTATCTTTAATTTTTAACCTATTGCTGAGCTTTCTTCATGCAATGATGACGCTCTGAAGATGCCATTAGTGCATGACGAAAGCTTCGTAATATTTTAAAAATTTTAAATAATATAAAAAAATAAGTTTATATTGATGCCACAAGAATTTTAGAAGTTAAATTTAGACCTATATAATAACTAAGCTGATATACTCTATTAAATATAAACATACTTTAAATTTACATGAAACCTATCCTAAATTTACTGTAAAACCTATTGTCGTAGGTCAGGTATGAGCTCCCTGAGCTTCGCTTGCCTCCCTGGATGCGGAAAAATGAGGCGACAAGCAGGCGCTAGGAAATGCCCCTTTTTGGCGTGGGTCATAAAGAAATTATATACGAGTGCTTATTCTACCTTTGTCCGATTTCAGTCAAATGGCTATGTGGTTCTGGGAATCAAACAGGGGAAACCAAAATAATCTTGACTACTATACCAAAAAAAAATTCACAACAAAATAGACACTATGGGAAATACACCAGACGAATTGGAAAGCAAAAGTGATTTAAATTGATTCTTCGGCATGCGCCGCGAACCGAAAGAAAACGGGAGGAGGTGATCATGGGTGAATCTTCAAGGTCGAATAGCGTCGCGCCTCTTCGAAGTTGATAGAGAGAAAACGTAATTGTCTTATAATTTCCGTGGTGAGCCTCAAGGGTTTGGATCGAGGGGGTATTCTCACCGGAAGGAGCTGAGCTTGTTATTGCAGAAGGACGTGTCTTCACGTTGCTCGACTGTCTTTAATTCTGAATAAATGTTTCTGCCTGCAAGCCCTTGGGGTACGGGAGTCGCTTGAGATGTGTATTTGGCTGATTCTGGAGAATACTGGAGAATACCTATTTTCTCATGCCCGTTCTGGGAATTATATACGGGGTTGCCAGAAGCGATTTCGCTGTACGACGAAAGCGGGTCCTACTCTATCTGAAGGGGCGCGCAGGACATGAACTTCGCACCATCTCGCTGATCTTTTCCCTGACTCCAGTTTTGCTCGTCTCAGTTCGTTTTATCGCCCCGGAAGTTTACCCAAAGACGCCGATTGAAGGTCTCCTCGTCTGAGAGATACTCCCTAGGCTTCTGTGTCCGCGTGACTCTCTCCCTCTCTATCTCTCTCTCTCTCTCTGACACCTATCGTAAATTTGCTGTAAAACCTATCGTGAATTTACTATAAAACCAATCGTAGATTTACTATAAAATCAATTGTAAATTTACTTAAAACCTATCGAAAATTCAATTGAAACCAATTGAAAATTTATATAAAATCTATTGTAAATTTAAATAAAACCTATCGGAAATTTAGTATAAACCTATCGTAATTTTACTATAAAACATGTTGTAAATTTACTCTAAACCTATTTAAGTGTTAAGTGCCTTAACCAAGGAAAGTAACATTAGTATAGTTAGAAGAAACGGAAAGCCCGCCTCTCATTTTCATACTTAGGGAAAAACACATTTGCATATAATTCAATAGACAGATAGATCGATAGATAATAGAGACGGGTTTTAATTAAATGTTTAGCAGTTCACCAACGTTTACAATTTTGTTTTGCAAAGCTCAGCTGTTTTTTTTATTGCAGTCCCCCATATATAACTCAACTTTGTAATTGATTTTTCGACCATAAATGATGCAACAGCAAACTTCGCCCGTCTAACCACACCAAAACCCAAACATTACAAAAAACTCAGATGTTCTTAATATCAAATTCTCTCAGGTTTAGTAAATTTTGTAATTAACCTTTTCACCTCTTGATGAGAGTGATAGAACGGGTTGAGGCCGCTTAATTTCAACCACTATCACATGTTATTCAAAAACACGATGCTAACCACGTGCATCTTCGCTTTGAAGCCAGGCGCATTATCGCCGCCACCTGAGTCAATGTTTAAACAAGGAGGTTTATCTTCTCCCGTTCGCACCATGCGCCGACCTTGCCAGATTGAGTTAGGCTTATGGGCAGATAAGGTATTGTTCTCAGGCGCCCTGTGCATTCCCTCGAAGCCCCCACTCCATTGTCCCCTACGCCAAGGGGATGTCCCGACTATTTATATGGAAACTTTACCACTAAGATCAGATTCGAGATCCAGATTTTCTTCGCGAAACATCACTACGATCCACTCTCACCTTGTGCGCCAAGGGTCCTCGACCTCGAGATCCACCATCACTTGTCCAGAAGAAGGACAATACCCCTTGAGTGCCAAGGTTCGAGCCTTCGTGACGCCAAGTCCACAAGGCTTTCCTTGTTGTTCAGAAAGAGAACAACGTTAAAACAGCCATTGTTCTTTTGAGCCCGTTTACAAGAAACGGTTCTCACCCCCCCCCCCTCTTGTTGTTGAGAAGAGAACAACGTAGAACAACCATTGTTCTTCCAGCCCGTTCGCCAAGAAACGGTTCTCACCCTTCCCCATTGTTGTTCAGAAGAGAACAACATTAGAACAGCCATTGTTCTTGAGCCCGTAGACAAGAGACGGTTCTCACCCCCCCTGTTGTTCAGAAGAGAACAACGTAGAACAGCAATTGTTCTTAAAGCCCGTTCGTCAAGAATCGGTTCTCATTCCCAAGACGCCACGTCAGGATCATTCAATTTCCCCACCCCCCCTCCGGCTGGAACTCGCCAGCGACCGAAAATTCATTCACGTCGCCTTCCTCTGCACAACAAGTGTATTTACGTAAGCTGAACGTTACCTTTGAGTATTTAACCCTTTTGTCAACCCTATCCTGTGCTTTAAATGGTTTACCGAACCATCCCATCCCTTTAACTTTTATTTGTTTTACCTTTTTAAATCTCTCTTAATCCTCGGAATAGCTAGATTTCCCACGACCCTTTCCATTCTCTGTTAAGGTCAATATTTTCCGTTTCGTGTATTGTTGATAGTTTTTATTAATAAAACTCTATTTTATTAATGATAGCCATATTATTATCCTTGAGCTCAGTTCCACTTCTTAAGCATATCTAAGATAAATAATATTGGTCAACCCAGAAAACCACGCACTCTAAAGATAATTAAATAAGTTCCCTCAACGAATAGTCATATATGGTATATCGTCGAGAGTCCATTCAACGACATATATATATGTGATAGAACGGGTTGAGGCCGCGTTAATTTCAACCACTATCACATGTTATTTAAAACCACGATGCTCCCCACGTGCATCTTCGCTTTGAAGCTGGGTGCCTTATCGCAGCCACCTGAGTCAATGTTTAAACAAGGAGGTTTATCACCCCCCCCCCCCCCGTTCGCCCCATCCGCCGATCACGGCAGATTAAGTTAGGCTTATGGGCAGATAAGGCTTGTTCTCAGGCTCGGCTGTGCATTCCCTCGAAGCTCCCACTCCATTGTCCCCCACGCCAAGGAAGTGTCTTGACTATTTAGATGGAAACTTTACCACTAAGATCAGATTTGAGATCCAGATTTTCGTCGCGAAACATCATTACGGCCCTTCTCTCACCTTGTGCGCCAAGGAACCTCGACCTCGAGATTCACCATCACTTGTCCAGAAGAAGGACAATATCACTTGAGTGCCAAGGTTCGAGCCTTCGTGACGCTGAGTCCACAAGGCTTTCCCTTTTGTTCAGAAAGAGAACAACGTTAGAACAGCCATTGGTGTTTAAAGCCCGTTGACAAGAAACGGTTCCCCTCCCCCATCCTTGTTGTTGAGAAGAGAACAACGTAGAACAGCCATTGTTCATCCAGCCCGTTCGCCAAGAAACGGTTCTCACCCTTCATCCTTGTTGTTCAGAAGAGAACAATATTAGAACAGCCATTGTTCTCGAGCCCGTAGACAAGAGACGTTTCTCATCCCCCCTGTTGTTCAGAAGAGAACAACGTAGAACAGCCATTGTTCGTTTGAGCCCGTTCGTCAAGAATCGGTTCTCATTCCCATGACGCCACGTCAGGATCATTTAATTCCCCCCCCCCCCCCTTCCTTCGGCTGGAACTCACCAGCGGACCGAAGATTCATTCACATCGACTTCCTCTGCACAACAAGTGTATTTACGTAAGCTGAACGTTACCTTTGAGTATTTAACCCTTTTGTCAACCCTATCCTGTGCTTTAAATGGTTTACCGAACCATCCCATCCCTTTAACTTTTATTTGTTTTACCTTTTTAAATCTCTCTTAATCCTCGGAATAGCTAGATTTCCCACGACCCTTTCCATTCTCTGTTTATGTCAATATTTTCCGTTTTGTGTATTGTTGATAGTTTTTATTAATAAAACTCTATTTTATTAATGATAGCCATATTATTATCCTTGAGCTCAGTTCCACTTCTTAAGCATATATAAGATAAATAATATCGGTCAACCCAGACAACCACGCACTCCAAAGATAATTAAATAAGTTTTCTCAACGAATAGTCATATATGGTATATCGTCGAGAGTCCATTCTACGACAATGATATTGCTGCATACCTCTGCCATGTAAGTAAAAAATTGACGAACACATTGCTGAGAGAAAAAATACTTAGAAATCTGTTATACTATTTAAAAAAAACTTTTCTATTCACCGGTGCCATCTACTTCTAAGATAGGTTAGGAAAGAGTGAATGCCCGCCCACTGGTCGTAAAAGTACAAATAAACTGGCAGTGTTGGATATTAACCTATCCTTTTAGGTTAGCATTGGTAGATCCACTTAAAAAGCCTGTGAAAACTCCTCCTGCGTAATATAGGATTGGAAGACTTACATTAAATTAACCCCTAACTTCTCTTAAGTAGTATCCTATTAGTAAACCGCTTTGGAGGTGATCCCCCCACCTTTTCCATATTAAATCCTTGTAAACTTTAGATCAGCAGGTATTCTGAGCAAATCTTGTATTTTGAATAAAGCTAAGGCCATACAGCTCCTTTTCTCTCCGCCACTGCGGCGTACCGGGTTTCGAAGACGGGCAAGCAAATTACGTTGAATTGCTGTGATCACTAATGGTCACCACCCTCATTCTACGATCGAGCTCCTTGTAAGAATAATCCTTCAACGTCAGATTTCACCGTGTACCAAACTACCAGGCAGTCATATCTCATCAGGAAGGATTCCGTTGCACCGACAGCCTGATCGACTGCGGGTCATTAGTGCCATAGCCATAGTTACAAGGCCAGAAAAGAACACAAATAGAACATAAAACCTTTTAGCAGATCAATTATAAATTTATCATAAAATTGATAAGGTGATTTGTTTAAGAGCAATGAAGGTCATACATAAGGTGAGTTTTAAGAACAATGAGGGTGATTGATAAAGTGATTTGTTTAAGAGCAATGAGGTTCATAGATGAGCTCATTTTTTTTAAAGAGCATTGAGGGTCATTGATAAGGGGATTAGTTTAAGGGCAATGACGGTCATAGATAAGGTGATTTTTAAGAACAATGAGCGTGATTGATAAGGTGATTTTTTTTAAGTGCAATGAGGGTCATTTTTAAGGTTTATTTATAAACAACGAAGGTTATTGATGAGGTATTTTTATATTGAACATTGAGGATCATTGATAAGGTGATATATTTAAGAACATTGAAGGTCATTTATAAGATGATTTTTTTAAGAATAATGAGGGCCATTGATAAGGTGATTTGCTTAAGAGCAATGAAAGTCATACGTAAGAAGATTTGTTTATTAAGAGCAATGAGGGTCATAGATAAGATGTTTTTGAAATACAATTAGGGCCATTGATAAAGTGGTTTGTTTAAGAGTAATGGAGGTCAATAGATAAGATGACTTTTTAAGAACAATGAGAGTTATTAATAAGGTAGTTTGTTTACGAGCAAAGAGGTTCGTAGATAAGGTGATCTTAAAAAAAAATCAATGAGGGTCATTTGTAAAGTGATTTGTTTAAGAGGAATGAAAGTCATAGATAAAGTGATTTATTTAAGAACAATGAGGATCATTGATAAGGTGATTTATTTAAGAGCGATGAGGGTGATAGATAAAGTGATTTGTTTAAGAGCAGTGAGGGTCATTGTTAAGGGTTTTTTAAGAAATATGATATCCATTGATAAGGTGATTTATTCATCAGCAATTAGAGTCATTGTTAAAGCATTTTTTAAGAACTATGAGGGTCATTGATAGGGTGATTTTTAAAGAGCATTGAGGGTCATTGATTACGGGATTTTTTAAAGAGTATTGAGGGCCAGTGATAAGGTATTTTTTTAAGAACAATGAGAGTCATTGATAAGGTGATTTGTTTAAGTGGAATGAGGGTCATTGTTAAGCGTTTTTTGTGGGCAATAAGGGTCATTGAAAGGTAAATATTTTTAATAAGTATTGGGAAGTCATTGAGGGTCATTAAAGAAGGTTTTTGGAGAAACAATGGGGGTAACTGATAAGGTGATTTGTTTAAGTGAACGACTGTCATTGTTGAGGGTTTTTAAGAGCAATAAGGGTCATCGATAACGTGATTTAAGTGCAATGAGGGTCATTGTTAAGTTTTTATTTTAAGAACAATGAGGATTTTTGATAAAATAATTATTTTTAAAGAGCAATAAGGGCATAGATAAAGTGATTTTTTACAAACAATTAGGGTCATTGATAATTAATGTGATTTTTAATAACAATGAGTGTTATTGATAAGGTGATATTTTTAAGTACAATGATGGTCATTGTTGAAGGGTTTCTTTTAAGAACAAGGCGGGTCATTGATGCGGTGAATTTTTCAAAGAGCATCGAGGGTCATTGATAAGGTGATATTTGATGGTCTTTGAAAAGGTTTTTTAAGATTAATGAAGATGATTATTAAAGTGATTTGCTTAAGTGAAATGAGGGTCATTGTTAAGTTTTGGGGTTTTTTTTAGAACAATGAGGGTCATAGATGAGGTCATTTTTTAAGAAAAATGATGGTCATTTATAAAGTGATTTGTTTAAGAGCAATGAGGGTCATTGATAAGTTTTTAAGAACAATATTGGTCATTGATAAGGGGATTTTTATTAGCATTGAGAGCAATTGATAAGAGGGGTCTTATGAATAATGATGGCCATTGATAAGCTGATTTTTAAAGAGCATTGAGGGTCATTGATAAGGTTATTTGTTTAAGAGCAATGAGGGTTATTGATAGTGATTTTTCTAACACACACACACACACACACACATATATATATATATATATATATATATATATATATATATATATATATATATATATATATATATATATATATATATATATATATATAACAAGAGGAATAAGAATTGGACGCGAATGAGTAAATGAGACAAGAAACCGGAGTTTCTTTAAAGGCAAGAGAGAGGGACATTAGAAGAATCCAGAATCAAAGGGAGCAGAGGGCGGCACAGTGAAGGCCATCCTTTACCGAGAAGACAGAAATAACGCCAGGGTAAAGGATCGCCTTCACTGAGCCGCCCTCTGCTCCCTTTGATTCTGGATTCTTCTAATGTCCCTCTCTCTTGCCTTTAAAGAAACTCCGGTTTCTTGTCTCATTTGCTCATTCGCGTCCAATTCTTCTTTCTTTTGTACTATATGTATTTATAATCAGCTACACCAGGTTTCTGCATCTTTCTTTCTGTCTTCAAACTTTATTTGAAAGACATAAAATAAAAATGGCATAGCCCTGTTGTGGTTGTATAATCACCCGCAGATCCTGTAGTTGCTCCTTCTTTATCTATCTATCTCTCTCTCTCTCTCTCTCTCTCTCTCTCTCTCTCTATATATATATATATATATATATATATATATATATATATATATATATATATATATATATATATATATATATATAAATTTCATTTTTTTCTTATTTGTGTCGATACGCGTATTTCTTTTGTTAATATCTTTACAACTTTATTTTTTGATTTCTTTTATATTCAATAGAGAATGTAAATACCTTGTTCAATGTCAAACATGGCATCTGACCAATTTGGAAATCAAGAGATATTTTCCTTTTAATGAGATTTCCTAGTAAAAATGGGTTACTAGACGGTTGTGCTAAAATTTACAAGTTCGAAAAAATAATGGCTTAGGGATCGCTCCAGGTATAATCATCTTCCCTTTTGAAACTCTCACGAAAACCACTTAAATTATATTCTGTGCGAATTTTCAATACAAACCATAACAAAACTAAAAGCCGTATAATGGCCTTAGTTCACTACCCGTATGGTCCTGTAGTCAATAGAAAATTCTAGAGAATCTATAACGCAGGATTTTGCTAAAAGATGGATTACTAACTAATCTCGTCCATTCTAGGAGATATTTTGAATCTCAAGGAAGAAATAAAAAACTACAGAACTAGAACCAGCAAAGACCCTAGGTCCCACTTACCGCCAGTCCAAGAGGTAATATGAATAATGGAAGAGTATGGATGGGAACGTACTGGTCCCTCTTTCTCATTGTTCTTCCTGTTCCTTTTCCAATTTCCATTTTTGTACCCTAGCGACATAGTGCCACTTTCCCCCACTTAATTTATCAATTAAATCTCTTGGGTCTTTTAATAAGTGTTTAGGGCAATAGGGATTTTATACGATTCGTACCCATGATTTTTAAGTTCCTGAACCACTTTAGATGTCTTGAGTGTTGCTGATTACTTCCATTGTCTAAGTTTCAAGGGATTTGTTGTTTACCTTCTCCTTGTACAGCATCTTGTCTTTGCCAATTCAACTCGGGGGGGCTTTTTATGAGGGTTTGTTCTCAAATATTTTACTCCCCCATAATTTATGTAAACTCGTCCCCTCTCACTCATTCTAGACCTAGGCAAATCCTTGTTATGTAACACCTCTTTTCCCTCTTCCTGTCATTTCCACTTCTAATACCTGCATCCTACTAGTTCTTTACCCAACGCCATCCTTGACGGTAGATGACCTTACTGGAGATAGACCCGATCCGTTTTCGTCCGTGACCAGGGTCCCCCATTCGAACACCAGCCTCCTCCCTCTGACTAGTGATCAAAACCAGATCAACAAAAGAGGCGGATTATCCGGCCATGGCGATCAACAAAGAATATCAAACGAGTGAAGGGCGTACTTTTCACGACTCCAAATAGGCAGAAAAAAAGGGCCACTGTTTCATTTGTTTTATTAATGACGCATTGTACGTGTGCCGATGTGTCTATGGAAGTGACGTGAGAATTTAGGGGCAACGCCCATATCAACTCAACCTCCACTCATCATGTTCACCCACTCACGCCCATTTCCCGCCCACAAAGTCCATTCCTTATCGAGTTGTGAATGACTGTTTTCCTGGATTCGCTTTTGAGGATGTCCAAAGAGACGCGCGACCTTCAGTAGTTTTGTCTCTCCCAGGTGGGGAAACTAAGGGAACTAAGAGACAAATGGCAATCTCATGTATTGGGTTAATTCATTAGTTTGTCTTTTCCCGGTGGGAGAATTTAGAGAGA
The DNA here is from genome assembly GCA_963969495.1 of Ceratothoa steindachneri. NCBI lineage: Eukaryota > Metazoa > Arthropoda > Malacostraca > Isopoda > Cymothoidae > Ceratothoa > Ceratothoa steindachneri. Next base: position 25,956,223 of record OZ018326.1, read on the forward strand.
AGTAGTATTTTGAATAGGGGGTTAATTCATTCATATTATTTATTTAAAACTAAAACAGAAAGCGTCAGAAAGTGGGAGTAAAAATGTGGAGAAGATTCATAACCCGATTGACCTAAGGAGGAGACTAATTAGAGCTCTTTGGACTAGGGGTATATGGGTATGAATTAATAAATTCTGTTCCTGTGTTTTTCTTGTGTATGGCCGTGCCCACACTGCTAGCTGCCATTCTTCTCGGATAAGAAGTGGCTTGATGATCCCACATTTATTCAATTATTGTCATCTTTATTTTCATCATTATAATTATTATTTTCATATTTTTTTATCATAATTATTATTATTATTATTTTGGCTTTTGCTTCTGCCACCCAAATGATTCTCAACCTTAGTGCCACGTACCAACTTTATGATATATGTCAGAATATCATTACCTCTCCATAATAATAATTACCGTCATCATCAACCTATTTCCCACAAGTTGAATTGGCGCGCATCAACGCCACAACCGATTTGAGTCGAAAGTGTTGCGATACTCCCACCCATTACCGCTATTGCGTATCGCAGGACCCCAACTTTTGGGTGTGCAACTTTCATGGCCAGAGGCTCCTATCCGGTTTTAATAGGCTCTCATAACACCCACCGTAAGACGCTATGTGTAGCCTGCCCCACATAGAGGGCAAAGCTATCTATCATATTAAAAATAATTGTAAAATTTTAACTAAAGTTAAATTTTTATGAGAAATGGAAATTATTTCTGTAGCCGGAATTGGAAAGCCAGCGCCTAATTCTCCTATACCAACTAAAGCTCCTCTCCATTTTAACAAGTGCTCAATGGACACTGGATGAGGAAAAGGTTAGACAAGATGAGCCCCTTAGAAGTAGATTCCAAGAATGTCACTCTTATTCTCCTATTCGGGGACTTGGACTTTGGATTTTGGATATAAGAAGTAGTGAAAAGAAAATACATACACACACATAAGATAGCCACTGCAATCATGTATGGATATATGTATGTAATAGTGGTAGATAAATAGGTAGGGATAGATTTCCCTGATTAAAGAATAGAGATAGGAGGGGGGGGGAGAACATTCCCTGGTGATAGGGAATCGCAGGCATTTTTGTTAGAGGTTGTTGTTATACGTCTCTTTATTTACTCTAATATTGTTGTTGTTTTTCGTACTGTTTTTTTGCTTTTCTTTGCTCTTCTGATGTTGTATTGCTATTGCATAGCATTTTTGTTTGTTTGGTTGTTCGTTTTTTGTTGTCATTCGTTATTTAACTTGTAGTATGTAGTAGTTATTAGTGATTAGTAATGTAGCATTCAAGCCTTTGTAAGCTGATACTGTAGTTTCAGTGTTTCTCTTGGTGTAGCTAAAGTGTCATTAGTGTTCTTCTTCTGTTCAGACTAGTGTGTAACGTTGTGTGAAGTGAATTTGTTTTTACTTGTAGATTGTGTCTTCTTGTCTTTCCGTCTGTGCCTTACTGCTGACAAAGTTCAGTTTCCTTCTGTTGATGTCATGTAGCGGGATGTCGATGTGTCTTTGTCTTATCTCGTCCGTCAGTAGTCTTGGAATTTTCTCCCAGATTTTTTGGGCCCTACCTTGCAGCTCCATGTTGATCGGAGTCAACTGGATGCCTTGGTGAAGGTCCCTCTGCCTCTTCCGTTCTCTCCTTCTGGTGTTCGATATCAAGAGTACAGCCTTAGTAGCATTTGGTTCTTGGAACCAACATTGATAGGTACAGGTGGATACAGTAGTTTCGACCTTACGAGCGCGTTGTAGATTTCCTTTTTGTTAGCTGTGCTCAGGTTCCTGAACCTGAACAGCTTAGAAAGCTCTACCCGCGTTCGCGCTGCTGCCCGAGCAACGTGGCCACCGTATCCCATATAACTTATCTTTAGTCCAAGTACCATCCCGTCGTTGCTGTAAGGGATCCGGGCGTTTTCGGTCTCGATATGCGCCCGTCTCTTACGGAAGAATGGAATAACCTTGAACTTTTGGGAGTTCGTGGCAATCTTCCATCTTCTCTCGAACCTATTTATATGGTCGATTTTCCTGGCGGTAATCTCCGCCATGAGATCGGGATTTTTGAATGGGGCAGGCACAATCTGAGAGATGTCGTCCGCGAACTGAACATACAAGGTGTCCTCCCTGACCAAATCTGGTAGGTTGAGGGTATATATGTTGTAGAGGAGGGGGCTTAGGCACCCATCTTGCGGTACACCTGCAGTCAGTTCGAAGTCCGATCCAGTATGATTGTAAATTTGCAAGTAAGCTCTTCTGTCTGTCACGTAGTCGCAAGTAACTTTTTCCAGTCTAGGGTTTAGTCCGAGTTTCAGTATTTTGAACTGCAGACCAGTTCTCCATATTTTGTCAAACGCCTTCTTCACATCTCTGAGCACCAGTTCAGCGTACCTTTTTTGGCTAGAAATCTTCGCCAGTTTTTCGGTGATGACTGCTAGAGCCGCACCGGTCCCTCTCCCTCTCCTAAATCCGTGCTGATGTTGATTATGGAGGTTGTTTTCATCCATAAAATTTTGGATGCGACTACCAAGGGTCTTTGCGAAGACCTTGCCAGCCACTTCGAGGAGGAAGATGGGTCTGAAGTTCGCTGGTCTGTCAGGCGGTTTCCCGGCTTTTGGAATGAAGATCATTTTGGCGATCTTCCATTCGTCCGGGAAGTAGCCGACGTTCAGACACGCATTCATTAGATTGACCAGCCCCTCTAAGATGTTACGGGAGGGCGTTCCGCCAGTTGAGTCTGGTCAATCCTGCTTTTCCTGGTGCTCTCTGCTTGAAGGAACGTAGTGTCGTCATGAGTTCTTGTGTTGTTACTCTTCTTCCGTAACCAGTCATTTCTCTGTCAGCTGTCGTGTTGTTAAAAGGGTATGTTCTGTGGATTACGGGCCTTAGTTCGTCATGAATTTCTTCTTCGAAGTCCAGGTCGAAGAGTTCGTTTTCTTCTGGAGTGATGGAAAACACATCCTTCCAGTAGCTTCTGAACTCATCTACCGTCTCTGTCTCGTCCATTTTTGTTCCATCATCCTTACTGAGGAGAATGGTTTTGTCTGGCGGCTTACCCTTCAGTCTGGCAAGCGAGTTCCAGAATGTTCGGGGGTCCGTCTCTTCATCAAGTTTGTCGACTAGGTCATTCCAGAGCGCTTGTTGTTGTTCTGTGATGAGAGTCTTCATTTCAGTCCTGAGTGCTCGTAGGCGTCTGTTTTTAATTCTGTCAGTGCTCTTAAGTCTAATTTCTTCGAAGAGTCTCTTATATTCGTCTGATTGGTCATAGAAATTTTGTGTCCATCTTGGTGCTGGTAACGTTTTGTACGAGGTTTTTGGAACCGTTGCACGGTCCGCCTCCACCATTGCCTTCGACAACCTTTCCAGTTCCTGGCGATTTCCTCCAGGGTGGCTTCTTCCAGGAGCTGCGCTCTGAATTCACCGAGAAGAGTACGGTACTCTTCCCAGTTTGCTCGTGAGTAGCATTTTCGCTCCCTGACGGGTATTTGTATTGGGCTCGATGAAATTTTAATAAGTGTTGCGACGTGGTCACTGGGGATTAAAGGTCCGGGCTGAATGTAATAATTGTAAGGCAATTGAGGGCTGGTTAGGGTGATATCTGGTTTGGTTACGAAGGAGTCGGTGACATAGGTGGAGAAGTCGGACCTGATGCGGGCAACGATACCTCTGCCAATAAGGTTCTTCAAGTTCTTTCCCTTCTTGTTTAGGTTTCTGGTATAACCAGATTCCTGGCATCTGGCGTTGAGGTCTCCCCTAAACAGGACTTTTCTCCCATGTGCACACAGCTGGAGAAAGTTTTGCATAGGGATATAGTCTCGTCTTGGGGGTTGGTACCCTGTTGATACCACAAGTGGTCCCAAGGTGGTTTGGACCTCGATGGCCAAATAGGACTCGTCCAAAGAAGGGAGTAGTTTGAAGAGGATGCCTTTCTTGACTGCGACGGCGGCGCCATCAAACGTCCCTGGCTATGTTTTTTTTTTGTCGTCACGGAGTAATTAAATATTTTAATCGTCTGTTGCGTAGTATCTATACCGTGTTCTGATATCAGAACGATATCAGGGTCGCAATTCCTAATGATGTTTCCGTAAGTCGCTTGCTTGTCGGTCCATCCGTCAGAGTTCATTTGCAGTATTGTCAAGTCCTTTTTTAGTCTGTCCCTGTTGTTAGTCAGTTTTAAGCGTTCCTAATTGTTTGTTTTTTTGGGGGGGTGGAGGGGCTAGCTGGGAAGATCGGCACCTGCCGGATCTCTTCTTTTTGAATTCTGAGTTAGAGATGGTAACAAATGCGTCTAGATCAAGTCGCACCATTCCGAGGATAAGGGCCTCTTCGACGACCTTCTCTGGAAGGTCCTCGGAGTATTCCCACTTGTATCTCCCGGTGGTGATTTCATCACTTACGTCTTTGTCAGTCCTGTGGAGGGGGAATGGGACGTCGTTTGTAGCTTATATTTTGAGGTTTATTTTCTTCCCAAGGTAGGCATTCTTGCCCGCCTTTGTTGAAGATGTAGACCTGCCCCTCTGGGGGAGGGGTGATTTTCTGGAGTGGCTACATTGTATGTGCTTGGGTTTAGCTCCTTTAGGTGAGTTCACTTCGGGAGCAGTAGTGGCGGGAGCGCTTGAGGGGGCATTTTTTTCGGGAACTACTTGGGTTGGGTTGGGGGTAGCGGGAAGATTTGGGGGCTTTTGAGTGGCGGTATTAGTTAGTGGAGGCTGCATTTGGATGCGAAGGACTTCCTCCGAGCGTGGGTTCTCATGAAACCACATCTCATCCAGGCCATTGCTCTTGAGCATCTGGTTGAGCTCCTGTTTGAACGCACCGCTTTAGTGAGATTGGCGATGTGCGCATAGTAGATGCAGCACATGATCTTCGTAGACTGCTCGCTTTCTACCTTAAGGTAGGTGCGCTGCGATGCTGCCTCTCCTACTGCGGCCTTCGCCACTTTAGCATACGTTCGGTTTGCCCGAGCTTCTTCCTCACTTTTTTCACCATTTGCTGCTTCTTGATGGCATTCTTTTTTTGCTGGGCATGACATTGCCATGGCGGCGTGGTCACCGTTGCAGTTAATGCAACGCTTAATATTGCTCTTGCAGTCACACCAGATGTGACCGGTCGCGCTGCAGATGGAGCAGATGGGTTTCAGTTTTGGTGCATGCTTTGGTAGTGTGCTCATTAAGCTTGTAGTACTTGAAGCACGTTTGCACCTGCGTGAATTCCTCCCTTTCAACTTGCTCAGGGCAGACCCTGACGTGAAACAGGAGGAGACCCACCTCTTTTGCCTTTTGGGCCATGCATGTTTCAGCAAACACGACTTTAAACACGTGCGTGTAATCCTTGAACTTGATCACTTCTGAGACCTTGGCCCAGAAGTGATTGTTCTCAATTTCTTCGGAGATTTCCGCACTAGAATGGTGACCCACCCACGAGTCTAGCCGACGGCAGGCGACACTGCGGTGAGCTTGTATTTGACGAGGGATTTTGGGGGTTAAATTAATTGAGCCAAATACTTTGGCTCCCTTAGCTGAGGCCAGGAGCTCGGCATCCGTCTCCTTTTGGCAAATGGCCGTATACCCGAATGGAGTATCGATTAATCTAACAAGGGCCACATCCAGCTCCCCGTAGACAATGGAGAAGACATCTCCCCGTTCAGGTTTAGTCCTTTCGGGGAGAGTCCTCAGGCTAATCCTGAGAACGTCGTCGGTCATTTTTTTAGTCCTAGTCATCACGTCCATTTAGTGTAAAGTGGGAGAGGAATACAGAAAAAGGATAGAAAGTCCAAAATTCAATTCAGCACTTTACCTTTGATAAGCAGATTTGGGGCCGGGAAACTTGCTGTAGTCCGGAGTATATCGTGGCACTGACACTGTGTGTGGTCTTATTCGTGTACCACATTCACTTTTAGCGTTTAATGGAGTTAGGGGCAACACATGGGAAATTCACTTTTTAGATAAAAATCTAAGGAGGTGTCAGGCGAAATTTCCACGACGGTTTCATCCTTTACTTAATGTTACGTACCAAGAGTTACAAGGAAAGAAAGTACCCTAGAAGACCTTACGGTCCATTCAAAGAGGGTAGGCAGTTAACATACAGAATTATTAGCAGTCCTATTCGGGGAGGAGTTTTAAGACGGCTGAAGGGATCTAAAATCGATTGTAATAACCGCTGTTATACAATATTTAGATCATAAGTGCTTAAATTTGACCAATCACATAGCAGAGTTTTGAAATAATATATTAGTTTTATTTTATGAAATGTACAATGTGTTGACAAAATTGGTAAAGAAGGCAAAGAGGTAGGAAAAACTGATAAAGGAGGCAAAGGTATGTGAATTCATATGAGAAAGTTGCAAGGGGGCTGAGGTATAGCAAAACTGGTAAATAGAGGTTAAAGGTATTGAGAAAACTGCTAAAAGACTCTAGTGAATGGGAATTATGGAGTAGGTATATGGTTAGCCTGATGGTGATGAGAACTCTAAATAAGGAAGGAGTTTTGAATTCGTGGAAGAAGATTTCCACTGAAAATGCATAAATTTGGCCATTTACATGGCAGATTTTTTTAAATAATATATTAACTTTATTTTTTTAAATGTACAATATACATGTTGACAAAATTGCCCAATATGTATTAAACTGATAAATCAGGCAAAGGTATGGGAAATTCTTATGGGAAAGAGGTAAAGGAGCTAAGATACACCAAAACTGGTAAATGATACAGTTTTAAGTGGAGGTTAAGGTATTGAGAAAACTAGTAAAAGACTCAAATATATGGTAATTATGGGAAAGAGATATGATTAGTCTGATGTTATTGAGAACTCTAAATAAGGAAGGAGTTATTGGAGTCGAGGAAGAATACCGCCAAAAATGGATATACCCAAGGACCCAAACGGGACTGCTGGGACCAGACTGGATAAACGCAGGTGGTTTTAATCCTACCCAAAATGAGGTATAAGGAACCTTCATCCGAGTCCCAATAGACAAAACAAATTAATTAGTTTTCTCTTTCACAGTGCAATGTCCCGCGGAATGTACCTGCCCCCATTCACGCCCGCCTTAACCCACATGACGGCCGCTATGGGCGGAATGGGCGGTATGGGTGGGTTGCCTGCTATGGGACCTCACCTTCCACCACACGCATCCCCGGACTTCACCACCCAGGCGTCGATAGACTCGGAGAAAATGAGAGCAGCATTTTTACCTTCATCTTTAGGTAAACAGACGAGTGTGATGAAAGGACGAGCAAGTCTGGTATACAAATAATGTGTGACTTTGACCGTTTCCCCCACAGTGTGGTCGATGTAAATCAACGCTAATAAATTCACTCATTACCCTTACTTCCTTTCATGCCCTATATGTGCAAATTTACCCATCCTCCTTCATAACGATGGGGCAGTACTTGTATAAACAACAAACACTCATTTTCGGAGAGAAGGGGCGCTATGTGTTGCAGCATCTCGGCCATTTAGGGTTCATTCTTGTGAGTGCTCGCAACCAGGCTCCCTCACCCCCTAACCCCTGCCTATGTACACCTGTCATGCGAACTATGATCCAGTTTTCTTCATAAACTGAAAATAAATTTAGGTACGAGAAGCAGATTTAAGCTGAGGTATCGATTCTCGTCCTGTCCTTTATTGTTTCCATAGATTCCCAATGGGTTAGACCACCCTGTATCCCGTTCTTCAACTCTATCAGTGTTCATTTAACCTCTCTACTAAGTTTTTTGCCGCCTTAGTAGGCCTCCCTTATCATGTCAATTATATTCACGTTTCTTTCTGTCTCATCTATATTCCAATTACACGAGTACATTTGTCCTTTGAATCTAGCTTTAGTGTCACTCTCAATGGCAGATCCAGGATCAAATGGGGCGGGGGCAAACTAACCTGAATTCCCCCCTCTGAAGAGTCTGAGGAAAGGGCATTAAACATTAATAGTTGTTAGCTTACACATCATTGATAATAAATAACCGCACTGACTCTCTCAGATCCGAATTTTTGCCCACACATCAGAAAATTATGAATTGTCGTTTTTGGACGTCAGGTAAGGTATAATAATGAATTTAGTAATTATTTTTGAGATTTACCTGTATTTTAGACATGTATCATATAAAGTACATTCGACCGCAACGGTTTAAAAAAACATATATTCTATATTATTACATAACTCTTTCTGAATAGCAGAATAAAAGTATGGCTTAAAAAAAATATAAGCATAAACGAGTCTGATTTGGGGGGGAGGGGGGAAAGCTTCCTCAGCCCCCCTGGAGCCGTCTGATCACTGTTAGTAACAAGCACTGATTATACCGTTCACATCTTATATGTAAACCGGTGTATCAACCAGTCACTCAGTATACATTTGAATTTTCGTATTTCTTTCCAAAATCAAATATGATTTACAATCACATCTTGATTCCCTCGGTATCCAAACCTTTTATTTGAGACATGTAGCAATAGTTTTAAAAGGAACTTTATGGGAGAATGTAAGTTACCTGATCATAAAAATTTTAATGAGGAGAGGTCTACAGGAAGAGGTGGAGGCGTTTATTTCATACATAAAAACCGAACTATCTAATGATAATGAAATACATCAATATAGATTGCTTCGTTTTAACTGTGGAGTTAGTGATAAATAAATTTTAACAATAAAATAAATTTTGCCGTAGTTTATAGGCCTTATTATTTAAATATTAACTGTTTTATGTGATGATCTCAATTTTCCAAACGTCGATTTATTTTAATGAAACTGCAGCTAATGCAGAAAATCAACTTCTAGAATTTAAAAACAAAAACTTCCTGCATCAAAATATAGACGAACAGACACATGAACATAATATCCTAGATTCAATTTTTAAAATGATGAGATATTAGTAAAAAGTATTCATGTATATGAAGTAGTTGGAAACAGCGATTACAACATAATTCGATACAATATAAATATTCCATAAATGCTCAAGAGAGCTCTTAATTCTTACTGGACCTTAAGTCTCGAATTTTCTTTATCTTTTAGGGGTCCGCTTAAAACGTTTACATTTAAATGAAATCTAAAACGTCTCTCTAAAAATATATAAGGGATTTCAATGTCCATTTTTCACTGTAATACCAAAATAGTGCGGTATAAACCGAAAGCTTCTAATAGCTCAAATCGGGTAGCGTGAATAAATAGATATCAAAATGCTCATAAGAGAACGTTATTGATTGCATAAAAAAAATAATGCTGTCAACGATCAAAACTGATACTTTTATTATCATTATCTCGTAAAACGCGAAATAAGAAAATACGAAAATGTACGAGCGTCGTTTCCAAGACATGAGCCCAAGCGCTTTTATAAATGTTTAAATAATCGTAAGTCAATTAGAGAGTGCGTCTGGCCCCTTCAGAATTCCAAGGCTGTCCTTAGTGAATATCCAGAACACGTGGTTAAAATATGAAATTAACAATTTACGAATGCTTTTGCTATGCAATATAGAAATATCACCTATAATACAAAAAATATTACATTTTGATTAAGACGCATCACTTTTAAATATTGACATTGCATAAAATGAAATTATCTTTATATTAAGAAAATTAAAATTTCAAAAGCGCCGAGTCCCGATAAAATCTGGCCAATCCACCTCAAAGAATAAAAAATTGAACTATTTAAACTCTCGTCCAAATTTTAAAAATCAATTACTAACAGAATAGTTCCTTGGAGTTCAAAGAAGCAAATGTAATACCAATTAAAAAAAATAGTAAAGGCTGATCCAGGTAACTTTCATCCCATTTTCCTTACTTCGGATGTAACAAAACTCTTAGAATCTATTGTTAGAGAGAGGAATTTTGAGCATCTTAAAGTAAATAGCTTAATAAATGACTCGGAACAAAGCTTTAAAAGAAGACCGTCGTGTCTAAGTAATTTGCTCGAATGTTTTCATGAAATTATATAGACATTTAACTAAGATAAAGGTGTATATGTAGCTACTCTCTCTTTTAAAAAAGCTTTGATACATTTCCTTATAAAAGACTCATGATAAAGCTAAAAGCGCACGGAATAGGGTGCGGCCTACTAAAATAGTTTGAAGATTGGTTGAAGAGGGAAGTTTGCGCCTATGAAAATAATTCTTCATGGACATCGACCATTATCGGCTTAGCTCAGTTGCCTTTTATCGTTTTTTTTTAATATATTGAGTAAAATTCCAAAATTTGCCGATGACACAAAGTTATGGTACTCGAGCAAAATACCAATGATTATGAAAAAAAATTTAAAAAGACTTGGATTGAATAGTCGAATGGTGGAAAGATGTGATTCAATATAGGCAATTGAAAGGTAATGTATTTAGATCATGTTAACCACCGAGGAAATGTCAATATTGGTGCTGAAGTTTTAAATATATTCAACGTGGAAAACGATTTCGGTATCTAAATTTTGACCGATCTAAAATTTTTCAAACAATGACTGTAGTTTCATAAATGGTAAATAGGTTCTCAGTTACATATCCAGATAAGACCTCATTTGGAATCTGCGGTACAATTCTGGGCTCCATATTTACCAAAGTGCGTTGTAGTATTAGGACACGTTCAGCTTCAAGCGACAAAATTAACTGCTGATATTAGAAATAAATCGTACAAAGAAAAACTGAGGCAGCTCAATTTGCTCTCACTGGAAGATAGGTATCTACGCAGCTAACTTATTAAAGTTTCTAAACTACTAAACGGGTTCACTAATATAAATTATGATTCAATATTTGAGCTAGATAACCGACTGGCAACTAGAAATAATGGTTACAAGCTAGTAAACAAAAGATTTAGCAATGTAATATCACAAAAGTTATTTAATTATAAAATAACACAAACTTAGAATACCTTTCTTAGGAAAGTCGATGAAATCACTAGAGTAAATATGTTTAAGAATATATAAATATTACTTAAAAATATAACTGATATAAGAGTCGTTAAACTGATACTTTTGATTCTTTATCCATATCCTTATTTCCTTTTAACTATCATTCTACTCTCACTTCCGCCCTTTCTCTTATTTCTTGAACTATCCTCGGATGGATAGAAGTCCGCTGGTGCGGACAGATCCTTTTAACTTAGTTATACCTTCATGCACGTATTTTCCCTCGGTCGTTCCGCATTCACAATACATCTATTTTTCAAGCTTCATTTTAACTACCTCTTTCACCACTTCCTTCCACGATCAGTATCTTGTTCCCCTCTAAAACCACAGTAAAACATTATTAAAATACTCCCATTTAATTTCGATCAATTCACTCAATTTTTACTCTTCCATCCTAATTTTGCCATATCCACGTGGCAGCGTTGGTCTGCAGAAAACTGATAAATATCAGGATTGGTTGACACGAGGTCTGATATTCCTTGGTTCCTTGTCGCATGGAGTTACGCTAGTTAGCTGGCAGTGGTAGTAAGTTAGAGAGAGAGAGGAGGGGGGGAATCAATCAACGTGGGACCATACATGGCGAGAGTGAAGGGGATCTAGATAGCCCCGGAGTGTATATGTCAAGGTATGACGCCACCAGCTAAAACTCTACTCTTCCAAGCACAGTGAGGAGAGAATTTGATTGATTGATCGGTATAAGACACCAAGGCAACTTCAAGGTTATGGATCCCTTTAAAAAAGAAGAGAAACAAAAGAATAAATAAGAATAACTGCTGAATAAATATGAAAAGGAAGCTTGAAGTATGATTTCTAATCCACCACCATCTTCAGCTCTGAGGCCGGTTTACATAACATAACATAACATAATTACACGGATGACAAAAGCCACAATGGCCTATCAAAGGTCATCCGCCTCCGTCAAAACCCACCCACAAAAAGCACCATCACCAGGGGAAGACAAAATCAAAGTCCCCCACAATATAATATAACAGATTACAAAAGCCACAAGGGCTCATCATAGGTCATCTGAGTCAAATGGCCTCTTTTTTTAAGGCACCCAAACTCCCAGGAAAACTACATCCAGAGGATTGCATCCAGAAACAAGGGTATCACCAATCAAGGCTTGTCAAGAACTAAATCATGCAGCTATAGATATATACAAACAATATTAATATATACAAAACTTAGGAACCATCACAACCTTCCCTCCCCATAAACTCATCTAACCTACTCTTAAATACATTTAAATCTGGACTACCTACTACCCTCTGCGGCAATTTGTTCCAGAAGTCTACCACTCTATTGGCGAAAAAATATTTTCTTAAATCCAACCAACACCCTTGCTTTTTAATTTTCAAGGGGTGACCTCTAGTCCGATTTCCATCATCTAACTCAAAAAACTTGCTAACATCCAATTTATCTATCCCGGAAAAAATTTTAAAGAGCTCAATCATATTTCCTCTTACACACCTGCTTTGGAACGAGAACATATTTAATACCCTCAGTCTATCTATATATTCAAGGTGCCTCAGGGAAGGAATAATCTTTGTTGCTCTCCGTTGCACTGACTCGAGAAGGTTAATATCGTGTCTAAAATGTGGGGACCATGCCTGTATACAGTACTCTAGATGTGGCCTAACATAAGAGCTATATAGTTTAAGAATAACCTCCTTACTTTTGTAACTGACATTTCTCTTAATAAAACCCAGCACTCTATTTGCCCTATTTCTTGCTTCAATACACTGCTTAGAAAACCTTAATGACTTATCTATTACTACTCCTAGATCTTTCTCATCCTCTACTGAGCTCAGCCAATGCCCATCCATTTTTATAGTTAAATTCTCTATTATCTTTTCCCATGTTAATAACTTTTCACTCATCAAGGTTGAAAGTCATTTGCCACTTATGTGCCCATGATAACAATTTATTTAAATCCCCCTGCACTTTAAAATTATCATCAATATCTTTAACTACAGCTGCTAATTTGGTATCATCCGCAAAAATTGACACTTTATTATTAACTGCCTCCCCAAGATCGTTTATATAGATGACAAATAATAATGGACCGAGAACTGATCCCTGAGGAACCCCACTGATAACATCCCTCCACTCTGACTTTACACCATTTAGCACTACCCTTTGCTTCCTGTCTTTCAGCCACTCAGCTATCCAATTTGAAACACCCCCACATATCCCAATCATTTTTAATTTATGAACTTTTCTCCTATGTGGTACCTTATCAAATGCTTTACTAAGATCTAAATAAATTATATCTACATTCTCTCCCTTATCTACTTGATCTGTTACAAACTCCAGAAAGTCTAGTAAATTAGTCAAACATGATGTACCTGATCTCAACCCATGCTGAGCATCGCTGATTAACCCCTCCCTATCTAAATGTTGGCAAATCCCTTTTTTAACTATTTTCTCAAGAATTTTACAGACTACAGGAGTTAGGCTAACCGGTCTAAAGTTATTTGGATCCTCTTTACTACCCTTCTTGAAAATGGGGACTACATTCGCTCTCTTCCAATCATCGGGTATTTCTCCATATTCCAGTGACCTAGTATATAACTTCTCCAGAGCTATTGAGATACTTTCTACACCTTCTTTAAGTATCCTAGAATGAATATTATCAGGGCCAGAGGCCTTAGTAGTATCTAACTCACCTATTAGTCCTTTTATCATCCTCCGATCCACACTAATGTTAGTAAACACCTCTTTCCCTGACCCATGAGTACTATACATAAGACTATTTAGTTTCTCCTTTGTAAATACTGATGCAAAATGACCATTTAGTACCTCAGACTTGTTATTAATTTTATAGTAACTAAAGAACTTCCTGGGATCTTTGTTGCTATCCTGAGCTAATTTAATTTCAGACACCCTTTTGTTCTTCTTTATAATCTTATTTAACTCATTCCTATCAATTCTATAATCACTTAAATTTTGAATATTATTTTCTACCTGTAATTTTTTGTATGCCCTTTTCTTCTCTGAAATTTTTCTAGCTATCTCCTGATTCCACCATAATGGTTTCCTAATTTTGTTCCTAATGGCCTTCATTGGGATACATTGTTCTTGGACTACATTTATTATAAGCATTTTTACCTCTGAATTCTACATCCCAGTCTACCAAATTTAGCAAGCTTCGAAGTTTTACATAATCTCCCTTATGAAAATTTGGAACTTTTTCAGCATTCTCGGTTATTTTACCCTTCTCAATTCCCAAGTTAAAACGAACTATCTGATGGTCACTATTTCCCAATGCTTCCCCAACAGTCAATTCTTGAACTAAATGATCAGGGTTAGAAAGTACTAAATCTAATATATTGTCCCCCCTCGTTGGCTCATTAACAAATTGATTCAAAAAATGATCCTCAAAGCATTCTATGAACCTGCCACTTGTTCTATCCCTACCTATCATATTTTCCCAGTCCACAGAGTTTAAGTTGAAGTCCCCAATTATAACTGCATCTGTTTCACATCCCTTACTTATTTCCCTTATCATTAGTTCATCCATATCATCAGTCTGCCCAGGTGGCCTGTAAAAAGCTCCCAAATGCACCATTCTATTTTTACTGAACCCAATATCTATCCAAAGTGACTCAACTCCATCCTGCTTTATTGAAGTATTTAAACTTGAAACAATGTTGTTTTTTATATAGATAATGATTCCTCCACCAATACTACCTGTCCTTTGACTAATGTACATATTATAGCCCTGTAAATCATTAACAAATTGATTCAAAAAATGATCCTCAAAGCATTCTATGAACCTGCCACTTGTTCTATCCCTACCTATCATATTTTCCCAGTCCACAGAGTTTAAGTTGAAGTCCCCAATTATAACTGCATCTGTTTCACATCCCTTACTTATTTCCCTTATCATTAGTTCATCCATATCATCAGTCTGCCCAGGTGGCCTGTAAAAAGCTCCCAAATGCACCATTCTATTTTTACTGAACCCAATATCTATCCAAAGTGACTCAACTCCATCCTGCTTTATTGAAGTATTTAAACTTGAAACAATGTTGTTTTTTATATAGATAATGATTCCTCCACCAATACTACCTGTCCTTTGACTAATGTACATATTATAGCCCTGTAAATCAAATTCACTTATAGTGTCACTAAATTCTATTTCATTAACCCAGGATTCAGTAACACATAATATATCTATATCCTCATTGCTAATATAACTAAATAGCTCATCCTTCTTGTTTCTAAGACTACGAGCATTTGTATAGAAACAATTTACCCCCCCTTTTCCTGAAGCACCTCTTGAAACTTGAATGACCTCACCTCTATCGCCTTAGGAACCTATTTCTGTTATCTGCCAAGTCCATTCTACTTTCAGTACTATAATGTCCTCTCATAATTCCCTGACCACTATTAGTATCTAGTTTCCCGCCCGCAAAGAGAAGCCACCTGTGAGCGGTCTGCCCTTCTCGCCCCTTGTGACCTGACGAGTTGGCTAAATGGTTTCGCATGTATCACCCCCTCCAACCACCCCTTGTTCATATATTTCACTCATTTTGTTAAACATTCTTCTCATTAATGAAAGTATCATCTTTGCACACGAGGTTCTACCTTTTGCGCATACATTACATATTATTATTATTATGATTGTTGCTAGTATTATTATTATTGTTGTTGTTATTATTTTTATTCTTCTTATTGTTGTTGTTATCATTGTTATTCTTCTTATTGTTGTTGTTCTTATTGTTCTTGTCATCATTGTTATAATTATTGTTTTTGCTGTTATTATCATTGCTATTATTGTTATTCTAATTACTATTATTATTGTTATTCTTATTGTCATATATTTCATTGTTATAATTGTTATTGTTAATATCATTGGGAGGTGACGTGGAATTCAAATTGGCCTCCATACTCTGAGTTAGAACTAGTTAGTTACTCCACCTTATTACAAGTCATTCATCTCAACCTTGCATTTCTGTCATTTGCCCATTTCACACATGATAAGGTCGCATTTATTCGCCTTCTACGACCCGCAGCTGACAACATAGTTAAAAATCCTTACTCCCTCGCTTAATAGGTGAATAATGAATTCTATTTTCTTGCCTTTTCAGCTTCAAGCTCCCGCGTCCTGCAATCCCACGCATTTTACAACTCAATGGCCGCGGCTGCCCATCACCCAACTCCAACTCCGACGCCCCCAGAATCCGCTCACAGCCCGGCATCGGCCGTTGCCCCCACCACAATTGCAGCACCGATCCCCAAGCACCCTCACGTCACCCAGATAACCACTTCCACCTCACAAGAAGAGAGCAAATTATCCCCCACGCCGGCATGCGTGTAAGAGTCATTTCCATCTTGTTCGACCATAATCTGTCGCTCTTGCATTCTAATCTGTTGTTCTTATATTGACTCTGTAGTGCGGTGAGTGATTCGAAGCGAGTAGCTATATAAGCCCGGTTTGAACTGAGTCTTTTCGGACCCAGTAATGGCCGAGTGGCTTAAGCTTCTCGTCCTTTGATCTCAGTGACGCAGTCATTGGTTCGAATTTCGTCACCGACTTAATAATTGCAGGATTTCATTCCCAGATTATGGTACAATAATGGTAATTATAGGTTTAAAAAAGTAATTAATGGGGATCGATTTGTCCGAAAGCAAATTACCCTAAATAAAGTCATCGTGTCAATTCCCAAATTGTTGAATTGACATTTAATTGCGGTTTTGCAATTATGATAAACCAGAAAACTGTACGGTTTTGCTCATGTTGAAATGCTTCGGGACCATCGTGTGCGGAAGCATTTCATCATGAGCAAAACCGCACATTTTCCTGAAAATTTATCACAATCGCGAAACCGTTAGTGGTCAAATGG
Organism: Ceratothoa steindachneri; assembly: GCA_963969495.1. Lineage (NCBI taxonomy): Eukaryota > Metazoa > Arthropoda > Malacostraca > Isopoda > Cymothoidae > Ceratothoa > Ceratothoa steindachneri. The sequence continues at coordinate 25,972,964 of OZ018326.1, forward strand.
TAATTCCGCAATTGAAGAATTAAAAATCTGTCGAACTGATTGTGGAAATGTTTACCTCTGCTTACGAGATACTTAGAGTCATTAGAAACATTTCCTAACCAAATCCTTTAGGTGGAAATGTAGTGTTGGGCGGAGGAATACGTGACTCTATTTTCTCTATTTGCTTCTATATAAAAAGGAAACCGGTAATTTCCTTGTCGCCAAATTTAGTCTATGGTGTATTAAACCCCTCGAAATCGTATAATGGGTCCTTTAACACATTGACTAATCTAATTCACAAAGGGTCAAGAATAAGCCATTCGTGTATTAGAGGCAGTAGCTAAATTAGTAGTTAGTGTCAATGCACATTTAAAAGTCAAGTTTATACTCTGAAATTCCACTTAATTGCTGAAATTTTCCCCATCTTCCATTACAGGACTTCCCCATCTTATTTGCCGTCAACACCCTTCTCTGCGCTATATTCCACACCGACCTCAATGGCAGGATTTCCACCTGGACACCCTCTGTTCTACGGAGCTCAATACCCGCCAATCGGGGCACAACCGTCTCAAGATCTCAGACGGCCCCTTTCTGTACTCTTTTCTTAGGTAATTTCCACAAATAGAAAGCTAAAATTTGGATATTTAATCACGAAAAAAGGTAATGAAACCGGTAAAATCGTAATCAAAATTACAATAAGGTAATTTGCTAACGAATTTAGGTAATAAAGCCGGGGGAAACCGTAATAAAATTATATTTAGGTTATTTGCTAATGAAAATCGGTAATAAAGCCGGTAAAATCGATACCAAATAAAAAAACTGCACTTGGATAATTTGCTAATGAATTCCAGTAATAAAGCCGGAAAATCGGTAATAAAACCTTAGCGAGGTTATTTGCTAATGAAAACCGGTAATAAAGACGGTAAAAATTTAAATATAACTATACTTAGGTTATTTATTAATGAAAACCGGTAATAAAAAGACTAAAATTATGTGATTTAGTAATATGTATAAACATTGTAAATTTGATAGTAAAAACAAAAATAAAGAGGTTGCCGTAAAAAATATATCGTATTGAAGAATATAATGGAAATTGTTACTCCTAAATTCATTGGTCGAGATGAAAGGTGTTTTGGGGCCTTTTGGTGATTTGTTATGGTTGTACCTGAGAGACTTAGATCTTCACCAGTGGTTTCGAATTAGGGGTAAGAAAATGGGAGAGATATTTTTTAATTTGATTTCAAAAATCAATAATTTTTTGAGCAATTTTAAATAATGGAGTAATCTTTAATTCAAAAAAGATTGTTGCTGTTGTTACTTAAAGTGGAAACCAGCGAGGGCATCTCCCGCAGAAAGTTAAGAAGAGATCTGCAATAAACGAGATAAACACGAAGTGAAAATGTTCAGAGGATTTATAAACACAGATCCACCTCGAGGCTTTGAAACCTGGAGAACCAGATGTCACCTGCAGCATCTTGACCCATCTATACCTCACACCCTATTTTTCCCCCTTGAGGGGGGTGAAGCATATACATAGATGGCATTTCCTCACCTCGCTATTTTTTTTTCATCAGGTTGTATAAAAGAAGATTCTTCGCATTCAACATTAGGAAAATTCTCTCGTCGGTTCTCCAGAGGACCCCTTTTTAGCCGGCGGTCCTAAATATAGGATGGGAATTATACATTTGCTTCAACCATGTTGACACATGTCATGTAATTTAATGTAAATAGTCTACTTTAATTAAAGGGATGTGTAAGGAAATAGTGGTTCGTAAGCTCAAAATTACGGTGTGGTTGTAAATTTCATGTAATTCATCCTGAATAATTATAGAAGTGAATAAAAAGAATACATGGTCTACAAATTGGGACACATGTGGTACATGTATTTGAACTAATCTTTTATTGAGTAGTGAGGTGTCTCACCTAAGTGTTAAAAGATTAAGACGTTTACAGTGTTTTGGTATTCGAAAACATACATAGGTATGCAAAAACATACATAGACCTTTGTGAGTAATTGTATTCGACGTGTTAAGTTGGGGGATGTGAGATGTGACGCATAACTCCACTCTAGACTCTTTTATTATTTTAATGGGGGGAAAGAGATGAAAAATATGAGTGTTTTTAAAACCAGAGTTGTTTCTAAGACACAATTTTGGTTAGTTTTCGATTCCCCGTTTTGTATTGAGCTTCGAGAAATACCCCTAATGCAGGCACGGATCCAGGGAGGGGGCCTAGGGAGCTGAAGCCCTTCACAAGTTTCAGACCCGTTTATGTTTATATTTCTTTTTTTAAGCCATACTTGTATTCTGCTATTCAGAAAGAGTTATGTAATAATATAGAATATATCTAAAAACATTTTTTAAACCGTTGCGATCGAATGTATCATATATGATACATGTCTAAAATAAAGGTAAATGTTAAAAATAATTATTAACTTCAGTATTACACCTTAGGTGACGTTAAAAAACTACAATAGGCCACAATTCATAATTTCCTGATGTGTGGAAAAAAATTCGGATTTGAGAGAGTCATTGTTCACTCCTTTATGAGATGCTGGTATTTATTATCAATACTGTCTATTATAACCCTTATTAATGTTCAATGCCCTTTTCTCAGACTCCTCAGAGGGAGGAATTCAGGTTAGTTCCCCCCCTCCATTTTTATCCTGGATCCGCCACTGGCCTGATGCGGTATACTTCATATCAGAATAAGCCTTCTGATTATTTGGGGTAACAGCCTCAGAGGATGACAGGTGACTCGAGTCGTTTACCCGAGTCATTCCTGAGTCACGGATCGACTCTAATCAGTACCACTCCAGAGCTAGGAACTAGAAACCGTTTCATTTCGCAGAAACTGTACATAACCTAAAAACAAGGTCAACATACCTAAGTCGCGTGCTCTCAATTATTCTGACATATGACCATATGACCTTACGACCTTCAAAACTTTCACTAATTTCCTGACTAACCTTGGGAGGACCTTGGAAATTATATCATTCGAAAGAGAATGTGAAACAACAAAAACAGTTTCAAATTTCGTTAGAATCGACCGAATAGTTACGATATTATTGCCCAAAAAACTCATTGCAAATTAAAATGGTTACCTTCCAATCGACCGACCTGCGAACCGACACTTGTAGAGTCGTGAGCCCACGACTAAAAAAATTACTCTAGTCTATTTCTATTTCGTGTGTTCTTTTCCATCGTCCTTAGCAAAATTGTCGATTATATATGAATCATTCGGTTCCGCGTAAGGCTGCCTATTTTCATGTTTATCATTATTTTATTTGGTGGATTATGAATGGCATAATCCATTTTAAACTTCTTAATCCCAATTAGACTATGATTAAAGAGGTTTATTATGCTCAGTTGACCGTTTGCATGGAGTACTTGAAGCAAAAAGACCAGCATTATTCCATAGATGAAGAGTAGTCCTTCATAAAGACAAGGCGCGACCTTATATAACAACGGATACCATACAAAAGCTTGACAATTTCGATTGGGAGACTAATTAGTCATCCTCACCCGACTTATCCCCATCAGATTACTCTTTAAGAGTTTAGCGAATCACCTGAAAAGAATGAAGATGTCAACAATAGAAGAGGTCAAAACAATCATAAAGAACCTTTTTTAAATCAAAATCAAACAATTTTTACAAACATGGTAGTGAAAGCTTTTTAGAAAGATGGAGACTAGTAGTAGAAACTGGTGAAAGTTATATTACTTATTAAATGAATAAATAAATACTTATTTCCATTTAAATAACTTCAAAGAGTTGCTTGATTTCACTCCATAAAATAATGATGTACATGAAAAAAATGCTCATTACTTATGTGAAGACCTAATATAAAACAGACTTCATTTGTACCAGGCCAGGACAAGCACTGTAAACAAACCTGACCTTTGATTATCAGGTACCACAAAAGTTTGGTCTTTTATTTCACTCTCTTAAGTGGTACTCGTAAATGCATTGCACTCTAAGAGTGGCAACATTCGGTAAATAGGCCATTCTCTACGAGACAACGGCCCCTCGGGGGGCGTTCACGACAGCAACAAGAGATGGTTACCCAAAAATGTGTTGTGAATGCATCTTCTCCACAAGGTGAACCGCTAATTCAAAGCAGGAGATGAAGGAGATGACTGCAAAACTCAAAAGTAAGATAAAAGGCTTAGAAATGGAAGAATTAATCCATTTGAAGAACTCCCCGGAGGAACATTGTAAAGCATTTATATTAATAAAATGGAGTTTTATCTTGAATTAAATTCATATACAGAGTGTCATAATATAACATTAGTGGTTACCACAGGTGGCGAAACCATTTGCCTGGTTCTGGATCACATCAGGAGAGGACACTCATGTTTGAATCCAGCCACAGTGGTCCGACAAAACACACACAGCCAAAATGATCGCACAAACCAAATGCACTAACAGCTGAACCACAAACCACACGCAGCCACAGCGGGCCCACATACCATATGCAGCCACAGCAGTTCCATAAACCATACACAGCCACAGCGGTCCCACAAACCATACACAGCCACAGCGGTCCCACAAACCATACACAGTCATAACGGCCCCACAAACCATACACAGCCACAGTGGTCCCACAAACCAGACACAGTCACAGCGGTCCCACACACTGCACGCAGCCACACCGATCACACAAACCACACGCAGCCACACCGATCACACAAACCACACGTAGCCACACCGATCACACAAACCACACGCAGCCACACCGATCACACAAACCACACGTAGCCACACCGATCACACAAACCACACGCAGCCACACCGATCACACAAACCACACGTAGCCACACCGATCACACAAACCACACGTAGCCACACCGATCCCACAAACCACACGCAGCCACACCGATCACACAAACCACACGCAGCCACACCAATCACACAAACCACACGCAGCCACGCCGATCACACAAACCACACGCAGCCACACCGATCACACAAACCACACGTAGCCACACCGATCACACAAACCACACGAAGCCACAGTGCTCCTACAAAACCACACGAACCTTTCCGGCCTCATAATAATCAATTGTTTTTTTCCCAACCAAATGTAAAATGTACTTAAAGTCGTTTAATATATATTAATTTTAAATATTTTATCTGTATTTTTTAACATTACGAATTTATGACATTTCAAAGAATAAGTGATACGCCATTCCTATCCTTTTTACTTTTCCCCACCCGTCCACTGGTATTTTTTTCTTTCTTGCACCAACCTCGAGTGGATCTTAAGGCTTCTTCCCTTGTCCAGAATTCTGTACTAGCTTTCATCACCATGAGTTCGCTCCTTACTAATGTTGCCCCTGTGGCACTGCCCTTTGTTGGGCTCTTGCCCGTGGATGGGGCCCTGGCCTTTGCTGGGGTCTTGCCCATGGTTAGAGATTAGCCCCCTTAAACATACTGATTGAAAGGCTATAGACCCCAAAGTGATTATGTGTAGGCTTTCCTTAATAAATTTAAGAGACAGCGAATACCATACAGAGCCAGATTAAGGAATGGGCTTTCGCGGCTGCAGTCTAGGTGCCTCCCCCAACTGGAAGGCCTCCAGAGATTAAGTGAAAAATTATTCCATTTGTAAATACAGAATCAAAGTATCTAAATTATCCCATTAAAAATGAGTTTATATACTTTTTTACACTTTTAATAATCATAATACGGTAGAAATAAACTTTTTTTCTTTTTAAAAATATCACTGGAGGCCTCAAAGTATCTGTAGCCCCTGGGCCTACAACTTGATCCGAATCTGGTACCATGAAAAACACCTTTAAACCCTACAGACGACGACGATCTCTCAATTATTGAATTGCTGTGGGGCTAACAGCCCCACCCCCCCTTCCCCAGTGACACATTCTCCATACATTTTCCCAATTCTATGGCTTATATATCAATATGTGTAAATAATGGAGATTAATAATATTGCAATGGATATTAAATGGCTTTGATTTGAATAAGAAAGAATGGATGCAAATTCACAGCATATTTTAGCCAAATTTGTCGCTCACATTTGGTGCTGTAGGATTTAAAAGGCGAGTTATCCAATACATTGTGTGCAGTTCAGCACCTCTAAGGTTAATGAGCTTCTTTTTGATTATCTAAACGGTCTCTAGTAGGCTTCTTGGTTTGGAAATTATTTTGTTAATTCAATATTACATTCCCCCATGGTTACTAATATTTCGCTCTTCTGGCCATTTAGGGTTACTGGTTTCCTGTAGGCCTCCCTTCCCGTCTTATTATTTACTATTATTTTTCGGTGGGGCCTATTTCTCCGTCTGTCTGCTCTCTCCTCATTCCCATGAAGGAAGAACCAGAAGTAGTAATATCATGAACTATATTTTCAATGCTTATTATCCTATTTTGCCCCGTATGAGACAGTAAAATGTATCATGGGCAGCCATGCTGCAGTTGGCATCTAGAAGATATCATGCCCTCCCTGCCCCAATGTCTGTTTTTGCGTGTGCCCCTCCCCCTCCCGGTTCCAATGCTAGAGAGGGAATAAGGTTCTATATCTTTCATATATTTTCACTTCATCTTTATTTGCTGTACAAACTTTCATACGGAGATGCCCTAGATGGTTTGCGCTTTAAATAAAAAATAGGCTCTCCATCCCCCTCCCCCTCCCCCTCCCCCTCTCCAGAGTCAAGATGAAGGGCTAAATGTAAGGCACTGTGACGTCAGTGATAATTCCAATACACATCCGGGGGAGGACGTAACTTTGGCACTCCCTTGGGAGACACGACTAGCCTACTCTCGACTTAGTAGTGAAAAAGAACGGGATACTAGAAGACGAGTGAGGATAGGATTGAAGGATGAGAGATGGTAGGATTGAAGGACGAGGGATGGAAGGGCTGGAGGACGATGCTGGACGGGTTGGAGGACGAGTGATGGTGGGATTGAAGGACGAGGAATGGGAGGGTTGGAGGACAAGGGATGGGAGGCTTGAAGGAGGATGGATGGGAGGGTTGGAGGAACATGGTGTAAAGGTTGGAGATCGATACTGGAAGGGTTGGAGGACGAGGTAACCTCGTCGATGTTTAGGTGTATTTATGGTCTTTCAGATTTGAGTTCCCTCAGATCCTTGAACTGGTGGATTAAGTCCTTCTCCACATCCATATATCTCCTGTTCCACCACAACTGCATCGCCAACTACTAATATGCAATGACCCAACCTTTTTACGAACCTTTTAAGCCGGTTGGTTCAGTTCACAGCCCACCATAATGCGAAGGTTGCCTCAGACGTAGATCAGAAACCAAAACAAATCACTCCTGGTGTAAAAGTTAAAAAAACAAAAACACTTCTATCTAAAAATTTGAGAAAATTGACCGCTACAAAGGGTGTCTCGCAAATCACGTACTATAGGGAAAGACTGTTTTGGGACCTGACCGTCGCGCCTCTAAAACTCAGATGCGGGTTCCCCACTCATCAGGAAGATAGCGTAAGATGTCAGGGAGTTATTTATCTTGCATGTACCCGTGAATCTTAATTTCAGATGAAGTAGGAACTTTTTTCTTTTTCCCCTAGGGTCCGTACGTTGGGGGACACCCTGTATTTGTTTTCATTGTTAATATTTAAGTAGATGTAAATTCCGATTTTTCCTGTTACAGTTCTGCTGCCATACAAAAACTCTAGTCCTTTATCATTGACAAACGTGCAATTTTATATGTAAAAGTCTTACAATTATATATCTACAGCTTCCCAATGTGCTGATAATATATATATATATATATATATATATATATATATATATATATATATATATATATATATATATATATATATATATATATATTATTCATTCTTTTCAAATCTGGTGTACAGTGTAAACTTTCTAAGAGAATCAGAATTTAATTATCCTTGATCCGCTCTTTACTTAAGTTGTTCCTCCCTAGAGTCTTGCTCATTGCTGGAGGTCCTGCTCATTGCTGGGGGCCTGCCCCCCTAAGCCAGCAGCCTCGATGAACTCCGCCAACCGGATAGAGTTCTCTTGGAGAATCCTCCATATGACTGTACTTAATTGTGTAAGTGTCGGTTATATTGTCATTGTGCGTTGAACTATCTGATTCCTAATGGCAGAGGGTGAAAATGTATCTGTCATTCCGGTCTGTGTTTAGATGCAGATCGTGATTGCATCGGAGCTTTGCCAGAGGGACCCGTTGGTGAAACGTTGGGAGGAGTTTCTTCAAAATTCGATGCCCGGTTAAATGAGGTTTAGGAGATGGTTTGGACGCAGACAGTGGATGATTTGCTGCGTTATGCGTGACGGTGGATGGGAGGGGTGGGTGGGATGGGTAGGTGAGTTAGGTGAATTGGATGGGGGTGGGGGTGGAGGTATGATTACAGTTGGGGTAGAATTCTTAGAATTTGATTCACTTCTAATAATTGTTGTATACTTCGGTTGTGGTGATGGAGTGTTGGGGTTAAGGTGAGGAAGACAGGTAATATATCACTCTCACCGCCGTCTACTCCATTACTGCCATAATAAATGGAGTAGACAGCGGTGAGAGTGAGACAGTGGCTCTTTGAGTGGTGGTGTCGTCAGACCCGTAGGAAAAAAAGCTTTCAGCCCTTTATTGGTGTGAGAAAAAGTGTTGGTAGCGTGTGTGTAAGAGAGCGAGGCAGAAATGGCACAGACAATGGAGTCAGGCAAGGGGGGCGGGGAAATGGTCAATAGGTTAGTCAACCGGGGCCATAGCGCAATCTAAAGGGGTATCCCCTTCTCTTGCGAAAGTTGTGGGAGAAATTATTATTATTTGGTTTATGTATGGCAGGAATAAGGTCCATACCGTCTTTCAGCGCGTGTCGTAAGAAGAGACTAAGCCCGAATAGGGTGCCAGTGGTCTGGAAACCAGCGCACTTGAGAGTTTTACCTCTGCAAACGCAGTAGGCAGTTACAGTGAGGCATATATGTAACGATGTCAAAATGGGAATGGTAATATCTTTGAACGGGGAGATTCCGGTGATTGCTTTATGTGAAACAAACAAGAAAGAGAATTAAGAGTTTGTGTGGGATGGAGTGAATAAAGCGCAATTACCTGTAGATCAGGGCGGTTAGAGTAAAAAGGGTTGTGGCGGTGCTTTTTGAGTGAGGAGTAGCATAATACAATGGTTGGGTATAAATGTGTGACATCGAGAATATGTGGGTGGAGTTAAGATTTGAAAGAGAAAAATTGTGTGTGGTGGTAGTGTATAGACCCTGTATTGATAGAAGTGAAGATAAAAAGGAGAGGTTATGGAATGACTTGGGGCTAATGGTGGATAGAATTGGGAATTAGAACCGGGTGATGGTTGTAAGAGATCTGAATGGGCGAATAAGTGAGAAGATGAGAGGAAGGTGGAAAGGAAATAGGGAGGTAAATTTCTGTTCTGTGCTGAGAGATATTTGCCTCTCGTCTGGCAAACAAATTTTTTTAGCAAAAGAAGAAGAATGGAACAAAACAGACGGGTGCTGCTTAAGTCCAAGTGGGCGAGCTCGCAGCCATTTTCAGAAAGAGAGGATTCGTTAAAATTTCAAACGTTCTTTAAAAACATAGACTAATGGTTAACAATTTAAAAGATATATATATATATATATATATATAAAAGGAAGAGGGAGTAAAAACGTAGAAAAATAAATGCCTCTAGAATGCTGTAAAATCAAAGTAAAATCATAAGACACGACACGTCTATCCGGTTCTAAAAATGATAAAACATTGAATTTCCTTTAAGAGATTTGTCTCTGATAGAAAGTTAAACACTCGGTTCATGTTAAAGGTGCACTCATGTTCTGAAAGGTTGCTCCTCAGAACCTGCTGAAGACACACCCCTTGGCAAATAAAAGGAAAAAGCCTTTGCCTCAGAGTATGGAAACGTAGGCATTCAGAAAATAGGGAGAGTACAGACATTGGTACTCCACAGTGAGTGCACATTGGAGGCTGCTCAAGGAAGGCCTTCGATCAGAAAGCTATGTGTCAGACGACAATGCCCAATTCTCAGACGGCATAGAATAACATCCTGAGTACGGGTCCTAGTAGTGCGTGGCCAGGGGCGGATTGACTGTTTGATAGCATGCAGTTTAGTTGGGGGAGTTCATCCTAAGTCTCTGCCACTGGCCGACCATGTACTCACGGATGTATGGCACGACATCACGGAAAGGAAGAGGAGCAGGGGTGGAGGTTCCTCGAGATGCAGCTGCCTTGGCAACAGCATCTGCTCTCTCATTTCCTTTTATACCTATGTGGCTAGGTACCCAACAGAATAAAACTTCGTGGAACGAGGATAAATAAAAAGCCACCGTTGGATCTTTGAAACCAGTGGGTGATCTGGAAATAATATTAAAACCTCCAAAGAGCTGAGGGAATCAGAGAATATTGTATAAGATCCCGGTGATGAAGAAGCGATGGTATACAGTGCAGCCAGTATCGCGACAAGCTCAGCCGTGAAGATAGAGGCTGTATTGGGCAGGCACACAGACACATGACGGGAGGGGAAGATAGCAGAAGCTCCTACCCCTTTAGAGGATTTAGATCCATCTGTGTAGATAAAAGTGTTGGATTTTTGGCACAAAGAGTGTTTATAAAAGAGGCTTCGTAGAACCGAAGGCAAGAACTTGGTCTTCGGTTCGTCTGCCAGCACCTTGCAAACCCTCACGGGTGGCAATAGTCATGGGGGTACTTTAGGGATCTGAGATGGAATAACTGATAATTCCCTTAGTGGACCTGTATCTCCTTTTATACGCAGGGCAAAGGGGCAAGTCAGCCAACAGACCTGTCATATGAGGCCACCGAGTGAATATTATAGGTGCACTCAAATACAGGTGAGTGAGAGAGCTGTTGCAGCCTGAAAAGGTACTGCAGGTTAAAATCAAAACGATGAAAGGATAGAGAAAGGACCCCACTCTCTGCATGGAGACTCCATACTGGGGATGCCTTGAATGCTCCTAAGGCTAGACGTACTCCCTGGTTCCTAATAGATTTAAGCTTATCTAGGTTTGAGGATGAGGCTGAAGAGTACACCTGTGACCCATAATCCAGCTTAGACTGGATCAATGTTGTAGACAAAAACCACAGGGTACGGCGATCACTTCCCCACCAAACATGTGATAGAAGTTTTAAGATATCCATTCTCTTCAAGCAGTATTTTATCAAGGCGGTTATATGGGGGACCCAGGAGAGCTTTGAGTCAAAGATAATCCCAAGAAATTTACAATGAGGCTCAAACGAGATGGAGGAGCCATACAAAGATAAGGTTAGCTGTTCCCAGTCAACTTGCCTGAAATTGTAGAAATTAACTGCCTTTGTTTTTGAGAAAGACAGCAGGAAGCCTTTTGCAGCGGCATTCTTGGCAATGATGTTAATCGCCAGTTGCAATTTACGGATGACAAATGGCAGCTGAGGCGATGCTGATAAAGTTGCCAAGTCGTCCACATAAAGAGTTGTCATTATATCTGCAAGAAGATCAGTAATAATGCTGTTGATAGCCACCGAGAAGCAGGTGACGCTCAGAACGCTTCCCTGTGGCACACCCTCTATCTGATCAACAGGCTCCGATATGACATTTCCTACCCTAACACGAAACGTGCGTCCAGCAAGAAATTGCTGTATGAACCTAGGAAGATGGCCTTTGAAACCCCAGTCATATAGTTGCTTCAGGATACCATACCTCCAGGTAGTATCATATGCTTTTTCTATATCAAAAAAGACAGCAATAGAGTGTTGTCTCTTTGAGAAAGCTTGTCGAATGCAATCCTGACCAACAGGTCTGTGGTACATTGTTTCTTTCTAAAACCCGACTGGGAAGGAGAAATAAGGTTGTGTTTCTATAGAAACCATACTAACCTGGCATTCGCCATCCTTTCAAAATCTTGCATGGGGAACAAGTAAGGGCAATTGGGCGATAGTGGGTCGGAAGTGTCCCTTCCTTTCCTGGTTTACGAAGGAGAAGCATGATTGCTTCCCTCCAATTGGAAGGGAAACAACCCTTAATCCAGATATAGTTAAATATATCGAGAAGATGTGAAATGAGTGTTAAATGCATATTCCAGATCAAATCATAAGAGATACCATGAGGACCAGGTGCGGTGGATCCACATCTTTTAAGAGCACTCCAAAGTTTATGAATGGAAAAGATCTTATTGTATAGTTCATTATCAATACAGGGATCAATAAAGTTCAAGAGGCACTGCTCTTGTATTTTCCTGACATGCTGAAATTCTAACGAATAATCGTTAGGGCTGGAAATGTCAGCAAATGCCTTTGCCAGGACATTTGAAATTCTGGACAAGTCTTTCAAAACCTCGCCTGCTTCAACTATATTGGGTTCAGAGAAACCACTTGCTCTGCCCATGAGCTTTTTCATTCTTTTCCAGACGTTGTCTGGTAGAGTTTGGTGGTTGATAGAGTTGATGTACCCTTTTAAGGAAATTCGGCGAGCCTGGTGGAGGGTACGTTCTCGTACTGCCCTGGCTCGACTATGAGCATACTTATTGATGGCACTGGGGTTTCAATGGTAGTGGCGACAAGCTCGCTTACACTCTATCACCACTTTGCTGCATTTTGCAGACCGAAAAGGGAGATGGGTCTTGTGGGAAGCAGTTTTGGAGAGGGGCATGGAAGAATTTGCCGTCTGGTTGACATGATCATGGAAGTTCTTCAGGACCATGTCAATGTCGCCCTGAGGGAAGTGTCTAGGATGGTGAGGAAGGTATTGAAACTTTGGCCAATTGACTTTCCTGGTGTTCTACCTATTGCCCAGGGGGGAAGGAGGGCCACCCAAGCATGAGGTCAGAACAACTGGGAAGTGATCGCTTCCTCTCAGATCAGTATCCACCAACCAGCTGTAATCTGCACTACAGTCTGAGGAACAAAGTGACAAATCTACACAGGTAGAGCTGTTGGTCTGGACATGGAAGGATGTTAGAGTGCTATCATTAAATAATAACACATCCAAGGTCTCCATAAGTCTCACAATCAGACTTTCGTTGGAGTTACTATCATAGTCTCCCCAGAGGTGGTGTCTTCCATTAAAGTCTCCAACTAGTAGGAATGGAGTCGGGAGTTGGCAGATGAGATTGGCTAATTTGTTAGCCAAATCTGAAGCAACTACTACTTCACCAGGAGGGAGGTATAGTGAGCAGACTGTGTATAAACGATTGGGAAACACACGAATCACTACTGCTTGAAGGTCTGTTCTCTACGGGATTGCTAAGTGAGAACATCTTCACGGACAAAAATAGCCGAATTATGAATGGGTTCTGATGGATTCTTAAAATATCCACATAGTGAGGGATATTGGGTAATCGACGAATACCCAATTGGGTCTCCTGTAATGCTATACAGCAAGGGTTGTAATCATGAAGCAGGAGTTTGAATTCTTTCCATTTGGAGAAGATCCCTTGTAGATTCCAATAAACAATTGGGTAATCCAATTCTTCTCTGCACCTGGTGAAGGTGACTGAGGTTTTGAACCTTTTTGATTTTTAGGTGTAATTAACGTTTGAGGTATAGGTAGTTTGAATGTTTTAGGGATGGCTCTTTTATTAGAGGGCAAAGAACTATCTGTCAGTTGTGGACATGACTGGGTGGTAGGTAGTAATGTCGAGAGAGATGGTACCGAGTCATTCTGAGAGGTAGTTGGTGGGTCAGCTGGGGTGGGTTAAGAAACCCCAGAAGGCTGTTTCTCCTCTTCCAAAAGGGCCACAGCCAAAGCTGAGTCAGAAAAAATCCTTCCAGCTTCTTCTGGAGTTACTGATGCTCTGGATGTAATAGGCTGACTAGTTGTGACTGATGGACTCAAGGCAGATTCAGTGGGAGGAGGGTGGATGTCCAAATGTGAAACGAATACCACACGAACATCCTCGGAATCCGCCTCCATGTCTTCAGGACATGTCAATGGTTGGTTAGATGCTGATGGAGGGGAATCTAAGGAACGACGAGTCCTCTTTCCCCTTAGTTTAGGAGAACCAGGAACCTCCTTAATGATCGGAGAGGGTGAATGAGCATCATTCTGAGGCAGAGATTCTATTGGGGCTTCTTAATGGATGTTCTGCGGCCGTAAAAGTGGAGGTCTGAATGGTCTTTGCTGTCTGTTATGGACTGATCTGGTCACTCTAAGAGCGTCTGCGAAACTCACTCCTGGTTGTATGTATAATTCTTTAGCTCTCCTTCTAGCATCCTTCATGCTAATTCGGAATTTATTTCGAAGAGCAACAACCTCTCTCTCATACAAGAAAAAGGTGCACTGCTTAGAGGTAGCTAGGTGATCGCCACCACAGTTGGCACAACAAGGGGGACGAGGGCACGGTGTTTCATGGAAATCAGAGGAACAATTGACACATACCCTCTTATGTCTGTGGTGTTTACTGATATGTCCAAAATGTTGACAATGAAAGCACCTACAGGGATTCTTCACGTAGAGCTTCACGGAAATACACATATAGCCATCCTTGATATTCTTAGAGGGTTCCAACCTATTGAAAGTAAATATGATAGTAGCGGAAGAAACTCTGGTGCCATTAACATTACGAGTGACGCGGTATGCACCAACTACCTTCTGAGAAGTTAGTTTATCAACAAACCGGTCCACATCATATTCAATAAGCTCCCCGGACCTGATAACCCCCTTGCAGGTGTTAAAGGTAGGATGGGCTGAAGAGGAGATATTGAGGGAAGCGAGAGAATCTAGTGCTTTGATTTTTTGATGCTGATCAAATGAAGAGGACTCCACATTTGGGCAGGTTCACCCCATTTGGCAACAAAGTCTTCATAGACATTGAAAATGTCAGCCTTACCTATTGGTGTATCATTGTCTGATTTTAAGACTACAAATCTATCATAATCAAGATCATCGTCAACCTCGGAACCAAAAGAATCGAGTCTACGAAGATCACGGTCATTGGTGGCACGGGGACCAGAAGCCTAGGGGCCTCTGGGAATTTTTTTTATTATATTTACTCATAAATATTTTTATTAAATGAAAACGTACCTCTGGGGAAGGGAAGTCATGTTACTGTAGCTGGCCCCAGACTAGGCACTTTACACCGTCCTCAGGGTAGCCCTTCCGCACGCTACAGCTGTCGTTTGAAAATAAGTGGAACGTCATGAATGGAAGTTTGACGACGGCTAGGCTAAGACCCACGCTGTGAACCGCTATCAGCCCCAGAACAAGGCGATACCTCCGGTGAACATGATCGGCAACCCATATAGCAGTATTCAACACATGGGTGTGAGGATCCTTAGTCTGACTCCCTCACAGTGGCCTGTTCAGCAAGGTAGGACCCCTGAAGACAGACTGATGGATAATAACGTCCATTACAGTCTTCACTGACATAGCCCACTGTTTCATTGAAGTAGGCAAGCCCCTCCACCACGACACGGTGATCCTTAGGGAGGGGTCTTTTAGCACAATGATAAACAACTACACTTGTGTTAGATGAATAAGAGTATGAATGATCTCCTCCTAGTAAAACAGAATGTGCTGGTGGACGTATTTGATGTGAAAGATGTAAGGAGTATGAGTAAGGGAGTATCTGATCACATGATTATGTAAGGTTAAATTGTTTAGTGCATTGATGAAGAGACGGAAATAAGGTGGAAAGGAAAAGGAAAGTCAGAAGTGAAAGGTTGTTGAATCGGATAGAGTGGAATATGTGAGAATGCTTGGGAGTAGAAGAGATGAAGTAAGAAGAGAGAAAGAGAGCAAATGTGGAGCAAATTTAAGAGAGCGATGGTGGGTCGTACAAGAGTTGGACGTGGGTGAGCTGGAACTGGAAAGAAAAAGCAAATCGCTGAATGTTGGAATGAGGATGTGAAACTGCAAATGAATAGCAAAATGGAGGGTGTATTTGCAAATGCTTAATAGAACAGAAGAGAATTTCAGAGGGATAGGAATGAATGCATAGGAGGTGAAGAGAAGTGAAACAAATGATTAACCAGTGAGAAAGCAACAAATGAAACATTTTGACAGATGAATGAGGATTCGGGTGATAAAGGGAAGTAATTTTGTATAGGAGTGAGAAAGTTGAGAAACTAAGAGATGAATTATGTAAAAATCATTAATAAGAATGATGGTGTTTCTGAACAATGATATCAAAAGGAGATGGCGAGAGTATCTTTACAAGATGTATAAAGTAGGTATTGAAAGTGAAGTGAAAGTGATTATGATTGGCGTCGAGGATTTAAACTATGTACTATATGAAGGTATGGAAGAGAATATGAAAGAATTATTGTTGTGAGAAAATTGAAAAATGGGGAAGCATTTGGAATAGATGACAGATTCGTTGAGGTTCTACATAGAAAGTGACGGTAATTGTGTTATGAAACGTTCCTGGTGATTGTACTGAAATTGAAAATGGAAGAGTGCCTGATGAGTAGAAGAATACGGTTACAGCACCATTGTATAAGGGTAAAAGGGAGAAAGGAAAGGTACATACGAGAACTACAGGTGAAGAAGTTTTTTGAATTGTAGGGTGAATGACCACCGATTGATATATATGCGTTCAACTCAGTAAACAACCATTTTCAAGTGGTAGGAAAAAGGAAAAAGGAAAATATAGGTGAGAAACTGGGAGGAAAATAAGTAGTACTATATCAAAGAAACAAGTGGCAGAGATAAGGAATAGAAAATTATTTACAAAGAACCAGGGCCGTCGCCAGGATTAAACCCAAGTGGTCTGAACAAGAGTAGAAAGAAATGGAAAGAAGAGGGTCCAGGTGGTGAAATTAAGGCGGTATTCAACCAGCACGCGGGACACGGTGAGTCTGGTATGTCATATGCCACAAGTGGGTGGAAGATCAAGGGATATAAGGTATCCGTTGGGTGTCCTCCCATGACTCAGGAGACGAGCCAATACCACCTACTTATGGTGGGAAGAGTAGAAAGACGAGACTCAGTAGACGATGAGCAGTTTAATGCGGTGAACATCGGTTTGAGGCAGAATTTGCCAGGCAGCGACATTGTGCCTTAAGGATCTTCTTCCAAATGGAAGTAGATTAGTAAATTAAAGAGAGCCTGAGATTACTTGGTTAAGGGCTGACAGAACAGCTTAGTTAGCTGCGTCGTCGGCTCACATCTCAATCTCGGTGGGCACCAAGCCTAAGATAAGAAGCTTATTGAATGAGACAAAAATCTCATGAAAGGGAAATCAAATCTCACTGATAAAAAAATAGGTGAAATAAATGAGATAATACAGAACTAGCGTTTCCGGAATGGTTGAAAATCACGAATTTGATGGGAAGGAGTAGGCAGACAGAGTAGAGGGTCTTCCGGATAGCGTACAGGTCTGTTGTCTACGAAGAACACCCGGAAAGACAGAAGGAATACGAGTGCAGGTGAACTGTCTCCAGCACGACGGCGGCAGAGGAGTTGTGAAAGGAACAGGATTCAGCGGGGAAGATAGTCATGCCTTGAGAGAGGATGGATACATGGTTTTACACTATACTTATTTTAATTCTGGCCCGGCCTTGATGTGGACTTTTTGTCCGCGCTTCTCGTAATCAACATAAACCAAGTCTCCTTGCAAGACGTATTTGCAAATTCTTGCTGGAGACATCAACCACGAACGAACACCCGTGAAGGAGATTAAGTATAAGACACGGCCTAGTTAACGAGAGGACAGAAAATACCAACCCCACTGTAATTTAGACCTACCGGTGGTCTTCATTTGGGGGATCAATGGACATCAACGGGAACACTGGGAATGTTAGCATCTAGTGGAAACGAAGGAATATATATCGACCCTGGACAGAGAAGCACGTCTATCTTCTGTGGATGGGACGTTATACTCCGCGCGAAGGCTGAATGCTCAAGAAGGACGAAAGGCACCTGTAGCCCAAAGAACGCCCCCAGGTTCAGAAATAAGCCAAGCTGACAGAAAGTCGTGGGAGAGGCAGAGTTGCACACCAAGCAGGGAAAGTCCAATATGGACTGATTCAAATCACTGTATATCCAGCAACGTGCAGCGGTCGGACCATTTATCTGGTGTGAGACAAAGAACTTAACCGGTTGAAAGTGGATTGAGTGGCACAATGAGATGGGAGAGGGAAAAAAATTCCATGAAAGCTTCTCATTAAGAATAAACCAGGAAAAATTTACTGATTGTTTCGCTGGTCGGGGTCTCCAGATATGATATATATAAAAAAAAAACATTGGAGTTTCGACATACCGGTACCAGCAAGGGTGAAAGAGGATGCAGAAAGGTTTGTGGGGGAAAATTAGACTCCACGATTAACCCACTCAACAGCCATTGTGATGACAAGTTCGACCTGTGTGGCAACTGTGGAAAGAGACCTATCACACTAGTAGTTGACCATATCACTGCGTAGTTTGCGCTACTACAAAAAGGGCAAGGCGCTTAGGACAAACCTGAGTAGCATTACGCTCCTGGAAAAGATACAGGTGTGTAAGAACCTAAACGAATCTGGAAGCAACGAACGGGCAAGAACTGAAAAATAAATGGGAGTAGAAATCCACGATATCCCTCAAAATGCAAACTAGAGATAATATAGAAGCCGCAAGTAGTGCCGTAGGCTTAGCTTATGTAAAAAATACAGCCAACGTGACTAAACAGCGCGAAGATACCTCATTGGACATAGTGGCTAAAGCGGAAAGTCCAAGAATCCGCCTGCTTTGATTTCCTTCGCACACTGGGTTGTGTGAGAAACAGTTTTTCCAACAGAGTTGGGCTTAATCAATTTTCGAACGTCGACAAGATTTGTTTGTCTGGCCGAAACAGTTGTTGTGATAACCCCGGTGCGGTAATGGGACGAATGCTTTCGCGCGGTATCAATACCAGCCAGCACGCATCGATTGAGGGAGACTAAGCCAAACGTGACGATATCTGCCAGGGTGGATATAGAGACCCCTACCTCCTTACCCGCTACTTGTTCCGCCCTGAATTCACCCTGGTTGACTAGCTCCTCGTAATATCATCAAGTCTGGTGTGCTATTGAGTGTCAGAAGACCACATAATTTGACACTGCATGTGATTGGCCACATTAGCCAGAAAAAATTCCACTTGATAAACGAGAGACCTTCAGCTACCTATCAATAAATGAAGCTATACTTTGACGATCTGGAATATACGTCCTTTGAAAAATCTTGTTCCGCCAATTGAATGAATGTCTTGTAAGCACTTGAAGCCGGCGGGTTCAAAGACGCCCGTCAGCCTCTCTATTAGGGCCCGCGACGTCTTTGTCTTTTTGGTGGGGACGGCGAGTTTTTCATTGTTCCGCCCGCCACTTAGAATCAGTTTATGGATATAGAGACGCCTATTTTAATGGGATGCTAAAAAAATATGTAATGGTCTCCCACTTAGCGAGTAAACAACAGTAATTTCAGTGGACTAATGTAGGAAAGATGAAAGAGAAAGCATGATAATCGATAATAACGCTTAGAGAAGGTAATGATTAGCTGCCTGGAAGAAGCAGATGATCCAGAGGATTTACCATATTTGTGGGGTTATGAGGCATACATTTTCCCTATAAATATCTTTAAAATCCTTGTCTTATAAGCCCGAATTGTGAATCCAGATTAGGCACGTAAGAATAAAGCAATCAAGCATCTGTCAAGTTGGATAAACACAGAATTAGATGTAATACCGGGTCGGTAAACTTCTCATTTAGAGGTAATAACGGGTGGGTAGGCTTCTCGATCACAGCCTCTAGATGTCAGCATCAATAACATATTTTAGAATAACATGCAGGAGCACTAGAATAAATGGATGCTAAATAGGAATCATGAAGTGAAGTTTATGGTAACTCTTACAATGGTAGTGTAAGGGTTACTAGTTTATAGGTCACCAGTGAGGGAAAGATTGTTTTCCTTAAAAACACCACCTCATTTCTGGAGCGACTAGTTCCAGTTTAAAGGTGAAGGATGGCTCTACGGCGAATTATTTATCTGACTCCAAAGATAATTGTTTTTAATGGTGTTCTTCTTGGCTAGGCTTATCGAAGGTTCAAGGCAAAGATAGACTTATAAAATTTGCAAGCGGCAAGAGACGAAGCGTACTAAGCGAGAGACTAGTAGTCTATATATACTCAACGCTAGTACGAGTTAAGGGTAAGAGACGGAGCGTACTAAGCGGGATACTAGTAGTATATATATATATATATATATATATATATATATATAATATATATATATATATATATATATATATATATATATATATATATATATATATATATATATATATATATATATATATATATATATATATATATATTCAACGCGAGTACGAGCTAAAGGTGAGAGAGGACTTAACGGATTTAGGCGGGAGCGTGAATGCGAACGGATTCGTTATTATTCTCTCTGATTCTTTCTGATTAACTACTGATTAACTGACTTTCTTCTTTCTATTTATATTTGCGCTCGAAATACAGAGGGTGTGGCCTAGACATGGGGCGGATACCGTCCAAGAGCATTGACATTTACATAAGTACATACAACTTTGCTCGAAGAGGGCCTATTCATTATGCCATATTCTACCAAATAATACAATAACAGCATCTTAACATACGCACAGGGCATCGATATACACATAAGTACATACAACTGTGCTCAAAGCGGGCTTAAGGCTATGCGTATGTTATGATAGATGAGGAAATCCTGTATCTCCATGTGCCATTTAAGTTTAATTGTAAATATGTAGTGTATGGAAGGGAGGAGTTTTGATGAGGACGTATTTGTGTTTGAGCCAGGGGAAAAGGGGGATTATGAGATGAATGGGAGTTTCTTAGCCATGGGATGGATTGGGAATTTTGGGGACTATGGGGTAGTGAAACTGATGGGATTATTTTTGTGGGAGGTAATTGTGCTTAGGGTCATGTGTACGGGGATGTGAGTTGATGACAGTAATATTGAAAACTACCACAATGCAATGGTTCGAAGCTTGGTCCCGTTTCCATGGAAGTCCGAAGGAGGGGCCATGCGTAGCGAAGGCCCGTATTTGTCCGATGTCTCCGGATTTTAGAGGACGTTTCCCTCAAACCATTCTCCTACTCCTTACCTTTAAATCGTTATTTCAGTTAATCGATGCATAAACCTCAATAGAGAGGTTTGGTATCCAGCCCCATTAGGACGGGTCTCTACTATTAAAGTCCCGTTCTCCTAGGGGTGCGGACTCTCTCCACGCTCTCCGATAATGGAGTGGGGGGTCTTCTAGACACATTACCCAGGCCTCAACTGCTCCCATGACACGATCTTTACCAAGGGCCTTCTGGATATGCCCGCCATAGCCCCTCGGATTCGTACGCTAATGCATTCACCCCCCGATCTTTTCTCGCCACACCCGTCATGTCGCTCCCCATAACGGTGGCTCCACCCGCGCTGTCCTTCCATCCCACCATGGACAGCATCCCATGGGGGGAACCCAAAGTTACTCATTCCTATCAGTGGAAGAAGTAATAAAGAATCTCTTTGGGTGCTTCTTGATATTTTTCCCCTATTCTTTCCCCCAACCGTGCTCCACCATGCTTCTCTTCAAATCCATAGCTCCAATGACCTACCCTCCAAGGTCCCTCTCGAAATTCCTATCTCTCAGACCCCTCCCGAAATCCAGACCCCATAGGCAATTCCAAAATCCATACCCCACAAGCTCTTCCCACAAACACTTCTCCCCAGGCCCTTCCAAACCCCACTTGAAAACCCGAGTCCTTTTCCAAATCTCTAAAACATCAATACTTTCCTAAGACCGCCAACTACCGAGGCTTATCAAGAATCCCAGTCCATCATACCCCTCCTCTGTCTGGTTCTTTGCTAACACCCTCCATCACGAGGGCAAAGATAGGCTGACTGGGAGTATTAGCTGAGCTGAACCGGAGGCTTTAGCTAGTCCCCCTTCCCCACCCAAACTGCCACACCCTTCTCAAATTACAGCCCTATATAGCACACAGACACCTTCCTAATAACCCAACACATCCAGATCATTCTCACAATTATCCTATATTAGCTAAAGCCTCTGATTCATCTTATCCTCCCGGGGAGGCCTCTCTCTGCCCTGGTGCCCGAGCGATAAATCTTAGATTTCAAATCTACTTTGCCTTTCTTCTTCCCCACGGTGGTCCATTAGAATTGCCATGGCTTATTTGTCTAACTAGGAGAGCATTAGATTCCTACTAAGTGTGCATCAACCTAGTTGCCTCTGCCTCCAAAAACTAATTATGGGTGACTGTCAAGTCCCTAGGATCTTCTATTAGCTTCCTTTCCCCTCCACTCGGGGCAATTCTGGCCACGACGGAGCAACCATTTTCTTCCGGGCATAAGTCTCATTTCACCCTATTCATCTTTAAATCGACATTCATATGGTGACTGTCTGGCTTTTCAGAGAACGATTGACCTTCCTCTAACTCTAGCCGTAACCTAAAAATTCCAGTTCCCTATACCGTTCCTTACTTTAGCTTTTGATAAGATATCCACATGTATTAACGCCTGCTTGCCCTCATATCGCCATATTTTCACCGATACTTTTTTCTGTCTTGAACTTTCCCTCGTTTCTAATGAAGAGCTACTGGACTATCTTGGTCTTTCTTACAGGAGGATTTTGGTAGCGACCATTTTCCACTTACTCTCTCACTATTCAAACCTATCACAAACTTTCCGAGACCAGATGACACTTTCGTAGGGCAGGTTTTTGAATTTCGTTAGGTTGAAGCCCTAACCTTCCTAACTCACTAAGTCTCTCATTTGCCCACTATTTTATCACCCAATCTTTGGACAAAATAAAGCCTCAGGCGATTCTCTCGTGGTTACCTCAGTGTAGTCAGTCAGTTCGTGCTAAAATAAAATCGCGCAACTCACCGATAAAACCTCGCCCGCCTCCCTCAAAATAAAATACTGATGAACCAGGCATGAACATTTCTACGGCACTCTGAAAAATGCTCCCCGCTCGTCCTGGACAATTTATTTCTCTGGGATTTACACTTCCTCTTCATACGTATAGCGTTGTGTTCGCGGCGTGGCAAGGAAACCCACCAACACACACACACACACACACTTGTCATAAGGGACGGCACCTCATTCCTTTTTGAAGGAATTGTTGCCGTGAGGTTGACCCTCTAATCCTCTTCAATTTCAAAGTCCTAATCAAACAACTCACTTCAACATCCTTTCCTTCCCACTGACGATGAGGACCTTTCTGTATAGAAGAACTGAGTCATGTCGTCTCATCATATCTGCCCAATGCCCAGCTCTAGACGCAATTCCCTACTGCTACATCCAAGTACGTAACTCCACTTCATATTGACTCAGTAGAACCTGATCTGGCTGGAGGGCAGTTTCTCATTAGACTGGCGGGAGGCAATCGCTGTGCAGGTGTAGTGTGGCGAGATTAAAAATGGACGCCTAAGAAGCTCTGTTCGAATAAAAGAAAAATTAGGAGCCCATCTGGCGACTGAATACTAGGACAAAAGTCTCTACAATCACAATACAGTCTAATACTAAGCTAGATTAAAAAAAAAACAAAAACAATCAAATAACAAAACAGAAACAGTAAAAAAAACAAGCAACAAATAAAACAATAAACAAAAAAGGCAAGTATAAGAAAGCCCGCTACGGCTTTGGGGGAAGGCCTGCCTCCCTCAGGCGCAGGAACATGCGACCTACCTCAAAGAGAGTTAAATAAAAGGGAGGCCAGTCTCATCAAAAAAGTCTGATAGTCCGCAAGTCTGTGTACACAAACCCGTTCCCAGTACAAGAGACAAGCAGTAGCGACCACCCTCGCCCAGGTACCGGGACAAGTAACGCGCGCGAAGATGACCCAGATTGGAACATTCAACAAGAATGTGCCGAACAGTCTGGGGAAAAACAGAGTCGTCGCAATAAGGTAAAGAGGAGCGTTACATCAAATGGCGGAGCGTCCGGCGAGTGTGCCCTATTCGGAGACGGCAGGAAAAGACCTGAAGCCGTCGCGACATTTGGAGGTAGGTCTGTAGTGCCACATCACAAGGCGAAATAGGATTCACAATGAAGCCTCACAGATAAGTGTTATATAAATCCTATGAAGGCTTGTAATTGCCACGCATATAATTATGCGCATGCAAGTAATCCAAAATATATAACATCATCTGATCATGTAAACAATAATATGTACTATTCTTATAAAGAGCTACAGGTAGAATGATTTTTCACACGCATACGTGTTCACACAAATACACACTCACACCTATATACACTTACACACCTCTTGCGATCCCCAAGATTCTGGAAAACGCTACAAGTCTACCAACAAACGTGAAAACAGGTGCAGCCATTGATACCGAACTGAAGATAGGAAAGATGCGGACTTTATTTAATGACAGAAGGCTTCGAAACGTAAAATTTTATTATCAAAATTTAAGATAAAATTATCCCAATTCCTCGTGCACACATAAATAAACATCCTGTAGAGTAAGCTCCGCTCAAACCGTGTCATTGGTCAACAGCGGGCCACGCCCACATTATATATATAGCTCCGGGTAGACCCTTGAGGCAGTAGGGTCAAGTGAGTAAAGAGTCAAAGGTAGAGGAAAGAGAGATAGGAAAGTCTGTAGATAACTTTGTGTACGAAAAGGGGGCAAAGAAAAATAAAAAAGAAAAGTAGAGAAACGAGTTTATTTCGAACGCGCTTCCCGCGTCGTTGGACAACCGTTAGCAAGAGCCTTAAACCACTCGGTCATCCTGAGTCCCCAAAAAGGCTCATTCAAGCCGCTCACCAGAACTTCTCACATGCTACACAGGCCTCCTCCTAGAAGCGGAGCGTATTTTGAGAAATTGATGAGAAGGGCGTCAGGAAATGTTATCCGAGGACTAATGTTCTCCTTCCCCGGCCTCCTGGGACTTGGGCACCATTGTAGATAGCTTAGAGTAGGAAAGGGGACAAAGAATAATAAAGAAAGAAAAGTAGCGAAACGAGTTTCGAACGCGCTTCCTACTTCGCTGGACAGCCGTTAGCGAGAGCCTTAAACCACTCGGCCATCCTGAGTCCCCAAAAAGACTCATTCCAGTAAAGCATTTAAGCCGCTCGCCTGAACTTTTCGCACGCTACAACTCAGTCGGGTAGAATGTCCGGTAGTCAGAATAGGCTTATACGTTAGTAAGCTGCCTCAGATACCCAACACAAGTTCAAGCAAATTCTTTCTTCCTAGGCCTACCAAGTCCTTCTCTCAATAAAGGGTCTTTTGAATCCGTCTTCCGAGAGTACTTTTCCTAAGAATAATCCAACCGGTCCTCCTACCGAGCCTACTTCACTAAAACTAAGCAAGAAGGATTATTTCCCCAAGGTCAGTGTCTGGTATCTGAATACCCCAGTAGTGCTATGTCAAAGTTAAGCAACATTGGGGAAGGTTAATACTTGGAAGGGAAACCGCTGTATCGACCTCAATCGTTAATACTGGTAATCGACCACTTATATGCCAACTGCTGCCCTATACCCAACAAACACAACGTGTCACCACTTACTAACCTACTGTATAGACCTGGCACCATAACCAGTGACCTTAGGACCATTTGCCATAGGTCCATGAGAACAGTCGCGGCGCAATGGCACACAACTTAAAGTTCCCCTCAGACGTCTCCTTTCTTTTTGCCAAGCTGTATTTGACTTAAATGAGCCTTTGAAGGACTTATATGGTTGCATATTATTTGGGTCGCCAGCTATAGGCTCGGCGTAAGTAGGCCTTTTTTTGATTGCAAGGCGATCCTATAAAGGTTTGGTAAAGTGGCTTGCTTACAGGTTTCTTGACTTATTGTCCAAGGGGTATTAACCGATCAAGGTTTGTAAATAAAAGGCTCCTTTGTGAAGGAATTAAACACTTATATTTTTATACCACTTTAAAATGTTTACACTTACGGTAAAGATATAATTTGCGAAACGGAATATGCTGAATCGAGTTATAATGGCAAAAGCAAGAATAATGGAGATTCGCAGAGCGGTAAATTGAGTCTAATAATTTATATAGCAATGCCTCTGGGCATTCCTATAATAAAAACCTCCTGGGAAACTTGAATATATATATCATCATTTATTATGTATAAAATTCATTCAATTATTTTACTTTAACTTTGTCAATTTAATTTTTACAATTAATTTACTTCATTCAACTTCGGTAAATTAAATCATTTTATGTTAAACTTAATAATTAATTAATTCATTTATTTTACTTGTCAATTCAATTAACGTATACTGTTCCAAACAACATATCTTAAAATTTCACACACAAACAAACAAACACAGCTCGATCAAAATAGCACGCTATTCCGCCCACTCGACTCGCAGCTTTCTTAGTATAAAGGTCGGTAATCATTCCTTCTACAATTATTCATTTACCTCCAAACAAATCATACTTAGTTAATTCCATTTTTTCTCACAATTCTTTGCAAACGACCATACGATAGTAGATCTTAATTATATTTACTTCTCATTGCAGCCCCAATTCTTTCCATCATAGATACTCTATATTATTCACTACATTACTACACTATATTATATATTATTCACCTTATTGTTTCACCATATTATTCCACCATATTAATTTCACGTACTTCAATTCTCTTTGCATCTTGTTCCTGTAAATCATATGTTAAAATATCTTACATTGTATACCTAACCTACTTATCTCATTGTACATTCGTTGATTTTATGAATATATTTATATTTGTGTAATTGTCTTTCTTAGAGCCCAAGTCATTATTCCAAAAATTTATTTCGCTGTCGCCTTAGGCCTAAAACTAACTGCAGACAACTTCGATCAAGCAAATTTATGGTTATGGTTTTCGAAACGCTATTTAGGCTGATTAATTAACATAAAATAAATCACATTAATAACCATACACTTTATTTATCAATGAATAACTTAATGACTCAATCAAAAATGTGTCAATAATCTCATTTGAATGAAATGTTCTCTTATTTATACCAGGCAACATTTTGGAGGCGACGGGTAGCTCCGCCTTCCTTGGGTCGCTGAGGCGGTGCTTAGCTACCTATCAGTCCAGCGGAGCCTGTTATTGGTGGAGTCTAGCCTGTGATTGGCTGAAATTCTCCCCTTCGTATCTTAATTTGGGGGTCTCTCCCCTGCCAGGGTATCACAGAGACTCCGTTTGCTTAAAGATACAAGATGACCTATCAAATTTTATTTTAAGGTGAAACATCTTTTGTCGCCGATTCTGTTCCCAATTCCAGGCAGCTTTAATTACTCTGTTTGCCCATCTGCTCTCACACTCGGGTGCGATAGCTTTAAATTGTGGCCGGGTTTCAATCCAGACGTTCTAATCAGATTTCGCTGGTTCACAATCTGCAAACGACCTTATTTCATTGCTCCTACCATTCCATCTTTGATACTTCGACCTGGCAAAATGTCTATTTATCCTTCTCTCGCTCTCTTTCTTTGTGTGTGTGTGCAGTGATTGTACACTAGAGACTCACTATTGCCGAATCGACTAGGCCACTCGTACACTGGTTCTAGTGACGCAGAAAGGGTGTTTGCAACACACGCACGCTCAGTATTTTTCTATCGCCTTTCTCATTATACCCATCCATCTACAATGATGCCAAGACTCGGGAGTGGGTGGAGCGTCATGCCTTGGATAGCGTTTCAAATCTACGTTCGGCTTCATTTGAGTATGTTCCGTTTCTAAGAAAGAGGTTGTGTAGCGTGGTTAGATTGCAAGCGGGCAGCTTATAAGATGTTTGGCTGAAACTTGATGTCGGGGTCACGATGGCCAAGTCGACTGGGCCGTGCGTACACTGGTTCAAATGACGAGGGAAAGATGTTAGCCACTATTCGACTGCTCCAGGGGACTTTTCATCGCCTTCCTCCCTACACTTCTCTATCTACCCAAGCCGGATTCTGACCCATCGGACGTTTTATCTTCGCAAAATCATGGAAATGGTGGCTTCCCGCCTATCCCTTCACGTATTCATTTTCCCTGACCACCATGTCCATTGCCTGCCAGGCTAATTTCCGTTCTCCTTTGGGCTTATCGGTTTCCTACCTACTTTCATTTTCTAGTTCTTGCATGACCCTTCTTTCTTCTCGGCGTTTCTCCTACTCCAGCCTCTTAACAGGGTAGGAAGGTGGGGGTCAGGATTCTTCTTCTTTGTGGTGAACACGGGCTCTTCCTCCCTTTCCTATCCAAAAAAGCAGTACATTCTACGTTGACCACCTAATAATTTGCTACTGGGGTAGATCTCTTCCCTCGTTCGTCAGACAAGTCCAACTACGTTTAAGTTTAAAGAAAAAACCAGGTGGCAGCTGCCCAATATTAATGGATTCTTAATGGCAGCACTGTTAAAACGGGGTTGCCCGGAAAAAAGTCAGAAGAGGCGTGGGGAACACTCAATAAAAATGGGGAAAAGCAGAGGATTAGAAAAAAAAACAGTAAAACACAGAGAGGCACATTTAAATTACGGGCATACAGCATGCATTCTAAAAACAAGGGCGGCTGGGGCAATAAACAAATGACATGCACCAGCGGCAGGGGAGGGCAAAGGATAAAAGATAAAACAATAAACTTAAACAGAAAAATGGAAAGAATTTATAAAAGGGATAAAACGCCACTTCGTGATAGAAATGTAAGGAGGGAGGACAACCGAAGGAAGTCCTCTCATTAAATAAAGCGAAGTCGAACAGGGAAGGCGACGCCGGAAAGGGTAGGGAAGCAAGGATTTCGTAGAGAAGTAAGGCGGGGGCAAACTACTAAAATGTGAGCCACAGACAGCTTACCACGGCAAAAGGAACAACCATGGGCAACTCGGCATCTACCCGAAACTAAATAGCCATGGGTGAGTCGCGTGTGCCCAATTCGCAACCTCCCAAGACTGGAGTCGCTGAGAGCTAGAGTACCAGGAACTGACAGAGCGTTTAATAAGGGACAGATTAGAAGAGGGGAACGAATCCCATTCTCTCTGCCATAAACAAAAGCAAGTCCAACTAGACATTACTGAGTGCGTAAGGTGGTCTGCTTCTCAGGGATTCTCATCTGCTCATAAGTCTTCCTGTATCCTCTTTCGCCCTCGCAGAAAACGACGCGCTGAAACTCCGAGTTTATTTATATCTGGAGACGCAATGTTGGCGAAATAATCTGAGAGGTTACTAGACCTCCTGATAGCCTCGCCTCTCACATATTATTGCCACTACCTAGTCCACTCAACCTTCTAAGACACATTTCCCACAGTACGCGGCGCTGACCGCTGCCCATTACTTCAACTTTAGAATGCTTTGGCGCAGTCCAAACTAGACTTTGACTATGAAATGCATAACTGCATCTCTTTCGACATTCTCCCGCACTGACCCAATTTTGAACAGCTTCGGACAAGGACTTGTCGATCCTCGCCTGTAGTCAACCTTTGCGCAGACTGAAATGATTCTTTCCTATTGGACAAGCTCACCCTCCTCTCTACAAAGACTTTTCTCCGATACATCATATTTTATCACTGCTATCTATTGACCCCTCTACTGGCATTTCCTATCAGAGTTCTTCAGCTCTGTAGCGTAACGGTAGAGTGCTAGCCTCTGGATTCAAAAGACCCGCGATCGATCCCCAAAGTCCACAATTTTTGCGGTGAAAATCCCAGAAGAAAACGGAAAACGCTTTATGGACAACTCAAGAAATCGACTCAAGAGAAAACCGCTGTCAAGGAAAACGGAAAGAAAACGACTTCAAGGGCTAACTCGTCTCAACTCATCTCATCCCATCAAAATCGTCAAGAAGCATTAAGAAGTCGTCACGTCATGAGAATTGGAAGGAATCATCACATCGTCGTTGAAAAAAAAGGAAGATACATCAAGAAAAAGAAGATCAATAATTAACCCAGCCAAATTAAAAAAGAAGGAATCTCAGCCTACAAGAATATTAAGTCAGATAAATGGAGTAAATGTTTGAAGGGGCATATTCAGTCTAGAAATAATACATAGATACGAATACAGAAAATGAACAAGATGAATGATATTGATAAACAAATAAAGTTATAAGAAAGAGCCCCCCCTCCCTAACTGGTGACCCCTCTTCGTCGAACAATATAAGTGATCATTCTACAAAATGGATTCGCTAGGTGACGCATCAAGACTTCAACAAGCTGCTCAATTTCAACTAATAGACACTGTCGCAGAATTATCAGATCTCCTGTTTTTAATGGCTCAGCAGTCGCAGGGTGGTTTAAAATTGTGGAGGCGCAATTTCCCATTTTGAGAATACAGCAAGAGGAGACGAAATTTTACCATATTCTGGCTACGTTACCTCCCGAGACGGTCGATCGCCTCCCAGCTGCAATACTCTCGTCGCAGAATTATTCGCTCCTTCGAACCGAAATCGTGGGGCTTTTTAAAAGGACAAAACCTGAGCTCTTCGAGAAGTTAATCGCGTCTTCTCCGCAAAGCGGACGACCTTCGGTGAATCTTGAAGAGCTACTGAGGACAGCGTGCAAGTTAGGGGGATGGGATGGGGGAGGACCTGGTGAGACACAAGTTCATCCAGTCCTTACCACCTAACATCGCCCCTATCATCGCCACGCACAAGGACTTGACACTTGCCCAGTTGGGGAAACTCGCTGATGAACTCATGCCGTTTTACAAGGCACAGTGCTATAACGTAAATAAGAGTCAAACCAGTGATGATTGTGCGTTCCCCGATATAGGTGCTCTTAGTGTTAACCCGCCGGTAAATCAAGCTTAATTTAGAAATTCTCATTCCGCGCCCGCCGGTGTATTATCCTAGGGGTGATCAACCTAGGTTTGTGCATAATAAGTGTAATAATAGTGATAGGAATTATTCTAAAGCTGTTCCGTTTAGTGTACGCCATTTCAGTCGGAACCAAAAACCAATGGTATGCCGTACACACTTATACTATTGGTCTAGTGCGAGGTACTGTAAACCGTGGTGCACTTGGCCAAAGCGAGGTGAGAACCTTCAAATGCAGACATCATCTAGGCTGTCTTCCCCGACCCACTCGGAAAACGAGATCGGCAGGCCGCAGTAAATGCGACGACCGGCATGCCGACTCTTCTCACTGTCGCTGCAAGTATTAATGAGAGGAGGTGCGAATTCCTAATAGACACTGGTGCGAGCGTGTCCTTAATTCCATATAATTTAGTGCGATTATGTGTGATGCGCAAATCGGGTGTTAACATTGCGACGGCTAATGGAGGGAAGATAAAAGTGCACGGAGAAGTTTAATTGGAAATAGGCATCCCTACCCTGCGACGTTCATTTAGATGGATGTTTGTAGTAGCAGACATTACGTCGCCATTACTAGGTGCCGATTTTCTTGCTCATTATAACCTATTAGTAGACTGTGCTCGTGATGTCCTAATTGATAACCAGACTAGCCTAGTTTCAAAAGTGAAGCATTCAAGCGAACCGGTGATCTCGTTGATAATTAATGACCTCTCGCATATCCCACCTAAGTGCAGGACAGTTCTCTGCAAATATGAGGGTATTTATAACCCGAAGTGTGTTGACGTTTGTTCGCCACCGGCTAATTCGGTTGTTCACACAATTGAGACGGGTAGCGCCCCGCCAGCTTTCGCTCGCCCCAGACCACTTCCAATGGAGAAACTACAATTTGAAAAAGCAACTTTCGAGACTGTTGAAAGAAGGTGTGGTGCGGCCGTCGAAATCTTCATGGTCTTCACTCATTCACATGGTGCATAAGAAGACCCCAGGCGAGTATAGAGTGGTGGGTGAATTTCGGTCCCTCAATGCGAAGACCAAAGCGGACAGATATCCCTTGCCAAGGATTCAGAGCATAGTAGACCATCTCCATGGCAAGAAAGTCTTCTCTCGCCTGCATTTAGTACGAGCCTACCACCAGATTCCAATGAATCCAGCGGACATTGAGAAGACTGCTGTCTCAACTCCCTTTAGGCTGTGGGAATTTTTAAGGCTACCGTTTGGTCTAAAAAATGCTAGTTGTACCTTGCAACGCCACATGGAGAATTTATTTCGAGGCTTGGCGTTCGTTTTTGTGTATGTGGACGATATTTTGATATTTTCGGAGAATATAGACGAGCATGTGGATCACATAGAGGAAGTTTTCAAAATATTGGCAGAAAACAACCTTCGAATTTCTATGGAAAAGTGCGAGTTCATAAAGGAAGAAATCGATTACCTGGGCCACCATGTCTCAGCTGCAGGATTGAGCCCTCCAGCTAGGAAGGTCTCCGAGATCACCGAAATACCCTTGCCATCTGATTTCAAAGAACTTCGTCGATATTGAGGCATGTAGGTTTTTACAGACGTATTATGCCTAACTTTGCTGCAATTGCTGCCCCTCTGACTGAACTCGCACGGCTTCAACCTAAGGCTCGGCAACTTGTCTGGAATGATGCTGCTCGAAAAGCATTTGAAGCTAATAAGGAGGCCCTGGCAAACTCCGTTAAATTACGCCTTCCATTACCCAATGACTCTCCGTACCAATTGGTCACGGACAGCTCCCAATTCGCAGTTGGTGCTGCGCTCCATCAGATGGTGGATGGGTCTCCCCAGCCAGTGGCATTCTTCTCCGCGAAGTTGAGTAAGACGCAGCAAGCGTACTCCACTTATGACAGGGAACTCTTGGCTGCATATCTTGCTTTGCTTCACTTCAGGCATATGATTGAAGGTCGCCAAGTGACTTTATGCACGGACCATAAGCCACTAGTCTCTGCCTTCTCCTCGCCACTACGTGCAAAAACGGACAGACAACAAAGGAACTGGACCGCAATTTTGGAGTATGTCAATGACATAGCTTATGTACGTGGTAAGGACAATGTGGTTGCTGACTGCCTATCTCGGAATATCAATTCGGTCAAAGTGGACTCATTTGATCTCCGTTCTTTGGCAGCAGCACAAGAGCAACCATACACACACACACCCAGAACAGTCACCTTAACCGATGGTTCCCGCTCACTCCATTGTGTTCGTGACGATCACGCTGCCCTCAATTTCCTTCTGCATTTCCCCAGGGTGTTCAGTGGACACGGCAGAACGTAAGCCACCCATCTGCCTCCTACTTCCTACCGAATTTATTCATTCTCGGAGCACGATTTCTGCATTGTCTCAGTAATCACAAATCTTCTGATCAGATTGCTTTTGTAAGAGATTTTGCTCTCGCACAATAAATTTTCCACTTTCTGGATGGTTATATCTCACGTTGAGGTGTCTTGTATAAAGGAGCTGAATCAGCTACTCTGTGGGAGATCCTTAAATGTACATTGGATCGCTGTCTGGCAAAATCTGTCTCACCAAACCACAGAACTAGAACCCACCTCCGTTACTGGGCTTCATTCTT
This sequence comes from Ceratothoa steindachneri, assembly GCA_963969495.1. Lineage (NCBI taxonomy): Eukaryota > Metazoa > Arthropoda > Malacostraca > Isopoda > Cymothoidae > Ceratothoa > Ceratothoa steindachneri. The sequence goes on from OZ018326.1 coordinate 26,006,197, forward strand.
CCACTACTACAGCCATATAGGTGGTGCTGGCCCGGATATGCAGGGGGTCAAATTTGCCCGACGTGCTCGCTCTGCCACGTGTACAGTCATGGGCTAAAGTTTTGAGACTATATCTTTTCATATAAGAAAATTAATAGAACTAATCAAAAGCGCCATTTGTTTTCGTATGTAATTTGAAGGAAAAATATACAAACAATTATTTAGAGCCTAACCAATTTTATTAATTAATGCAGTCAATTGATACGCGCGGTCAATATTAACACTGATGTCCCTTTGTTCTTCAGGACTGTTTCAAGTGGTTTTGGCAGTCTGGAGACTATATTTGTGATATCTTAACTGACATTGCTCAATTTTTGTTCAAAAGGCATCCGCAAATGCTCACAAATGGATGGCTTATTTTTATCAACCGTTTGTTTGATCATCTCCCACAAATTCAAATTCTTTATTGGCTCCAAATCTGGCAAATTCCTGGCCTATGGTTCAAAAAGTTCATGTTCTTTTAAGCCAAGAACTTTGTTATTGCTTTTGCTTTATAAGGTGCGGCATCATGCTGAAAAATATGGTTATCATCCCTAAATTGTTCCAGAACTGTTGGGAAAAGGTGCTGTCGAAGCACGTTTTGGTATCATTTTTTCATGGGAAAAAGTTTTAGTGCTCCTGTTCAATCAGATGATAAGCAACCCCAGACATAGAGAGTTTCCGGATGCTTGGACGTAGGCACGACACAGGATTCGTAAAAGTGCTCCCCATTTCTCCTCCTAACGAAGGATCTTCCAAAAGCTCCAACATGCGGAAGGAAGCTTCATCAGAGAGTTTCTCTTTGCCCTGGTCTTTAACAGTCCATTCTTTACTTTTCCTATAAAACTGAGGCTATCCATGATTCTTCTTGGTAATTTGAGGCTTCTTCGCAGTCCTCCCGACTTCAGATCTTTGCGTTTAATCCTGGCCAATGGTCTCTTCAACTCCGCCACTACACTTCTCCATATAATATAATCGCATTCTTTCTCCTCCCACTTCCCCTCACATTTGACAAGTGAAATTCCTGTGAGTAGGACACACATACGTCAATGAGCAGTCAAGCCCCCTCCCCCCGACACCGTCTTTTGTTCAAAACCATTACCCTCACATTCCATACAACCATTCGATTCACATGGCTTAAGCAGACTCAATGAACAACCTCTGCGTCAAAATCGCCCATTACCACAAAGATTAGCAGAAACGACTTCCAAGACTAACCCATATCCGGGCTTAGCTCCCATATACACCACCCCCAGCCGCTTTAGCCTAAGCTGCTATAATAAAAATAGGGTTAAATAAAAGGTTTGGTAGAGGGTTCAATACCGATCTGTACTCGCTTTGAGGCCTTTTATTTCTCAATGGGGGAGGGCCTCGCATTTAACAGACTCTGAACTGCTACAATGTATAGCCAGCACCAGGAAGTACAAGTCAATCAGTACCCCATCCCGTGACTAACAACACCAGATGTTGCTTAACTTCACTCAATCCGGAAAGGAAGGTTACACAGAATTGCATACAAAGTTTTGTCCAATAAATAACATTCAATAAAACCAAACAATCTTGGATGGCATAAAGATAGTCAGAGTAATCGCCTTCATTTGTTTTTTTTGCTATCTTCCTGAGGCCATCTTTAAAGATTGTCCCTGGTGTGGCGTTAATCCAAGCATCTAGAAGAGGAAGAACCTCTTCCGCTGATGAGAACTTTCCCTACCACAACCCGAGGATTTAAGCGGGAGGCGAAGGCATTGTTGTTGCTAATCTTTAACCTCGCAGGCCGATCAACCCTGACTTGAGATATGACCTGTACCGAGGTTCCCACAGTCTTCTGGGAGTGTATATTGTGAGCAGTGCAGTCTTCCATTGTGTGGTTGATTGTGTAGGGTGCAGATTCTCCAGAGGAATTCGCAATGGTCACATCTAGCCTTTTCTGGTAGCTGAGGGCTAGGTGTCATCCACACCGCAGCCTGAGAACTGGTGCCACCACTACTGATGTCGCATCCAGCCTCTTCTGTCCACACAAGGGAAGATTCAAAAGGGTGGATGTCAGAATATCAGGGGGCCGTGTGTGTGTGTGTGTGTGTGTGTGTTTTTAAAGAACTCAGGTCATCCCACTCTATTCCACCGACGCCGTCATTCACCAGAGGCAACCAAAGCCCAGACATCAAACACTAACTTATAAACTTTCCCAAACCTTACACAACCACGCACTACATACGCACTATCTCTTCTGTAAGGAACCTACCTCTCAGAGGAGAGGTAGGTATGGGAGCCGCTAAATTAAAGAAGACATCCGAATTACCGTGGACACAGACCTTATAATTACAGGAATATGCTAATTACCCGGATATAACTTTGCATAGAATCCTATACACCATTTTTTAAATAATAAATACATCAATTCAAGGGTATGCTAGAGGAGGGCATGATCTAGTGGACCTGCAGCAAAAAAGTGGCCAATTTAGATTCCTAGCCACTAGGTGACTGCACTTGGTGGTCAGCTGACATCAGATTTGGACTCAGAAACCTCAATTACCCCTTGGGACATTGGTTTGACCTTCATATCTCTAAAAAATGACCGATTTAGCACCTCTAGCTAGTAGGTAGCGCCACCTCGTGGTCAACTTATATCATATTTGAACTCAGTGAGCTCAATTACCTTTGGTAGCATTGTGGACAGAAGATGAACACAATCCGAGATTTGCATCACCCATAGACCTGCTTTGCTTCGCCGTAATTAAAAAGGGGCGTCAAAATATAGATCCGACAAAAAATATATAAAAACTTGTAATTTCATCTTTTCCTACAAAAATGAAATGAAAACAAACACGGAAGAATATTCATGAGTAATCGACTGAAATTTCTTCGTTCTTTTGGGTGGACATCCTTCTTCATCTTCAGCTTCTTCGGGACCGAAATAATTATTGCCAAATTCACCATCCAAGAAAAACCCAAAAATGGGAGTGACGGGAAACAATTTTCGAAAGGCTTTCGTCTCAACATTCTCCGGTCGAGTGGAACTGAACTCCTTGCATTTCTTGTACCACATTGAGCCTCTACCACAGCACGAAAACATGAGGCACATACTGTGTTCTTCAGGAAGGCCACAGTCCTTTAGCTGTGCGAAGGGACAAAAACATAAGATCAGAGGATTCCTAGACAAAAACTGGAGGCCAAATGTGGTTTCACAATACATCCTAACCTTTTTCAATTAAACCCATACTAAACATGTGAATTCACTTCCCCCTTATCTTCCAACACTAGCATTAGGCAGAAAACACTACGAGCACAACAACTAAACTAAAGATACACAGTCTTAACTAGAAACGACACGTCACCAGTCTAGAAATCTGGTGGCAACAGAACCTAATAATTGTGTCCTCCTAAATCTTCTTTCATTCTTTTCACATCTTCCACTTGCATCCAACATTATCAAACACCCAACCTCCTTGAAATCACCAACCATGCTCGGTGTCACTTTATAAAAGGACTAAGAATCAGACAACACAAAATCCAAGAGGTCTATCACTCACACCTACCTATACCAGTTAGATTCTGGCATCTTATTTTGCACCTGAACGCACTTCAAAAGACTCCCCACATAAGGGGCTCACATACACAAAATTCATCCTCACTCTAAAAGGAAAGTAGGGCCTATACACCACCACATCCACCTCCGAGGTATCTCAAAACTAAATCACACAAGAGACTCCTGCCCCTAGACGCAGCACGCAGTCTCGAAAGCATGGCCCTGTCGCGCAACACAACAGAACAGATCCTACAATATCTGCATCCAAACCGTCTCCTAAACCTCAATGTACAGGAAATCGACGCAGACGAACATCCTTCCACGCCATACACGGGTCACCGCGACAAGGCTCCGATGCGATCACCAAAAAAAACCCACAAACAAACCCGGCACCAGCCTGATCGACACAGGCACTTGTACCTGGTAACAGCGGGAACCAGACACTGATCAACAGTAACACTATATCCGACACTTGAACACACACAAATCAAAACCGGGAGATAGCCTGAGTGCTGGGTCTATGGTAGAACCCCGTCGCTCGGTGGAGTTCCTCGAGGCGGCTGCCCAAGAAGTAGGCTCTCAGGGGATCCAAGACCACAACGACAACAACCTGGTTTACTAAATATATAAAAACGTAATAACAGAGGTACAGAGGTCAGTGGAAACGAGAGGAAGCAAACACTAAACAAAAAGAGGATATTTTTTCAAGGGTCACATCTGGCAATTACCATTGAGGGAATCGATCGTCAAAATTAAATTAGTCTATACTAAAACCAAAAAATAATAATACCCATTCCCCAAAAAGGCAGGCTCCGGTGTCAGAGGAAGCCTCGCAACTCTCCGGCGTCCGAGGATACACCCAACACGTAAAAAGTTATATACAACGGAGGAGGCCAGCCTTCTCCCAAAACTGATAATCCACAAGAATGTTGCATGAACACGTCTCGAGTACAAGGGACAAAAGGTAGAGAGCCAGATAGTCCCGATACCGGGATCCAAACCGGGATATTCAACAAGAATGTGCCAGACGGTCAAAGTGGTCAAGGGGGCCAAGCGTCGTCGCAGTAAGGTGCAGGGGAGCGCTCCATCAAATGGCGCTGCATCTTGCGAGTGTGTCCGATTCAGAGGCGACAGAAAATGAACTGAAACCTTCAAGACATTAGGGGGTAAGTCCACGGGAACAGTCGCGGTGCAATGGCATCCAACTTTAGGTTCCCGTCTGCTGTCTCAAATCGTCTAAGCCAGGTAGACCCAAGTGCTAACTTAATTCCTGCCATGTAGTAAGTGCGAGGGAGGAGCGAAACGGTGGTTCATTCATTAGAGTGTTTAGCGCTCTCATTTACCGCAATCCTTACATATCCAGGAACCTAACAGACTCGACATCCTCTCACTTCGTGGATAATGCGAACGTGGGGAAAGGAGAGGGAGATTCCAAGGCCTCGAAGACACTCTGTGAGACGCTATAGTTCACAATCGTCTCCGACCGGGGCGTAACGCGTAATCTGTAGCGAGCGGTATGTTGTGTAGCCAAGCTAGGCCTTGAAGACAGACGCAGCGCCCGGTAGAGCCCCGACAGCTTCACACAGGATACGGCACCAGTGTACTGTGTGCGCTCCAAGAACACGAGGACACGCTAATAGAGGAAAAACGAAACACTAAAAAAAAAAGAGAGAACGAAACACTAAAACAGAATGAGAAAACAAACACTAAAGAGAAAGAAAACCAAAACACTAGAGGAGAGAAAGAACGAGAAGAAACAAACACTGAAAGAACGCAAAGAAACAAACACTAAAAGAGAAAGAAAGAGAAGAAACAAACACTTCAAAAAGAACAGCAGTAAAGAGGGATAAAAAAAGAAGGGGTGCGGAAGCTTTTAAGGCCCATTAACCCCTAAAATCATTAAAGCAGGACCCTTTAGCAGGGAACAAGAACCGTGGGTCGCTACCTACCAGCCAACCAAACTCGGCCCAATCTGGCACTCTTTCGGGCAACTAAGCGTCCCCGATGTAGCTTAACTTCGGTGCACTGAGAAGGTGTGTTTCTACTTAGGTATGCCGTGGCCCTTGATTATTTACGAGACTGGAAATCTTCACTCTCTCTCCCACAACTCTACTCCTGTCTAAAAGTCTGCCCACGTAAAACACACCCTCAAGTCAAATAAACCACTCAAGAACCATACATCATACCGTCCAATCTCCCTAAAGATGCTAGAAAGCTTGATAATCAACAAAATTAACACACATGTTGCCTTCAGTACTGATTACACCCACTGCCCCACTCAACAATTATTCTGCTTTTCGTCTGGTTGTAGGGACCTCCATAAACTCGAACTTGGACAGGAGTTCTCAATAGGGTAGACAAAATCTTGTTCATTTTAAAGGTTCAAAGACCCATTTTTTGCCCATCTCGCGATCGAGAACGCCAACGCACTTTTCTTGGACGGTTCTGTAATCGCACCTGACTCAATGTACTTACTCGGTGTTACCGTAACGTCCACTCGTTCTTGCAAACGTCACTGAAACAGGTAACCGTCTCTCTTAGAAACTGGGTGTCCTGTTTAGATGTCGAAATGAATCGAGTGACAGTTGCTTCGTTTATACAAGGCCCTGTGGCGTCCCTGTATGGACTACTGGTCTCACATTTGAAGTGGATCTAGCTCTAGCTTTGTTGTTGATGCATTGCTCTACGGGAGCAGATGGCATCTCTGCTCTCCACGACCTCTTTGACCCTAGATCCTGTGTTATAGGCCCCCCGCCAACGACACCACATTAAGGGGGGGATGTCACGTTTTCTATGAAACTGTCCTGAAGGATCAGGATCGAATGGAGTGAGGCTGTTGCATGCTGTTGTAATTTTATAGCACCCTATGCGGTAGTGGTCGATGGAGCAGCTAGGAAGTGGAAGTGCAATTACAGCTTAACCTCCACCAAGCTTGCCTCCAAGTGAGGTGGTTCAACACATGAATTGCATCCAGGTGTAGTGGTGGCATATCCACTTGGAAAGTGACCACGCTACAACTATTTTTTCTTGCCCAACAGAGGGTGTCCAGAGATTAAAAAAACAGCCTTGCCTGCGGGGCGTTCTGTATCCTTACTTGACAGGGTTGAATTAAAGGCTATCCACGTTACAAAATGGCCCCATCCTTGCCATTAATGGTTCTTTCCCTCTTCTACATGTAGTACTTTGGTCTATGATCCCGTGAGCTGGCTGTTTGTGTGCCCCGCCATCGACCAGGCTGCTGGTTCGCATACTTATTGCGTGGCCATTGAGAACTCGAGGGTGGGCCCTTTTGATGCCTGATTCTTTCCTTACACCTCGAAGCTTTGGATCTTGGATCTCTCTGGTCTCGTGTTTTTCCCAATAAATATGAACTGGTACTTTAAAAAAAAAAACATCTTTCATTTACTCAAAAATTCATCAATACTTTCTGATGTCTTTTCCATTTCCTAACTGTACGTATTCCTATTTGGGCCTACCCTTGATGTGGACTTTGGTCCGTGCCTGGTGCCTTCAAAATAAAAAAAAACAAGCAGAAAAATAATGGCAAAACCCCCTAAACAGGGGTAATTTAAGACTTCAAGACCAACGTTTTACCCAGTGGCGAGGACGCACATCAACGCCAATAAACAAAAATCTACCTTTTGAAGACGAGTGGTGAATTCAGTGGGTGTCTTCACAGTCCGCGGGATGACGATGGAAGCAGCTTGGACGTTATTGCCACTAATTGCCACTGCAAGAAGCCTACTGGCAAAATCCTCCTGAGCAATCAGCCCCCCTCCCAGTGCCACTTTATCATTCTGCCTGAAGAAATTAACCAGAAGTCAAAATCATTTCAAAATTCGAGCTTTCATTTAGGTTTGAAGGCATAAAAAACGAGGTCCGGCCCCACATTGTTATACCGTGATTGGTAACAAGCGATCTTGCTATGCGAGCTCGGGGCTCCATATTGGATTAGGGAAAGTAGGTCCCCAAAATGTGTGACCTGTCCACATTTTTGAGCCGTACTTTATTTTATGCACCGACGTGCATAAAATGAGCTACGTACTTAGGATGGATAATACAAACACCGACCACCCTTCAAAATGAGCTCTCTAAATGAAACTGGGAGAAACTCCACGGGAACTAAATAACTCCCTTAAACCCATTCAGAGCTGGCTTACTCAAGCATCGTGTGGTAAATTTCATTGGTATTAAGTGGTTAGTATACAGTACAGCGGGGTGTTAGTAGTCTATTGGATAATCACTTGCTTGGCGTGAAAGAAAAGCGTCCCCTCAGATGTGCTCGATGCCCTGTGAAGGTGCCTTCTAATCTTTCCTATACTAAGCATACCATCACTGGGTACATTGCAGTTTACCTTACTATTCGAAGATATAGCATGCTCCTTCGGGTGGGTGAAAATGACCCTGTGCCCGGGGACGGCAAGAATGATTGCTAAAATAGTCATTTGATAACCTTCCCTTTAGGGCTGTTAAATAGGTCTATTGGATACCAACCAGTGACTCGCGTGGCGTGGATGAAGAGATTCCCCCAGATGTGTTCGATGTACTGTAAAGGTGACTTCTAATCGTTCCTGTACTAAGCATAGCATCACTGGATACATAGCAGTTTACCTTACTATTCGAAGATATAGCATGCTACTACGGGTGGGTGAAAATGACCCTGTGCCCGGTGAGGGCAAGAATAACTGCTAAAATAGCCAACTGATACCCTTCCCTTTAGGGCTGTTAACTAGGTCTATTGGATACCAGTCAATCGCTTGGCGTAGATGAAGAGCGTCGTCCAGGTGAGCGCGATGTCCTGTGAACATGGCTACTCATTGCTATGGCAACCGCTTACTCAAGCCTAACCGGAAAGGTGACAAACAACGGACAACCAACCTGGCTTGGGCCACCTTAATGAAGGACCGGTTGAACGGTGTCAAGACATCGGTGAAGAGAAGAAACGCCTTCAAGTCTTCTTCAGGAGTGAGTTCGCACTCGCGATTAAACTCTTCTTCGGATAACTTGCAAGGTTTCTGATCCTGTCTCTGGAAAAGTGGAGTTTAAGGGGTCATTGAAGATCGCAGTCCAGCAGACGACTTTCGGGACTCTGAAGAAACGTCCCTAAAATATCACACGACGGCAGGGCCGAATCAAAACGAAGCCTCCAATTTTAGCGAAGTTAAGGCACATCGAATGTGGTTAGTCTCTGGATGGAGTTGCACGGCGACAGTCATTACATGCAAATACCCGTGGTTTGCATTCCACTGGTAAATAAAAAACATCTTGAGTGGCCATCGGTATTACAACTCCTACTATATTTTTTTGTTATACAAGAGACGGCTCGCCCTGGCAAGACTTCGCTGCACCCCCCCCCCCATAAAAAAAACTAAACACTGCACTGGCCAGACTGATAAAGACCTGCACCCGATGCACAAGTCACAACATACCCGACATAAGCAAAACTGAGACAAATCCTACATACATAGGAAGAACCCCATCCAGTCGGGGGGATGGGGTGCTGGAGCTGCCGGCCTAAAGGATAGACCCAATACAAGGATAACTTATGAAGCCGCAATCGATGGCAACATTTTGAGGAGACAACACAATTATTAGTGATTTAAGACCCATACTATAGCAATATTTTTTTGCATTTTATCTCTTTGAGAGAGGGGCTTGGGGCTCTCTTTGGCACAGCCACCCAAAGTACGAAAAAGCCTATTTGAAGCCTACTTTGAAAAAGAAAACAACAAACTCAAACCGAACAATTGAGGGGAAATTTTTTTTTTTTTTAATTAAGGGGCTATCTGGCGACTGCCGACTAAGGCATAAGTTGCCTTGAGGGGAAAAAGTTATGCTTTCGGGTGGAGGCCCGCCTCCCTCCGTCCGACGCCCGAACAAGCGGAAACCAGTGCGGTGGGAGGTGTCTATGGAGGGGTTGTGTGAAGGGGGGCGTTTGGGTCCCCGTCCCAGGAATGAAACCTGAATCCCATCACTATGAAGGGACGGCTTGGACAACATGATAGGGGGCTGTGTCCTGGATACGGCAAACATACTCGCCTCGAGTATCTACTGCCGTATCCACAACGCCGAGAGATCCCGGGCTGGAGTGTCATTCCAGGAAGAAGCGTAACCATGGATGACGCTATTTAAAAACTAAGCGAAAATCAACGAGGCATTGCCACAAGTTCACGAGGAGAGGTTCGTCCAAAAAGTGACCCTGAGAGTAGTGAACATCTTAGAACATCTTAGAGGGGAGACACTTTTGGGAGGGGGCCCCGAAACAAGAAGAGTTCGCAACTGCACATCCAGATGTCAGCTACAGCATGCCCATGCCCTGAGCAGGGCGAAATGGTATGAAGACCTAACAAAGCAAATCCCATGGCAGTGTTATGGCAGAGGTGGTATTAGGTGAGGATTTCTTTAGAGAAAATAAAAGACAAAACCTTAAGGACCACAAACAACCCTTCAATTCCCATTAAATGGTTATTCAAATACTTTACTTACTTTGTCACCCTTCTCCCCCCACCCCTAGGGTCTGCTTCATTCGAACCGGGCAGCGCTCAGGAAAGATGCCAGGTCAGGGCTTGCTAAAGGTTATATTGAGAGGTCCAGAGATGGGAAAAAATAGGGCACGATTGGTTAAAATGGGCACTGTCAAGTTGACTGAGGTTACAGCGGGGCTAGTCGGAGGGGGGGGATGTCGGCGGAGGGGTTATCCTGGTCGGAGGTGGGTCAGTGAAACTCGTGTACAGTTATCTAAAGTGCATTCAGTATCGAGCGGATGGGGGCAGCTTTGGAGTAGGGCATGGTGTGGGAGGGAGGGGCCGTATTTTGAAGTCCTATGAGGGTAAATTCCCTTTGCCCTCCAATACACCCCTAGCACTGGACTGGCATCCGACCCGTCTTTCACAAAGGAAGGACAAGAGAGAAGGTAAAGGAAGGTAAACAAGAAAGAAAATTCGAAGACCTCCTCCAGGTCAAGGGACTTACCCGCGTTTTCATAAACTCCGTTTCGTGTAATTTAAACATTTTTATCTTTACGCCTGGTTGCTTGGGAACCAGGAGGAGAGACAATCCTCCAAGGGGTGCCTCGACCCCTGGATCGTTAACCCCCTCTTCCAATTCGATAGTACGACCGACGTTATTAAAGTTGTGAGGAAACTGAAAAGATGACGCACCACACGACGCTAGTGTCTCATCAGCTCGATCTTTCGGTGCTTGGGACAAATGGGGAGTTTCTTCCAGGGCTAAATTCCCCCCACCGCTATCAGACGACGATTCCGACGTCTTCTCACTAGTCCCAATAATTCCAAAAGACTGAGTCAGCGCAAAATTTGAGCAAGTAGGGAAAGCTTTCGTCAGCAGACAAGGTAACTCCATACCTAGAAAAATGATAATGGAAGAATAAACAAACAGAACTCTAAATCCAGTAACTCAGGAGAGTCTACGAGAGCTCAATGGTAAATGAAACCTAATCTAACCTCTCCAGTACACCGCCCAACAGGCAAGGCTGAGTTTTTTAAAACTCTAGCCATCCTGTAGAGTTGTAACATCTTTTCCAAGTGGAAAGGACCCCCTCCCCCCCGGATGCACACCGGGTTGAGCCACCCCATCTGGATGCAATCCTGTTAGTGGTTAAGCTGCAATTGACCTCCCACTACCTAATTGCATGGACGGGTATTACAGGGGGGGGGGGGCTATAAACTTCCCACAGCATGCAACAACCTCACTCCACTCTAACTTGTTCCTTCAGGACAGCCCCACAGAAGACGTGGCTGCACTTAAACGTGGTAAAATTGAGGGGGCCTACAACACAAGCTGTAAGATCAAAGGTTCTCCCCCAAGTGGTCTGAGTGGGGTGGGAGCAGAGATCATCTTCTCCTGGGGAGCCATTAACCACAATAATCCCCTCCAGTACTTATTCAAGTACCGAGCTGGGATGAAACAAGCTAAACAAGGTTCCCAGGAAGAGTACCTAGAAAATGTTAGGAACGAACCGTTGGATGAAAATTTAGACAAAACCTTGGAGAAATTCCAGTCGCTCGAGACGAATCCAAAACAGCATTCGAGGGTTGGAGGAGGATGAGCTAAGAAACATTCCAATTCTTTAAATGAGGAAGGAGGGACAGGAGAGCCGGGAACCTGAAACAAAAATGATATTATCATTATTATATTGGGGCTTTGTAACAGTTTCCCAAAATTAAACCACACTGGAGAATCATCAAATGGGATTTGAATTAGGGTAGATTTAGTGGTAGCTACAGTGCAAAGGACCCAGTTTCGAATCCAGTGATAAATAAACTTCATAACCCTGGCTTTAACACCAATTCGCACTTTCTGATGGCTGAGCAGGGATCTAACAACATTGGAAGCCGAACCAGGGCTGCCTGCAATAAATAATAACCGCTGCAACCCGAGACAAAAATCGGGAAAATAAAATTATAAATTTTAGGAGCCCATCTGGAGACCTCCTACTTGGGCAAAAGTCGCCGTACTCACGACAGCCTAGTACTAGGCTACATTAAAATAACAATATGTAAAAAAAAAAATTGTCCGACAAAAAACAACGTTCAAACAATAAAAAAAAAGAAAAGAGCAACAAGCAGGAACCACGCTTCGGCGTCCGGGAGAGGCCCGGCCTCCTCCGACGTAGGAAGATGCAACCTACAAAAATAACAACAAAAAAAATCCAGTTAATTAAAGTGGAGGAGGCCGTCATCCTCCGAAAAGTCATAAAGTCCATAAGTCAGGGTGCATGAACCGTCCCGAGTACAAGGGACAAGCGGTAGCGACCCTGCTTGTCCCGGTACCGGGACAGGTAACATGCGCGAAGATCACCCAGACCGGGACAGTCAACAAGAATGTACCGAACAGTCTGGAGGACAACGCAGTCGTCGCAGTAAGGCGCAGGCGAGCGCTCCATCAAATGGCGGTGCGTCCCGCGAGTGTGTCCAATTCGGAGAAGACAGATATCAACCAGAAACCGTCGCGGCGCAATGGCACGCAACTTTAAGTTCCCCTCGACCGTCTCCCATCTTCTTTGCCAAGCAGACCAGAGGGCTGCACGCATTGCTGCCATGTAATCGATGCGAGGAAGAGCGAAACGCTGGTCTGGTCGACCAGTCCTCGCGGACACTTTGGCGCTCTCATTCCCCGCAATTACTACATGTCCAGGAAACCAGCAGAAGACAATCTCGACATCTGCCCGGCTCGCCCAAACCGTGACGTCATGGATATCACGAACCAGGGGATGCGGAGATTCCAATGCCCCGAGAGCACTCAGGGCGCTTTGTGAGTCGCTATAAATCACAATCTGGTCTTCGAGCAGGGCACGTCGCGTAATCTCCCGTAACGAGCGGTGAAGACAGACGCAGCGCCTGGCAGAGCCCCGCTGACTTCAAACAGAGGGTACACGGGGTGGAAACCAACCCCCTCTTGGGAATTGGAGCCATCCGTATACCCTGGCACGGTTCCAGCGTGACACGAAGTGTACTCCAAAAAGGCAGAACGCAATACTCCCGGTACTGTAGAAGCTTTGTGAGCAGAGGCGTGGCGACAAATGGTTAAAGGTGGTACCCTTCAGGGTGGCGTCCTGGGCAGAACCCGGGTCGCCACCGGCCCAAGAGCTATACTTAGCTCTTGAAGGAGTTTCTTGTCCCTAAACCAGAAAAGCTTAGGGTATGACAGACGTTTCTCGGCTGCATGGGCACCGTCGAGATCAGCTGCGAATGCAGTGAGAGCTTTTAGTGACTGGGGGAGGCGCCGGGCTCGCGCGCACAGGCGAATAATGCAATGTGCACGGCGCAGAGCGAGTTGCATCTCCCCAGCATCGACTAGTAGGCTTTCAATGGGGTTAAGTGCAGAAAGCACCGTTCGCGAGGCAGAAGCCGATGTAGTGGATCGAGTCCACCTTCCGCAATACACGCTCGGCTGCTGATGCATAAAACTCGCCTCCGTTGTCATGGATATCGCGAACCAGGGGATGCGGAGATTCCAATGCCCCGAGAGCACTCAGGGCGCTTTGTGAGTCGCTATAAATCACAATCTGGTCTTCTAAGGATACTGAGATTGGAGGAAATTTGGGTAATAGTGACCATTGTGAAATTAGATTCAAGATGAAATGGAATGGTATTGATAGTAGCATGAACAATGTTAAAATTCCTGACTTTAGAAGAGCAAATTATAATGGGCTAAGGACTTACCTGGAGGCAGTTGTACAGAAACCAGGCAATGAAATCAATTCAGGAATAGATTCAATGATATCAGTTAGTGGAGACAATAATCACCAGGAGGAACAGATTACAATTGAAGAGCAGTATGAAAGAATAATTGAGCAATTAATTACAGGTCAGATGATTAACATTCCATATAAGGAGATTAGGACTAAAAATAATGACCCAAAATGGATGACAGATAAAATTAAGCATTATATTGGCATTAAAAAGGGCATTTATAGGAAAATAAAAAATGGAGAGGATCACTTAAGGCAGAGATATAATGAACTAGCAAGAGATGTTAAAAAGTTAGTTAGAGTAGCAAGGAGAAATTATGAAATTAAAGTGGCAAATAGGGCAAAGGAAGATCCTAAAAGTTTTTATCAATTAAACAAAACTAAGGTTAGAGATAAAATAGGCCCACTTATAGATTCCAATGGAGAATTAGTGAGTGATAGGGACTCAATGGCTGGAATGCTAAATGACTTTTTTCTCTCAGTATTTACACAGGAGGATACTCTAAATATACCTGAGGTGTCAATGATCTTTCGGGGTAATGATGAAGAGAAATTAAAGGATATCTTGATCACAAAGGAGATAGTGACAAAGGAAATTGATAAAATCAAAAGTAGTAAAGCACCCGGTCCTGATGAGCTCTTTCCTAGAATTTTGAAAGAATGTAAGGATGTGTTAAGTGAGCCCCTAGCATGCATCTTTAGAAAATCATTGGAGAGTGGCATTGTGCCAGTGGCATGGAAGAAAGCCAATGTGATACCTATATTTAAGAAAGGGGATAAAACAAATATGTCTAATTACAGACCAGTAAGTTTGACATCAGTGGTAGGGAAAATGATGGAATCTATTATAGCAAGGAATATTAGAGATCACTTGGATAAGCATAAGTTGATAAAAGAATCACAGCATGGCTTTAGTAAGGGTAATGATGAAAACTATGATATTTTATACTTGGACTTTAGTAAGGCTTTTGATCGAGTGCCACACTTACGACTTCTAAGCAAAGTTAAAGCACACGGGATCGATGGCAGTATATTTAGGTGGATTCAGTCATGGCTTGGTGACAGACATTTTTTTTTTTTTTTTATTTTATGGAGCCCATCTGGCAACTACCCACTTGGGCATAAGTCGCCGAAAAACACGACAGCCTAGAACTAGGCTACTTTAAAGTAAAAATATGAAAACTTAACAATGATATAAATTGGAAAAACTTAACAATCGAAGCAATCTCCGGCAGCGGGGGGAGGTCCCCCTCACCCCGGTGCAGGAGAGTGCAACCTAAAAACAAAACAATAACAAAAAAAAGGAACCTTAAATAAAGGGGAGAAGGCCGGCCTCCCCCAAAAAGTCAAAAAGTCCACCAGTCATGGTGCACGCACTCGTCCCGAGTACAAGGGACAGGCGGTAGCGACCCCGCCCATCCCGGTACCGAGACAGGTATCGTGCGCGAAGATCACCCAGACTGGGACATTCGACAAGAATATGCCGAACAGTCTGGGGGACGACGCAGTCGTTGCAATAGGGCGCATGCGAGCGCTCCATCAAGTAGCGATGCGTCACACGAGTGTCCGATTCGAAGACGACAGAAAGCAACCTGAAGCCGCCGCGGCATTGGGGGATAGGTCCATGGGAACAGTCGCGGCGCAATGGCACGCAACTTTAAGTTCCCTTCGACCGTCTCCCATCTTCTTTGCCAAGCAGTCCGAAGAGCTGCCCGTATTCCTGCCATGTAGTCGGTGTGAGGAAGAGCGAAACGCTGGTCCGGTCGCAGAGTCCTCGCGGACTCTTTGGCGCGCTCATTCCCCGCAATTCCTACATGTCCAGGAACCCAGCAGAAGATAATCTCGACATCTGCCCGGCTCGCCAAAACCGTGGCGTCACGGATATCGCGAACCAGGGGATGCGGAGATTCCAATGCCCCGAGAGCACTCAGGGCGCTTTGTGAGTCGCTATAGATCACAATCCGGTCTCCGAACCGGGCACGTCGCGTAATCTCCCGTACCGAGTGGTGTATTGCCACCAGCTCGGCCGTGAAGACAGACGCAGCGCCTGGTAGAGCCCCGCTGACTTCAAACAGAGGGGATACGGCGTGGAAGCCGACCCCCTCTTGGGACTTGGAGCCATCCGTATACACTGGCACGGTACCAGCGTGACACGATGTGTGCTCCAAAAAGGTCGAACGCAATACTCCCGGCGCAGTACAAGCTTTGGGAGCAGAGGCGTGGCGACAAATAGCCAAATGTGGTACCCTCCAGGGTGGCGTCCTGGGCAAAACCAGGGGCGCCACCGGCCCGAGAGCGATATCTACCTCTCGAAGGAGTTTCCTGGCCCTAAACCCAAAAGGCTTAGGGTATGACTGGCGTCTCTCGACGGCATAGGCACCATCGAGATCAGCTGCGGATGCAGTGAGAGCTGTTGGCGACTGAGAGAGGCGCCGGGCTCGCGCGTACAGTCGAGTGATACACTGCACGCGGCGCAGAGCGAGTGGCATCTCCCCAGCATCGACCAACAGGCTCTCAATGGGGGAAGTGCGGAAGGCACCGGTCGCAAGGCGAAGGCCGGTGTGGTGGATCGAATCCACCTTCCGCAATAAACGCTCGGCTGCGGATGCATAAAACTCGCATCCGTAGTCGAGCTTCGAACGAACAAAGGATCGATAAAAAAGTAAGGCAGTAGCCCTATCAGCGCCCCAAGCGCTGAACGTCACGGAACGGAGAATGTCCATGGCGCGGGTACAAGAGACCCTAAGGCTGCGAATATGAGCCTCCCAGGTGAGGCATCGGTCAAATATAAGACCAAGGAAACGGTGCGAGTCCACGACTTCCAGGCTCACCTCATTTAGAAACAAGTCTGGGTCGGTGGAGCCGTGCATGGCGGCAGAAGTGCAACACCTTAGTCTTGGCCAAAGAAAACCGAAACCTGTGCGCTTCGGCATAGCGAGAGACGCGGTTAAATGCCTGTTGGAGTCGACGCTTCAGAGTTGTCATCTGGGCCGCGCCCAAAGAGATCGAAAGGTCGTTCGCGTATAGCGAAGCGAGAACATCTTTCGGCAACACCGAGGTGATGCCGTTGATGATCAGGGCAAAGAGTGTGACACTGAGGACACTTTCCTGCGAGACATCATCTTTCTGCTCAATTGGGCCGGAGGAGGTTCCCCCACCCGTATGCGGAATCGACGATCTCGCAAAAATTCACATATAAAGATTGGTAGGCGTCCCATCGCCCCCATCGTGTAGAGTGTCTCCATGATACTGTAGCGCCATGCGATATCATAGGCTTTCTCCAGATCGAAAAACACCGTGGCATAGTGCTGTCTACGAAGGAAGGCCTCGAAGACGGCATTTTCCAGTCGGAGCAGAGCATCCGACGTGGAGTGGAACTTGCGGAAGCCGCACTGTGCAGAAGACAGATGGCCTCCGCTGTCCAGAAAAAAGGCTAATCTAACATTTACCAAATTCTCCATCAACTTGCACACGAAGGAAGTTAGGGAGATTGGTCGGAAACCGGTCGGGGTAGAGTAATCTCTCCCCGGTTTGCCAAAAGCGAGCACAGTAGCGATTCGCCAGGAATCTGGGAGGAGACCCTCCACCCAGATCCTGTTGAACAAATCTAAGAGAAAGGCCATGCCTCGCTCATCCAGGTGTCGAAGCCTGGCGTATGGGACATCGTCCGGACCATGGGCGGTTTCCGCGCACGAAGCAAGAGCGGAACGCAACTCGCTCACAGTAAACCTGTCGTTGAAGGGTTCTCCGCCTCTGGAGGTAAAGTCCAGTCGGCGGCCTTCCGCGACATCACGACGTGCATTGAATGCTGGCGGAGCAGCATCCCGGTTAGAGAATGCAAAGAAAGGTCGCGAAGGATTCGGCCACGACGCGGGGTCCGAGATTGCGGTCCCATTCTCCTGGAGAATGGGAGGGAAGTCCTGCGAGAACTTGCCCCGCTTCCACACCTCTGCTAGAGGGATCTTCCCGTTAAGTGAAGACAAGTATGCTCGCCAAGAAGAGCTGCGGGCGTTCTTCGAAATATACCAGAACCTAGCCTTAGCCCGACGAAATTCACCGATAGTGAAATCGTTCGGGCGGCGCTTATAGCGCATGTAGGTATAATGCTTTTGTTTGAGGGCCGTCTCACACTCTGCTGACCACCACGGGAGTGGTCGACGTGCGAAACGGCCAGACGTTCTATGAATAGTAGCTAGGTCCACGGCGATGAGGATGCCGGCCTCATCAACCGAACTAAACTCCTCGACTGAGACAGAGAAATCAGTCATTTCGTGAAATGCGGAACACCGCGCCAAGCACCACCAGGCCGGCTCTCGGGCGGCAACGGCACAGAAAATGATATTTGAATGGGAAATTGATCACTACCATGGAGGTCATCGACCCCCCCCCCCTATTCAAAATCAGGCTGTGCATCCAGAGAACACAAAGATATATCAGGGTAGGAAAATGAAGCAGGTTTCGGCGGTGATGCGTAAACTCATCCACATTTAGGACACCTATCTCAAGCTCGTCGATCAGGTCGGAAAGGACTTGACCTGGCGAATAATCGAGTAGTCTCCCCAGAAGGGGTGTCTACCGTTCAGATCTCCGAGCAAGAGAAAGAGCCTTGGCAACCGTGCCACGACGCGGCGGGAAGTCGGCTGACGGTGGAATGTACACAGAAATAACTATACCTTCTATCCAGGTGCAGCTGCACAGCTACTGCCTGAAAGGTAGAATCTAAATTAAAGAGAAGAACAGAGTCATCATTCTGGGTGTAAATCGCGCATCCTCCTGCCCGCCCCCCATCCCGTGGTGGTGGGGTCACAACTCCTTCCAGTTGGCCCGGATTCTGCGACAATTCCATTGAAGGAATATGCCCTCCAGGCCTAGCTTGGAGAGGATGCGAGGGCCCTCTTCTAAGAGAAGACACTCACGGGAATGGCCGTACGCTTCCTGGAGGCAGACTCCGGTCGCTGTGTTGGCAGGACAATGTGTTGTCTCGTTCGAGGACTTATCAGGGGAGGTTGGGCTCGGCGTGCAAGTCTTTTCCTCACTCCGCCTCAAAACCTTAGGCACACGGGGGTCCCTCCTTTGGAGGATCCACCACCTTCGAGTCACTCAGCCTACTACTCATTGTGGGCCTAGGAGCCGAAGCTCCTTTAGTGCTGTCCTCCTTTCTGGGGACAGCTTTAGGAACCACGGAAGATGGCCTCACAACCAACTTCCTGAGTCTAGCGACTCGGTGGAAGCACGCGGCCGTTTCTCTTTACGGGAAACGGTCACGCTTGGGGAAGGGAGGGGAGCCCTGGTTTCAGCCAGGGCTGGGTGTGAACCCTTTGTGCCGCCAGCTTTATCATGGGAGTGCCCAAGGTGGGTAGAACCTGCAGATGGGTTCGGAATGGGGATTGAAATGACCGTGATCATAGGCCTGGAGGGGCCAGGAGCAGAAGGTGTCTTTCTTAATAGTGAGGCATAGGATGTACCAGGCAGCCCCAGGTGCGCCAGGACCAAGTCCTTAGCCTTACAAAATGAGAGATGATCCTGTGCCTGATCAGCCAGGATTTCCTTCTCAAGGAGATACGCACTACATTGTTTCGAAGAAGCAGGGTGCGGCTCTCCGCAATTGACACACTTGGCCACACACGATTTGGACTTATCGTGTGTGGCCTTGGAGCAACTTACACAAAGTTCGGGTAACCCTGACTTTGCGCATCTACACAAGCGATTAACATGGCCCAAGCGGTGATAGTAGTAGCACGTCCACAGCAGTAGAACGAATACCTTCACACGGTAGCGATGCCAACCGACACACACCGAATCAGGGAGCTTGTCACAGTTGAACGTGAAGAGTGTAGGGGTGGGTCTCGAGGCCCCTCCCTGTTTTCTCATCACACATTTGACATCAAGTGCTCCATGGTTGGTCAGCTCTAAGGTGATGTCCTCTAGTGTAGTCCACGAGTTCCCTCAAATAAATTACTCCTTTCATGAAGTTCATGGTTGAGTGCAGCGTTACACTCACAAGCATGCCATCAAGGGTCAGAAGGGCACTAATTATGGCTGCCTCGGAAGAATTTGACGCATTTGCCAAGAGGCTCTCGTCCAAGAAACAGGTCACCTTAGGCTCTCTACCAGTCATGCTAGCTAGAACTCTGCTCTGATGGATCATGTTACCATCATTGCAGTGAATTACCAGAAAGTGTTTGAAGCCAATAGGCTAAAAAATAGCAGGTAATTACTGAATGAGGTGCCCTGATGTAATTGAGGCTCCGCTCTGTGCACTTGCAATTTTGTTCTCTGTCTGGGACTCCCCGCCCCCAGATGAGCACCGAGGCTGGATGTGCCGATCTTGGCTGTTTACCAAAAC
This sequence comes from Ceratothoa steindachneri, assembly GCA_963969495.1. Lineage (NCBI taxonomy): Eukaryota > Metazoa > Arthropoda > Malacostraca > Isopoda > Cymothoidae > Ceratothoa > Ceratothoa steindachneri. Next base: position 26,026,300 of record OZ018326.1, read on the forward strand.
GGCAGCGGACCCGCCCATCCCCATGGGTCCCGCGGAGAGAGAGGAGCCCTGGGTCATTTTTGTCTTCTTCCTGTGTCATTACTTTTTAGGGGAGAAGGGTGAGGAATGAACACGCTTCTCTCCCCTGCCGGAAGGACCTGAACCCCAATGGACTGGCCTCAGCAAGATCCTTTCCTAAAATTGAGAAGGTTTGTGTTGTCACAGGGGCACCAGCCAGGGTGGGAGGGGGAGATCCCTCCTGTCCTTATGAGACCTCGGGAACCCAAGCCATCTGAGGAGGAGCTTGCACAGGGGTGTACTCAGGTTATGTGTTTGGCACCGAGCCTGGGCTCGACCCCATTGAAAATCCTATCATCAGGGGCTGGGTCACCTCAGGGACCATGTCCATTCACCATCTCAGAAGTGGACTGACTCTATGTGCCCCCCCCCCCCCAAGACATCACGTATGCCATTTGAGGTTCCTTTTTTATTATCTAATGCTGGTGAACCGGCATCCATTGGGGAACAAAGGGGGGCAGGTAAGCCAGCCCCCTGTAAACTCAGAATACATGCCTGTAAGACATTAGGGGGCACAGATTGACGGGCCCTGCCATCACTTTCCACCTAATGGGGTTGGCCCTATTGAGCTAATCCCACCGTGAGTGGCCATTTATGAGCCGCTCTCTTGGCAGTCCCCTGTGAAAGCAAAGTAGGGAATGCCACTGTATAAGATATGGAGTCGCCCAAGGGTTAACCCTATAGAAGGGAATTCACCAGTACCCGCCAGGCCTAGGAGAGGAGTAAGCCTCCTCTCAGGTAGAAGTTTGGAGGGTCTCCTGAGAAAGAACAGGTGGGGGACCTCCTTTTCTGCTGTGGAGCTGCCGAGGGCATCTCCGACAGTGGTAGAGGCTAAGTGTAGAGTTTTTTTTGTGAAGTCTTCATCATTTGGCATGGTCACCATATTAGTATCACAGGACGCAAATGCTAATCACCCTACACAGTAGCCCATTCTGCGAGGGGTGAATATGGGGCCAGCAAAGCCAGCTGCCACCATTCAAAACTACTCTTCTCGCTCAGTGGCCAGACCTTGTGCCGGACATAATATTGATAGACTGTGAAAAGAGAAAGAAAGGGTATGTGAGGAAGGTGAGGGTGGGGCTGAGGTAGGTTGTTAAAAACCCACCACCCCAAACCAGAGCTCAGGGGTGAAGGGGCATTGTCCCCTCTCCCCTCAGCCCCGATCCAGGATGGTTGGGTGAGAGGAAGCTGGTCCTCATTTACCCTGTGAAATTAGAGGCCAACCAGAGAAAGTTGTGGGAGGTTGTAGGAAAAGTGAGGGCTAGACAGGGTGCTGAGTCCCATCAGCATGGTGGCTAGGAAAGCAAATAGGCATGCCCCTTACAGGTAGGATTGCATCCAGGTCAAATGGACATATCATGTCCACTTGGAAATGACACCACTACTCTACAACTCTCTTGCCCTCCAGGGTGTTTAAGAGTTTACAAAAGACAGCCTTGACTCCTGGGCATCATTGGATCAACAAGAATGCAAAATGTGTGATAGAGGGAAATTTGGTTGCGACCTCATTATATATCCAAGGAACATTCAAGAACCTTATAGCAGGTCAGGAACTTGGCAGTTCCAACCTACCTTAAAGCCATCTATCACATCTATTTTTTTCCTTAAATCCGATATTTTTTATCCCCTTTAAGACATTGATGCAAACCAACACCTATGACTTGGCACACAATCCAATCAAACCCACCACCAAAAATAATTTTACCAACTTTTAATATGAGAAATCAATTTTTTAATACTAGTCTCACATCTTCTAGACCATACTACACCTAAATGTATTTTGGGTAGTATATACTATCATAATTTATCATAGTGCCAATATAACTTTTTTTCCCCTACTTTAAAAGCTTCCAATACCTCTGAGTCGGCGCTATTCAAACTCTCTGGACTGAAGTTTATAAAGGTAAACAGAAGTCTTCTTTCTCTCTGAAGAATACCATTCCCTATAACAGACCATGATTTACATACTTGCGTGGCATTACTTAAGTCTTGATATCTTAATCTTCTTAATATATTCTGTGGAGAAAGTAGTAATAAATAAAAGGGTAGTAATGCTGTGTACTACATTGGATAAAATGTTAAGGCAGGAATCAAATAACATGAGAATTAGGCAAGCAAAAGGTAGATTTTAGGGACCATACAACTTTCATACAAATTTGCGTCAAGTTGAGATGATGATAACCTTAATATAAGGTCCTATCCAAAAGTTAAAAACTTTGAATAGGGGGAACAAACTAGATACAGTAAAGAGGTCATTTGCATGGATGTATGTGTTGTTAAGTTATTCTCATTTTTCAAATGGCTTTCTTGTTGACCTGGTTCTGAGATACTGCAATAGCAAATCTCACAAGGAAAAGAACATGGAAATTTTACTTCAAGACCAAGACCAGTGCAGAACTCCAGATTGCTTCAAGAGCCTTTGGTAACAATGGTATCTCCCAAAGTGGAACTTTTATGGGATGAATTGGACAGACAAATTCAAACCTGCCAAATAATCCAAATCACCACTGTGAGATACTGAAAGAATCCAATGCCCAGCAGGCAAGGCTGTATTTTTTAAACTCTGGCTAATCTTTAGGGCAAGAGCAAAAGACTGGAAGACTGGTCAGTCATTTCAAAGTGAAAATGACACCACCACCCCACTTGGAGCAACCTTGTTGGGGTTTAAGCTGCAATTGAACTCACACTTCCAAACTGTTGGATTGACTGCTAGAACATTCCCACAGCATGCAACAGCCTCGCTCCACGCTAACTTGGTCCCTCAGGTCAGCTTCACGGAAAGTGTGGTAACGGCAGGGCAGCCTATATCACAGACAGTATGATCAGATGCTTTCTACCTTAATCTCCCAACCGGTCAGGGAAGGAGGGGGGAAGAGATGTCATATTGTCCTGGGGAGCAATACAACAATAGTGAAAAAAGCCCAGAATATTTCTTTAATAAATAGATTGCTCAAGACTCTGTGCTGCAGTTATAGCATCAAAAGGTGGCTATTTTAAAAATAAACAAATTTAGCAAGTAGTAAAGATTGTGGCAATTTATTTGTTGTTTTTTTTAAATTATCAACTGAATTTGAATTATAAATGATTATGGGGCATTTTTTTATCTACTTATAAATCTAAAATTTATGTGTGTACTCAAACCTTGGGATAGTAGTGTATATTCATTAACAGCATGTCTTATCCTAGTACTTGGCCGAGGCCTCCCAAGAAGTTTCATTGATCAAGATTTTTATATAAAATCTCAGAATCTATCAAAAATTAAAAACTATTACTTATCATTTTACATCTTAAACCTTTTATACATATAGATCATTGGATTACACTTGTTTTTTTTTAACCCCAAAATATCTCATGGATTCTGATGTGTACAAATATTCTGAACTAAAAAGGCAAATTAAAATTCGCTTCACTCACCTGAATAAGCTCATACGATGATGATAGTAGATATCCAATTTGATCTACAACTCTATCTAAAGACAAATCTTCATCTTTTTCAATTGGGTGATTTAAATTTGACATTTTCAGTATTATTAAATAAATATATTAGCTTCTGCAGCACTTTTGTATTCAAAAGCTGAAAAACATCAGCTCCATTTCTACTATGATAAACATGAAAAGAATTATTAATAATTGAGCTCTCATTAACCAAGTTAATAAAGGTGATTCACAGGGGTCAATGATGGGGCTATTGTTGTTCTTGATTTATATTAATGATCTTGACTTAGGTATAAGTAGAGACCTGAGCCAGTTTGCAGATGATACTAAGTTAGGTAGGATTATAAGGTGTGATTCTGATGCAGAGGTATTACAAGATGAATTGACTGAACTATCCTAATGGGCATAGAAATGGCAAATGAAATTTAACCTTTAAAGCACCCAACAAATTTGCTCAAAATTACCCTGGGCAAAATTACAAATAGTGTACCATTATTGAAAATAATTAAGATATTTAAATCTATTTTTAGGAACCAAATAATATATTTGACTTGAAAAAAAATTATTCTATTGATCTAATTTAAAAATTATCCACCCATTAGTATGGCATAGAAATGGCAAATGAAATTTAACCTTTAAAGCACCCAACAAATTTGCTCAAAATTACCCTGGGCAAAATTACAAATAGTATACCATTATTGAAAAAAATTAAGATATTTAAATCTATTTTTAGGAGCCAAATAATATATTTGACTTGAAAAAAAATTATTCTATTGATCTAATTTAAAAATTATCCACCCATTAGTTGCCCAACTAGTTTGCTCAAAATTGCCCTGGGCAAAATTAGCCTTAACATAACATAACATAACATAACATAATTTAACGGATGACAAAAGCCACAAGGGCCTATCAAAGGTCATCCGTATCCATCAAATCCCACCCATATAATGCATCCATAGGATTTTGTCAGATCATGCAGCTACAATATACAATTTAACAATCCATAGGAATGTCCAACCATGCATCCACAATATATAATTTAAAGCCTCCATAGGAGTCTGTCAAAAACAAAATCAAAATCCCCCAAAATATACAATAAAAAGAAACTGCATCCACAGGAATGAGTCAAGAAACATATCCACATACCAAAAAGTAAGAAATTAACCCTCCATCCCCATATAATCATCCAATCTGCGCTTGAAAACATTCAAGTTTGGGCTGTCTACAGTCTCAGGTGGCAAACTATTCCAATAATCCACCACTCTGTTAGTGAAAAAATATTTTCTAACATCCAGTCTGCACCTCTGTTTTTTAATCTTTAAGTGGTGGCCTCTAGTTCTATTACTACCTTCTAACTCAAATAACTTGCTGAAATCTAATTTATCCATCCCAGAAAAGATTTTAAAAAGCTCAATCATATCTCCCCTCACACACCTTCTTTCAAATGAAAACATATTTAATACCCTCAGTCTATCTTCATATTGAAGGTGCTTCAGGGATGGTATTATTTTTGTTGCCCTCCTTTGTACTGACTCTAATAAGTTTATATCATGTCTAAAATGTGGTGACCATGCCTGTATACAGTACTCTAAATGTGGCCTGACATAAGAGTTGTATAGTTTAAGGATGACCTCCTTACTCTTGTAGCTAACGTTTCTTTTAATGTAACCTAGCACCCTATTTGCTCTATTTTTTGCCTCATAACATAACATAACATAACATAATTACACGGATGACAAAAGCCACAAGGGCCTATCAAAGGTCATCCGCCTCCGTCAAAACCCACCCACAAAAAGCACCATCACCAGGGGAAGACAAAATCAAAGTCCCCCACAATATAATATAACGGATGACAAAAGCCACAAGGGCTCATCATAGGTCATCCGAGTCAAGCGGCCTCTTTTTCAAGGCACCCAAACTCCCAGGAAAACTACATCCAGAGGATTGCATCCAGAAACAAGGGTATCACCAATCAAGGCTTATCAAGAACTAAATCATGCAGCTATAGATATATACAAACAATATTAATATATACAAAACTTAGGAACCATCACAACCTTCCCTTCCCATAAACTCATCCAACCTACTCTTAAATACATTTAGATTTGGACTACCTACTACCCTCTGCGGCAATTTGTTCCAGAAGTCTACCACTCTATTGGTGAAAAAATATTTTCTTAAATCCAACCTACACCCTTGCTTTTTAATTTTCAAGTGGTGACCTCTAGTCCGATTTCCATCATCTAACTCAAAAAACTTGCTAACATCCAATTTATCTATCCCGGAAAAAATTTTAAACAGCTCAATCATATCCCCTCTCACACACCTCCTTTCGAACGAGAACATATTTAATACCCTCAGTCTATCTTCATATTCAAGGTGCCTCAGGGAAGGAATAATCTTTGTTGCCCTCCGTTGCACTGACTCAAGAAGGTTAATATCGTGTCTAAAATGTGGGGACCATGCCTGTATACAGTACTCTAGATGTGGCCTAACATAAGAGTTATAGAGTTTAAGAATAACCTCCTTACTTTTGTAACTGACATTTCTCTTAATAAAACCCAGCACTCTATTTGCCCTATTTCTTGCTTCAATACACTGCTTAGAAAACCCTAATGACTTATCTATTACTACTCCTAGATCTTTCTCATCCTCTACTGAGCTCAGCCAATGCCCATCCATTTCATAGTTAAATTCTCTATTATCTTTTCCCATGTTAATAACTTTGCACTTATCAAGGTTGAAAGTCATTTGCCACTTATGTGCCCAGGATAACAATTTATTTAAGTCCCCCTGGACTTTAAAATTATCATCAATATCTTTAACTACAGCTGCTAATTTGGTATCATCCGCAAAAATTGACACTTTATTATTAACTGCCTCCCCAAGATCGTTTATATAGATGACAAATAATAATGGACCGAGAACTGATCCCTGAGGAACCCCACTGATAACATCCCTCCACTCTGACTTTACACCATTTAGCACTACCCTTTGCTTCCTGTCTTTCAGCCACTCAGCTATCCAATTTGAAACACCCCCACATATCCCAATCATTTTTAATTTATGAACTAGTCTCCTGTGTGGTACCTTATCAAATGCTTTACTAAAATCTAAGTAAATTATATCTACATTCTCTCCCTTATCTACTTGATCTGTTACAAACTCCAGAAAGTCTAGTAAGTTAGTCAAACATGATCTACCTGATCTAAACCCATGCTGAGCATCGCTGATTAACCCCTCCCTCTCTAGATGTTGGCAAATCCCTTTTTTAACTATTTTCTCAAGAATTTTACAGACTACAGGAGTTAGGCTAACCGGTCTAAAGTTATTTGGATCCTCTTTACTACCCTTCTTGAAAATGGGGACTACATTCGCTCTCTTCCAATCATCGGGTATTTCTCCATATTCCAATGACCTAGTATATAACTTGTCCAGAGCTATTGAGATACTTTCTACCCCTTCTTTAAGTATCCTAGAATGAATATTATCAGGGCCGGAGGCCTTGGTAGTATCTAAATCACCTATTAGTCCTTTTATCATCCTCCGATCCACACAAATGTTAGTAAACACCTCTTTTCCTGACCTATGAGTACTATACATAGGACTATTTAGTTTCTCTTTTGTAAATACTGATGCAAAATGACCATTTAGTACCTCAACTATTTCCTCATCAGTTTCTCTCACAAACCCTTCATATTTGATAGGTCCTATTTTAACTCTGCCACACTTGTTATTAATTTTATAGTAACTAAAGAACTTTCTAGGATCTTTGTTGCTATCCTGAGCTAATTTAATTTCTGACACCCTTTTGTTCTTCTTTATAATCTTATTTAACTCATTCCTAGCCATTCTATAATCACTTAAATTTTGAATATTATTTTCTACCTGTAATTTTTTATATGCCCTTTTCTTCTCTGAAATTTTTCTAGCTATCTCCTGATTCCACCATAATGGTTTCCTACTTTTGTTCCTAATGGCCTTCATTGGGATACATTGTTCTTGGACTACATTTATTATATGCTTGAAAGTATCCCACATCCCATAAGCATTTTTACCTCTGAATTCTATATCCCAGTCTACCAAATTTAGCAAGCTTCGAAGTTTTACATAATCTCCCTTATGAAAATTTGGAACTTTTTCAGCATTCTCAGTTATTTTACCCTTCTCAATTCCCAAGTTAAAACGAACTATCTGATGGTCACTATTTCCCAATGCTTCCCCAACAGTCAATTCTTGAACTAAATGATCACTGTTAGAAAGTACTAAATCTAATATATTGTCCCCCCTCGTTGAATCGTTAACAAATTGATTCAAAAAATTATCCTCAAAGCATTCTATGAACCTGCCACTTGTTCTATCCCTACCTATCATATTTTCCCAGTCCACAGAGTTTAAGTTGAAGTCCCCAATAATAACTGCATCTGTTTCACATCCCTTACTTATTTCCCTTATCATTAGTTCATCTATATCATCAGTCTGCCCAGGTGGCCTGTAAAAAGCTCCCAAATGCACCATTCTATTTTTACTGAACCTAATATCTATCCAAAGTGACTCAACTCCATCCTGCTTTATTGAAGTATTTAAACTTGAAACAATGTTGTTTTTTATATAGATAATTATTCCTCCACCAATCCTACCTGTCCTTTGACTAATGTACATATTATAGCCCTGAAAATCAAATTCACTTATAGTGTCACTAAATTCTATTTCATTAACCCATGATTCAGTAACGCATAATATATCTATATCCTCATTGCTAATATAACTAAATAGCTCATCCTTCTTGTTTCTAAGACTACGAGCATTTGTATAGAAACAATTTAACCCCCCTATCCCTGAAGCACCTCTTGAAACTTGAATGACCTCACCTCTATCGCCTTGGAACCTATTTCTGTTATCTGCCAAGTCCATTCTACTTTCAGTACTATAATGTCCTCTCATAATTCCCTGACCACTATTAGTATCTAGTTTCCCGCCCGCAAAGACCTAATAACACGATCATACTCCTCCCACAACACATCTACCCCCCTCCTACTCAAATGCAGTCCATCCATCGCATACATTTCTTTCATTCCAACAAACCTATCCCACACATCCACAAACATGACACCTTCCATCTCACACATCCTCCTCACATAATCATTCAGCCCAATTGCACGAGACATCCATTCTACCCCAACATCCATTCTTGGAAGCACACCTGTCACAACACCTTTCATTCTACTTTCTTTCACCTTTTCAATCAACCTCTTGTACCTCTCACGTAACTCACATGCACCCACTTTCTTCACATCATTCACTCCTACATGTGTAATCACAACCGCATCCCTTGCACAGCCAGACACCAGTTCCTCATACCTATCAGACAGATCTCTCACTCCAGCACCCGGCAAACACACCCTCAAACCATTCAATCTACTTGCATTCAACTTCCTATCTAAATATCTAACTCGCGAATCACCCATCACAAGCACTTCAGTCAGACTCCTATTCCTAACCCCCACAGACCTAACTCCATCCCCACTCCTATTCTCATTCAAACTACCAGTCACTCGAACTCCACCCCCACCCCCATCAGTCATATCACTTCCAGTTACTTCCTCTCTTAGGGCACTGAATCTATTAGTCAAGCTAATAGGATCTGTGTCCCTCTGACTCACACACCTATTCTCCCCCTGGCTAACCACCTCAAAAGAGGCAACCCTATTCTCACAAAGAACAGGAGAAGCCTCCCTAGCTTCATGTTTCCTAACCACTCTCCACTGTCCCCCATCCTCACTAGGCCTATTTCTAACTAATCTAAGGGGGCTAACTTCACTATCACATCCTACCTCCTCCACTGGCCCTCTACCTTCACCTGAAACATCTAACTGGCCTACCTCACCACCTAACCTATTCCCAGCTCTAGGCCTAACACTAAGTTCCCTCCTGAGCTCAGCAACTAACCCCTCCAGCCTACATATCCTGTCTAAATCCTGCCTTCTCATCCCCTCTAAATCTACAATGCATTCACGCAGCCCACATACAACACATGTATACCCCTCACCTAATACACCACAACCAATGCATACATTCCGACACTCATGCTCACTTTCATCCCCAAACTCCATCACTTATTCAAACAAAGAAAGAATTTAAGTAGCAATAAGAAATAAAAAAAGAAGAGCAACTTAGCTTTCGCTGATTGTGGTGAGAAAAAAAACAAAAAAACAAACAAACTATAGAAAAATCTGAAAAATAGATCAACAGACTGAGAGCTCTATAAAACACGTGCTACCTGTTCGAAAATTTCAGTGACCTATCTACTACCACTCCTAAGTCTTTCTCATCTTCAACTGAATTAAGCCAATATCCATCCATCTCATAGCTAAATTCCCTATTATCTCTCCCCATGTTAATAACTTTGCATTTATTAAGGTTAAAAGTCATCTGCCACTTCTGAGCCCAAGCTAACAGCTTATCTAAGTCACCCTGCACTTTAAAGCTACCCTCAACCTCTTTGACTACAGCTGCCAATTTAGTGTCATCAGCAAAAATTGACACTTTGCTATTTACACCTTGCCCAAGATCATTTACATAGATTATAAATAATAAAGGGCCTAAAACTGATCCCTGAGGTACGCCACTAATAACATTCCTCCACTCTGACCTCACTCCATTCAGTACAACTCTCTGTTTCCTATTTTTCAGCCATTCAGTTATCCAATTTAAAACGTTCCCACATATCCCATGCAGCTTTAATTTATGAACTAGTCTTCTATGTGGAACCTTATCAAAAGCTTTGCTGAAATCTAAGTAGATCACATCAACTTTCTCACCCCTATCTAATTCTTTAGTTACATAATCCATAAAATCCAGTAAATTAGTTAAACACGATCTATCTTTTCTAAAACCATGCTGAGCATCATTAATTAACCTGCTACTCTCTAGATGATCAGAAATTCCCTTCTTAACCATCTTCTCAAGAATTTTACAGACTATAGAAGTTAAGCTTACTGGTCTAAAGTTATTTGGGTCCTCTTTGCTTCCCTTTTTAAAAATTGGCACTACATTTGCCAATTTCCAATCATTTGGTATTTCTCCAGACTCTAGTGATCTAATAAATATCTTCTCGAGAGCTACTGCAATACTTTCTACACCTTCTTTGAGTATCCTAGAATGAATGTTGTCAGGGCCAGATGCCTTACTAGTATTTAACTGAATTATAAGCCCTTTAATTTCTTCTCTGTCTATATTAATAGAATTTATCACTACTTCCCTTGACCTAGAATTATCATCAATTAATCTAACTGGTTTCTCTTCTGTGAATACTGAAGCAAAATGATCATTAAGGACCTCTACTATTTCCTCATCAGATTCTTTCAAAACCCCTTCATATTTAATAGGCCCTATTTTATCACTGTTAGATTGATTATTGATTCTATAATAGCTAAAGAATTTTTTAGGATCTTTATTATTATTTTTAGCTAAATTAATTTCTGCTGTCCTTTTGGTCTTCTTAATAATCTTATTTAGTTCATTTCTGGTTGACCTATAATGGTTTAAATTATCTAAACTACTCTCACTTTGTAATCTCTGGTATGCCCTTTTTTTCTCTGAAACTTTATTAGCTATTTCTTGGTTCCACCATAATGGTTTCCTACATTTCTTCCTAATAGACTTCATCGGAATACACTGTTCCTGAACCATGTTTAATATAGTCTTAAAAATATCCCACATCTCATAAGTATTCTTTCCATGGAATTCTATATCCCACCTAATCTGATTTAGCATGCTGCGTAATTTATCGTAATCTCCCCTATAAAAATTTGGAATTTTCGTGGAGTTTGTCGTTGTTCTACCCTTAACTATTTGCAAATTAAACCGAACCATCTGATGATCACTGTTTCCCAATGATTCCCCTACACTCAATCCTTGAACTAAGTGATCATCATTTGAAAGAATTAGATCTAATATATTGGCACCCCTTGTTGGCTTATTAACAAATTGGATCAAAAAGTTATCCTCAAAACACTCCATAAACTTACAACTTGCTCTATCTCTTCCTATCATATTTTCCCAGTCTACAGAAGTTAAATTAAAGTCACCAAGAATAACTGTATCTTCTTTGCATCCTTCACTTATTTCCCTAATCATTAACTCATCGATACAATCAGTCTGTCCTGGTGGTCTATAAAAAGCTCCCAAGTGTATTTTCCTATTTTTACCAACCTTAATATCTATCCATAATGATTCACCTTCTCCTTGCTTTATAGAGTTATTTAGATTTGAAGAAATGCTATTTCTGATATAAATAATCAACCCACCACCAGTCCTATCTCTCCTTTGACTAATGTACATAGTATAACCCTCTAGTTCAAATTCACTGACATTATCATTAAATATATTTTCATTAACCCATGATTCAACTATACATATTATATCTATATCTTCATGAATGATATAACTAAATAATTCATCCTTCTTATTTCTAAGACTACGAGCATTTGTGTAAAGACAACTCAGCCCACCTATCCCTGAAGCACCTGAGGGCCTATCTCCTCTGCATCTCCTTTCTCTCTTTCCCCGACCCTGTACTCTTGTATTTCCCTGACCACTTTCACTACTCAAGTAGTTTAACCCTAAAGCCCTTCCATTAGCCTGCCTACCTTCTACAAATCTGTGTTTGCTTCCTTTCCCTGCCTCACTTTGAGCCATTAAGGTAGATGGTTAGAGAAAATAATAAAATAAAATATTTAAATCCTTTATTAAAAATTAAATAATATATCATTTTAATTAAAAAGAATTATTCTATTGATCTAACTTAAAAATTATTAATAGCCTTCTGCTTATTCAGAATTATGATTGAAAATATTTGCTTGTTACTCAAAATTATTTCTTGTTAACTGATGGAATTATTATATTTTAGTTATCACTTTAAAGTCCTGAGATTTTATAGAAAACATTGCTTATATTTATGGATAACATTTTAATATCTTACAGAATTGTCAATTTCATTGAAAAAAAATTTAAATTATTTTTCACCTAGTATGCTCTATTTTGAGGGGCTATTCTGAATAGGCTTTCTTGTTCATGTGCTTTGAATAACATGCTAACTTAAGGCACTTCCTCATTTTAATTGGATGAAAAACAAGAAACATCAGTGTATTGAACCAAAAAAAGGAAGTCATCAAAAAACTGGCATTTACACATGTGTTAACCATAAATCAGCCCCCTTTTTGCAGTTACCTTGTGGTGTGGCCTAGAATCAGCCAAGTTATATCATTCATAAATCTCAGTTTACAAACAAAGAAGAATTGACTTATGCCATTTATGTATTTTAATTAGATGATTAACCACTAAAATAAGAGTTTGAAAAAAAATATTTACAAATTACGATAATAAAATTGTGGTGAATACAAGTCTAAACATGAAAGGTCACAAAAGGTCCTCGGGTGATTATGTAGCACTAAAGCGGTGACCTTGAAATGCCATAGGGTGACAAATGGGTTAATAAACTTCTATCTATATATAATTATAATGGTAATTGTGTAGACGATGGCCGGGTGTGATTATTTTGAGCGTCGGCTCGTTGTTGGGTACGGCTTGCCGCGGGAATAACACTGCGATGACCCTGAGTTTCAATCCTTTAGGAGGGGGCTGGGGGGCACAGCCCCAAGTATAAAAACAAAAATCGCCATAAAATTCTTCAATTTCATCTCTAAAAAAGTAACAACAAAATAGCCCAAAATAGCCCCCCAAAAGCTAGGCCTAGGATCCGGCCATCGTCTACACAATTACCAATTATAATTGATAATTCTCTGTTGGCCCTAAATTTTTATTGACTCTTAGGGGGTTCCTGACTAATTTGTCTGAACTCTCCTTGGCTGAAATTATAAATGGTATATATTATCAAAAAAAGTTAAAATAAAATATTTAAATCCTTTTTATAAATCAAATAATATATCATTTTAATTGAAAAGAATTATTCTATTGATATAATTAAGAAATTAATAATAACTTTCGATCTATTTATAATTATGATTGATAATTCTCAGTTCTTCCACAAATTTTCATTGATACCCATGGTTATTTTATGCTTTTTAAATCAGTTACTGCTTTTAAATTGGTTTCCAATTATAGAAAACAGTATTTCTATTCATGGGAGACTATTTTATATCTTAAATTTTATGAAAATTTTGCTTAGGGCCTATTTTTAGCCTATAAAGCTGTATTTTCCAGACAAAATAGGCTTGCTGGTTTGTGTGTTTTCAATAACATACTAGCTTATGGCATTTCCTTATTTTAATTGGATGAAAAATGAAAAACATAAGTGTATTTAACCAGAACTGTTTCTCTCAGCGAATTGTTGATAGATGGAACAATCTACCAGAGGATGCTATTCAGGCACCTTCTATAGAAACCTTTAAGTCTCATTATAATGAATATACTAAAACTGAACCAAATAAATTCTCCCCAAATTTGTATAACTAAGCACTCCCAACTACAGCCAACCTACAAATTTACTCATACAATAAAGAGGGTCTAAACAAGCCAGTAAAAAAAGGAAGAGTCATCAAAAACTAGCTGTTTAGACTTGTGTAAACCATAAATCAGCCCCTTTTCTTGCAGTCGCTTTATGGTATGGCCTAGAACTGAATCAAGTTACTCTCATTCATAAATAGCTTAGGTCAGTCCAAAGAAGGACTGACATAAGCAATTTATGTATTTTAATTAGATGTTTAATCACTAATATAAGAGTTTGATTAGAGAAAATGATGAATTATCATAATAATCAGGGCAGATAAGAGTATATGTGAAAGGGCACAAAAGGCCCTCAGGTGATTACATGGCACTGAATCGAGGGCTATAAAGGCTATTGGGCAACTAATGGGTTAAATCAGTTACCACTTTAAAACTTTTTTTTCTATTTTATAGAAAACATTGTTTTTATTCATGAGAAATATTTTTCTATCTTATGAGAGACGGGTCAATAAGTTTTGCAATTAGGATATAAGGAAACGAGATATGAGGAAAAGTGTTTTATTATTTTTCAATATAACTACCCTCGACTTCAATGCACTTGCGCCAATTGTTCCTGAGGCTTTGAATTCCCGACAACCAGAAATCTCCCGACTGCTGTTCAATCCACTCCTGGACAGCGAGCTGGATATCTTCATCGTCCCCAAACTGGCATCTACGCAGTGCAGACTTGAGCTGGCGGAATAAAAAGTAATTGCTAGGGGCCAGATCTGGACTGTAGGGGAGATGGTTGAGCTCCTCAAATCTGCACTTGTGCAGGGCAGCTTGTACAACTCTGGCCTTGTGGACTGTGACGACATTAAAGTTGATCATGGGGCGTGAGGTTTCTAGGGACCCAATGGGCCGAGACCTGGGTCATGGCCAAATTGTCATGAATGATGTTGATAACACTTCCATGTGATATTCCAAGTTCTCGCTCAATTTCTTTGACCTTCACCCGTCGATTTTTGAGGATCATCCTCTCCACACAGGCTACATTGTCCTCGTTGGTCATGTGTGACAGGCATCCTGGATGGGGATCATCTTCAAGGGACTCACGACCATGGCGGAACTCCCTATTCCAGCGAGCAATGGTTGCATAGGAAGGGGCAGTGTCAGTATACACTGCAACCATGCGTTCATGGATCTCTTTTGCATTCTTGCCTTCCTTGGTCAAAAATTTAATAACTGCGTGGTGCTCGACCTTCTCCATCATTGAAAAATTTGTGACTGACGATCTGCAATCAGCTGCTGCTTCTTAAATAGACGAGGCAGGAGCGTACGGCTGCAGGTCTTGACTTGTCATAACTTGTCCTAACACCCCCACAAACAGCCATCCCCCTTCCTCTGTTTTGCCCTACCAATTTGCAAAACTTATTGACTGCCCCTCATAAATGTTTAGAACAAAATTTTCAGAGCCTATTTTTAACCTATAAAGCCCTATTTTTCAGACAAAACAGGCTTTCTTATTCGTGTGCTTTGAATAACATGCTAACTTAAGGCATTTTCTCATTTTAATTGGATGAAAAATGAAAAACAAGTGTATTAAACAAAAAAAAGGAAGTCATCAAAAAAACAGGTGTTTACACACATGTAAACCAGTTCAAAAGGAGTCTAGACAAATTCCTTGAAAGCCTACCTGATGAACTATTGGTGAGGGGCTATACAGCTGTCTGCAGAGCCACCTTAAACTCAATACCAGTCCAGATCAGCCTCATCAAAGTAGACCCAAGATCCAGGTGCAGGGGTGCACCAGCACAGCATTGAGGACTTCGCCTCAAGACTTCGTAAAAAGTAAGTATAGTTGACTGGCGTACCTTTTGTCTCATGCTGCCCTTATATACCTTTTAGTAGCTCATCCTACAAGCTTCTGAATGTGCTGGAGTAGGGTGGCCAACCAGGTGAGTTAACCTTTTTCTTTCATCTGTATATGTCTCCCCATATACTTTATCATGCTGTCTCCCACTATGAGTCTGGGCATTCTTGGCTTTCTCGCCATGAGGTGTCCACTCACGCCCATACTTCTCTTCAGGTGCTCTCTCTCCCTCATTCGCTCCTTTCTTCCCTGGTCACTCTCATTCACCACCATCACTTCCTCCTTCTGCAACCCACTGAACCTGTTGCTACATACAACAGGTTTACTCCTCCTCCTCCTCCTCCTCTCCCTGTCCAGGTCTGCCCTTCTCCTCTTTACTCATTGCCATTGTCAGTCTCCTCCTCTCCCTCTTGGCTTCTATCTATCCCTCTCACTTTCGAGTTTCCTGTCATTTTGTTGCTTCTCCACTCTCACTAGCCTAATCCCTCCAACCTTGGTCCTCATACTACTTTCCTTCCTTATTTCATCAATATGCCCTCTATTTCTCTTGGCTTTCTCTCTGACCCTACCCAATTCCCATAGGTGGTCATTATCATAATAACGATATCGGGTTATCCGATTTTTTTTCCCGCATTAGCGATTCATCGGTATCAGCGATACTTTTGGTTCCAAACTAGCGATAATCGATCATTTTAGTTTTGGGCTCCAGTTTAGCACAGGGGCGAGCCGCATGTTCCTTGGAGGCAGAAATAGGTAAGTCCGAGCTGGGAGGAGGATCCTCAAAACCTATGAGGAGATGAAGGAGAGCCTCACCAGGTAAGAAACTATTAAACAGTATTCAAATATTCTTACTATTGTATTATAAAATAACGCTATATATAGTCAATAATCAATATTGTATTAT
Source organism: Ceratothoa steindachneri (assembly GCA_963969495.1). Taxonomy (NCBI): domain Eukaryota; kingdom Metazoa; phylum Arthropoda; class Malacostraca; order Isopoda; family Cymothoidae; genus Ceratothoa; species Ceratothoa steindachneri. The sequence goes on from OZ018326.1 coordinate 26,043,015, forward strand.
AATTTTGGATTTATCGGTTATCACCTTATCGGGAATAAATATATTATCGGTTATCGCCGATAAGGTTATCATTATTGATTTATCGGTTATCGTGATACATTTTTCCATTATCGCGCCCACCTATGCCAATTCCTCATTTACCTCCCTAACCTCCAACGGGAGCCCAAGGATCCTATCCTGTAGAGAGCATATTAGGCAGTCATTCATGTCTGCCACACTTCTTTCATAGCCATAGTGCTCACATTATGTATACAGCCCCAGACTTTCCATCACTGCCCCCACTCAATTCACTATAAACTTCAGTCATTTCTAGACTTATGCCCAAGTGGGCAGTCGCCAGATAGCCCCTTAAAAAAAAAAAATTCAGTCATTTCTAATGCTCTTTCCATATTCATTGTTTACATTTTTCCAGTTCCAGATTTTTTGCATTTTCTTCCTCACATATTGGGCAGATTTCTATATGTTAGGCCATGTAGGGGAATCAATACCCCCACCCTCACAACTGAGCCACTGGTCCTTAACCACAACGTCCTAGCATTGGTGGTGGCCTAGCCCAACCACTTAACCTCCCCCTCTCTCCCCTCATCTCATGGAGAACCTGAAAGGCCACCCAAGACCACAGAATGCATTAATCATCGCAGGTCAGACCCCAATTAGCGTAGGTTAAAACAGCAAGATCTCCCTTAAGAGTTGATATTCAATTTCACCGCATATGCAAAATTAGAGGAGCATCATCCTAAAGCCAGAAGCTCCCCTTTAGGGCTAGCTGAAAGATGCCTTGAGAAAAACCGTTAGAGGAGACTTAATGTAGCTGTCCATATCTCTACCCCCGGTGGGGTGGTGAAGTATATATGCCGATAACTTGGGAAAAACAGGGTAGATTATGTTAGTCATCAAGCCGACTAAGACCGGCGAGAGGCCCAGCTACCAACACAAGGGACTTAGAAGAAGCTCATCCAGAGCCAGTTCCTGGTGGTCACACCTAATTTAGAAGCTTGTCAGAGGTAGATCGTTAGAGAGATCTAGACAGCAAGGACTGGCATAAGTGCCCGGCAAACTAACAAAAGTGACTTAGAAGAAGCTCATCCTGAGCCAGTTCCTGGTGATCACACCAAACTTTTAGTTAACTTGGATTGAGAGGCAAGTTCAACTAACTCTCGTTAGGGAAACCCCCTATCCTGGTGTATTACAAAACACAGTGATAGTCCTCACCCTTGAGGAATACCCCAAAGTGAACTCCCTCAAGCACTCCCCTGTGTCAAAGGATTCACGCTTTGGGCTCATCACTTACCAGTGCGAATTTTTCCCAGAGTAACCCGAAGATTAGAAGAAACATTCTTTCCCTGTCCCATGGTGAGATCATTTCTTCCAGAGGACGTGCGTAACCCCATCTGTCACATGCTCTGAATTCCTCTGTGGCTTTAAAGCATTTCCCCCTTCAGAACACATCTGTAATCGTCGATCCATGCATGGCCCAGAAACAACATTCTTGAGGTGATATAACAATTGAGTCCAAGGTCAGACTCAAACCAGATTCTCATAAGAATCTTGAAAGGTATTTAAACCCTGGTATCTGTTTCATTGAAGGTCAGTTTGCATTTAATATTAAAGTGAGCTGTGGGTCAACCATTACTGTAAATTCTATTGTGTAATTTAGTAAGCCTCACTTAAATTTTTTTAATTCATTTCTGTATAGTTGGTGTGTTAAATTTCAATCTTGGTTCATGTTTTTAATTAAAGGTCTAGTTTTCTTAGAAACATTTTTTATTCAATCCTCGAAACGATGAGCAAGGCACTAGGAACCCTCAAAGATTAAAGTAATAATAATAATCATAATCAAATATAGACCTCTTAGAGGGAAAACTTAATTAAGGAGTTTTGAAGTACGTAACTAGCCCATACGTACGAACACCATCACTCGGTCCTTCCTATACTATGACAGGCCACATTTAGAGTACTGTATACAAGCATGGTCACCATATTTTAGACATGACATCAACCTGCTAGAGTCAGTACAAAGGAGGGCAACAAAAATAATACCTTCCCTTAAGCACCTTGAATATGAAGATAGACTGAGGGTACTAAATATGTTCTCATTTGAACTCACCATTTGAATTTCTGCAAGAATAAGAAATATGCACTCTGTGCTTTAAAATCTCACCTCTCTAGTGATTATTTAATTCTCTTATATATTTATCATATTTAATTTTAAAAGTTTACACTGGTAGAGCTCACAACATCGCCTGGCAAATCATTCCATGGGTCCACGACCCTTTGAGTGAAGAACTTCTGCCTTTGAGTTCCGTTGGATCTCTTTCTAAAGAGTTTTCAGTTATGACCTCTAGTAATCCGTTGTGCAGGCTGGAAAAACTCCTCAGGCTCAGAGAAGATGTGTGAGGGGAGATATGATTGAGCTTTTTAAAATCTGTTCTGGGATGGATAAGTTGGATTGGTAAAGATGAAGATCGGCAGCATGAATGATGGGACGCAAAATATTTTGTCCCTGTTCCAATATGTTTTACCTTTTTGGAGTAAATTCAAGGAGACTGCTCATGGTGGGTTTAGCAATGTGGGGGGACCCCCTGCTACGATGATCCTGAGTTTCAATCAATTGTGGGGGGGGGAATATATAATCATAATTGTTTATAGAATAATGTTCTAACATTTTTATTTAACAATGCGTAGAAATATGCATGTGCGAGTCAACAAAACTGACATGTAAAAAATACACTTTTTCCATGGTGCAACTGATCTTCATGTTTACCGTTGGAAGGTAGTAATAGGACTAGGGGGTCACCACTTAAAAATTAAAAAAACAGAGTGCAGGATGGATGTTAGAAAATATTTTTTCACCAATAGAGTGGTAGATTACTGGAATAGTTTGCCATCTGAGACAGTAGACAGTTGTCTTTTTACCAATGCTCGTAGCCTTAGAAATAAGAAAGATAGATGAGTTATTTAGTTATATTATTGATGAAGATATAGATATATGTGTAATAGAATCATGGGTTGATGAAAATAAATTTAGTGACAACGTGAGTGAATTTGAACTACAGGGTTATGATATGTACATTAGTCAAAGGAGAGATAGGACAGGTGGTGGGTTGATTATTTATATCAGAAATAGCATTTCTTCAAATCTAAATAATTCTATAAAGCAAGAAGAAGTTGAGTCACTGTAGATAGATATTAGGGTCAGTAAAAATAGGATAATACACTTGGGAGCCTTTTACAGACCACCTGGACAGACTGACTGTATTGATGAGCTAATGATCAGGAAAATAAGGAAAGGATGTGAAGTAGATACAGTTATTCTTGGTGACTTTAATTTAAATTCTGTGGACTGGGAAAATATGATAGGAAAGGATAGAGCAAGTTGTAAGTTTATAGAATGCTTTGAGGATAATTTTTTACCTCAATTTGTTAATAAGCCAACAAGGGGTGCCAATATCTTAGATTGGTTCTTTCAAATGATGATCACTTGGTTCAGGAATTGACTGTCAGAGAATCATTGGGAAATAGTGATCATTAGATGGTTCATTTTAACTTGGGAATAGTGAAAGGTAGAACATCAACAAACTCCCCAGAAACTCCAAATTTTTATAGGGAAGATTACGATAAATTATGAAACTTGCTAAATCAGATTAGGTGGGATATAGAATTCAGGGGGAAGAATACTTATGAGATGTGGGACACTTTTAAGACTATACTAAAAAATAGTCCAGGAGCAGTGTATTCCAATCAAGGCTATTAGGAAGAAATGTAGGAAGCCATTGTGGTGGAATCATGAGGTAGCTAGGAAAATTTCTGAGAAGAAAAGGGCATACCAGAGAGTACAGAGATAAAGTACTTTTGACAATTTAAATCATTATAGATCAACCAGAAATGAACTAAATAAGTTTATTAAGAAGAGCAAAAGGGTGGCAGAAATTAATTTAGCTCAAAATAATAATAAAGATCCAAGAAAATTCTTTAGCTATTATAAAATTAATAACAAATCTACAGTGATAAAATAGGACCTATTAGATATGAAGGGGTTTTGAAAGAATCTGATGAGGAAATACTAGAGGTTCTTAATGATTATTTTTCTTCAGTATTTACACAAGAGAATCAAGATAGATTAATTGATGATAATTCTAGGTCAAGGGAAGTAGTGTTGAATACCATTAATGTGAACAGGGAAATAATTAAAGGGCTTATATTGGAGTTAAATACTAGTAAGTCATCTGGCCCAGACAATTCATTCTAGGTTACTCAAAGAAGGTGTAGATAGTATTGCAGTAGCTCTTGAGAAAATATATACTAGATCACTAGAGTTTGGATAAATACCTAATGATTGGAAATTAGTGAATGTAGTGCCAATTTCTAAAAAGAGAAGTAAAGAAGACCCAAATAACTTTATGCCGGTAAGCTTAACTTCTATCATTTGTAAAATCCTTGAGAAGATGGTTAAGAAGGGAATTGGTTCTGACCATCTAGTGTGGTAGGTTAATAAATGATGGGTTTAGAAGAGGTAGATCGTGTTTAACAAATTTACTGGATTTTATGGATTATGTTACTAAACAATTAGATAAGGGAGAGAATGTTGATGTAATTTACTTAGATGTTAGCAAAGCTTTTGATAAGGTTCCACATAGGAGACTAGTTCACAAATTAAAAATGTATGGGGTATGTGGTAAAGTTTTGAATTGGATAACTGAATGGCTGAAAGACAGGAAATGGAGAGTTGTACTGAATAGGGTGAGGTTACAGTGGATGGACATTATGAGTGGCGTACCTCAGGGATCCGTTCTATATAAATGATCTTGGGGAGGCTGTAAATAGCAAAGTGTCAATTTTTGCTGATGACACTAAATTGGCAGCTGTAGTCAAAGAAGTTGAGGGTAACTTTAAAGTGCAGAGTGACTTAAATAAGTTATTTGCTTGGGCTCAGAAGGGGCAAATGACTTTCAACCTTAAAAAATGCAAAGTTCTTAACATGGGAAGGGATAATAGGGGCATTCTACGTGAAGTTTACACACCCTCCTGACACCTTGATCACAGAATCGCATATAATTTACATCATTTGTTGGTTATGATGAATAAAGTTCACATACAAAGTATGAGGCATATAACATAACATAACATAACATAATTTAACGGATGACAAAAACCACAAGGGCCTATCAAAGGTCATCCGTATCCATCAAATCCCACCCATATAATGCATCCATAGGATTTTGTCAGATCATGCAGCTACAATATACAATTTAATAATCCATAGGAATGTCCAACCATGCATCTACAATATATAATTTAAAGCCTCCATAGGAGTCTGTCAAAAACAAAATCCCCCAAAATATACAATAAAAAGAAACTGCATCCACAGGAATGAGTCAAGAAACATATCCACATACCAAAAAGTAAGAAATTAACCCTCCATCCCCATATAATCATCCAATCTGCGCTTGAAAACATTCAAGTTTGGGCTGTCTACAGTCTCATGTGGCAAACTATTCCAATAATCTACCACTCTGTTAGTGAAAAAATATTTTCTAACATCCAGTCTGCACCTCTGTTTTTTAATCTTTAAGTGGTGGCCTCTAGTTCTATTACTACCTTCTAACTCAAATAACTTGCTGAAATCTAATTTATCCATCCCAGAAAAGATTTTAAAAAGCTCAATCATATCTCCCCTCACACACCTTCTTTCAAATGAAAACATATTTAATACCCTCAGTCTATCTTCATATTGAAGGTGCTTCAGGGATGGTATTATTTTTGTTGCCCTCCTTTGTACTGACTCTAATAAGTTTATATCATGTCTAAAATGTGGTGACCATGCCTGTATACAGTACTCTAAATGTGGCCTGACATAAGAGTTGTATAGTTTAAGGATGACCTCCTTACTCTTGTAGCTAACATTTCTTTTAATGTAACCTAGCACCCTATTTGCTCTATTTTTTGCCTCAATACACTGCTTTGAAAATTTCAGTGACCTATCTACTACCACTCCTAAGTCTTTCTCATCTTCAACTGAATTAAGCCAATATCCATCCATCTCATAGCTAAATTCCCTATTATCTCTCCCCATGTTAATAACTTTGCATTTATTAAGGTTAAAAGTCATCTGCCACTTCTGAGCCCAAGCTAACAGCTTATCTAAGTCACCCTGCACTTTAAAGCTACCCTCAACCTCTTTGACTACAGCTGCCAATTTAGTGTCATCAGCAAAAATTGACACTTTGCTATTTACACCTTGCCCAAGATCATTTACATAGATTATAAATAATAAAGGGCCTAAAACTGATCCCTGAGGTACGCCACTAATAACATTCCTCCACTCTGACCTCACTCCATTCAGTACAACTCTCTGTTTCCTATTTTTCAGCCATTCAGTTATCCAATTTAAAACGTTCCCACATATCCCATGCAGCTTTAATTTATGAACTAGTCTTCTATGTGGAACCTTATCAAAAGCTTTGCTGAAATCTAAGTAGATCACATCAACTTTCTCACCCCTATCTAATTCTTTAGTTACATAATCCATAAAATCCAGTAAATTAGTTAAACACGATCTATCTTTTCTAAAACCATGCTGAGCATCATTAATTAACCTGCTACTCTCTAGATGATCAGAAATTCCCTTCTTAACTATCTTCTCAAGAATTTTACAGACTATAGAAGTTAAGCTTACTGGTCTAAAGTTATTTGGGTCCTCTTTGCTTCCCTTTTTAAAAATTGGCACTACATTTGCCAATTTCCAATCATTTGGTATTTCTCCAGACTCTAGTGATCTAATAAATATCTTCTCGAGAGCTACTGCAATACTTTCTACACCTTCTTTGAGTATCCTAGAATGAATGTTGTCAGGGCCAGATGCCTTAACATAACATAACATAACATAATTTAACGGATGACAAAAGCCACAAGGGCCTATCAAAGGTCATCCGTATCCATCAAATCCCACCCATATAATGCATCCATAGGATTTTGTCAGATCATGCAGCTACAATATACAATTTAACAATCCATAGGAATGTCCAACCATGCATCTACAATATATAATTTAAAGCCTCCATAGGAGTCTGTCAAAAACAAAATCAAAATCCCCCAAAATATACAATAAAAAGAAACTGCATCCACAGGAATGAGTCAAGAAACATATCCACATACCAAAAAGTAAGAAATTAACCCTCCATCCCCATATAATCATCCAATCTGCGCTTGAAAACATTCAAGTTTGGGCTGTCTACAGTCTCAGGTGGCAAACTATTCCAATAATCCACCACTCTGTTAGTGAAAAAATATTTTCTAACATCCAGTCTGCACCTCTGTTTTTTAATCTTTAAGTGGTGGCCTCTAGTTCTATTACTACCTTCTAACTCAAATAACTTGCTGAAATCTAATTTATCCATCCCAGAAAAGATTTTAAAAAGCTCAATCATATCTCCCCTCACACACCTTCTTTCAAATGAAAACATATTTAATACCCTCAGTCTATCTTCATATTGAAGGTGCTTCAGGGATGGTATTATTTTTGTTGCCCTCCTTTGTACTGACTCTAATAAGTTTATATCATGTCTAAAATGTGGTGACCATGCCTGTATACAGTACTCTAAATGTGGCCTGACATAAGAGTTGTATAGTTTAAGGATGACCTCCTTACTCTTGTAGCTAACGTTTCTTTTAATGTAACCTAGCACCCTATTTGCTCTATTTTTTGCCTCAATACACTGCTTTGAAAATTTCAGTGACCTATCTACTACCACTCCTAAGTCTTTCTCATCTTCAACTGAATTAAGCCAATATCCATCCATCTCATAGCTAAATTCCCTATTATCTCTCCCCATGTTAATAACTTTGCATTTATTAAGGTTAAAAGTCATCTGCCACTTCTGAGCCCAAGCTAACAGCTTATCTAAGTCACCCTGCACTTTAAAGCTACCCTCAACCTCTTTGACTACAGCTGCCAATTTAGTGTCATCAGCAAAAATTGACACTTTGCTATTTACACCTTGCCCAAGATCATTTACATAGATTATAAATAATAAAGGGCCTAAAACTGATCCCTGAGGTACGCCACTAATAACATTCCTCCACTCTGACCTCACTCCATTCAGTACAACTCTCTGTTTCCTATTTTTCAGCCATTCAGTTATCCAATTTAAAACGTTCCCACATATCCCATGCAGCTTTAATTTATGAACTAGTCTTCTATGTGGAACCTTATCAAAAGCTTTGCTGAAATCTAAGTAGATCACATCAACTTTCTCACCCCTATCTAATTCTTTAGTTACATAATCCATAAAATCCAGTAAATTAGTTAAACACGATCTATCTTTTCTAAAACCATGCTGAGCATCATTAATTAACCTGCTACTCTCTAGATGATCAGAAATTCCCTTCTTAACCATCTTCTCAAGAATTTTACAGACTATAGAAGTTAAGCTTACTGGTCTAAAGTTATTTGGGTCCTCTTTGCTTCCCTTTTTAAAAATTGGCACTACATTTGCCAATTTCCAATCATTTGGTATTTCTCCAGACTCTAGTGATCTAATAAATATCTTCTCGAGAGCTACTGCAATACTTTCTACACCTTCTTTGAGTATCCTAGAATGAATGTTGTCAGGGCCAGATGCCTTACTAGTATTTAACTGAATTATAAGCCCTTTAATTTCTTCTCTGTCTATATTAATAGAATTTATCACTACTTCCCTTGACCTAGAATTATCATCAATTAATCTAACTGGTTTCTCTTCTGTGAATACTGAAGCAAAATGATCATTAAGGACCTCTACTATTTCCTCATCAGATTCTTTCAAAACCCCTTCATATTTAATAGGCCCTATTTTATCACTGTTAGATTGATTATTGATTCTATAATAGCTAAAGAATTTTTTAGGATCTTTATTATTATTTTTAGCTAAATTAATTTCTGCTGTCCTTTTGGTCTTCTTAATAATCTTATTTAGTTCATTTCTGGTTGACCTATAATGGTTTAAATTATCTAAACTACTCTCACTTTGTAATCTCTGGTATGCCCTTTTTTTCTCTGAAACTTTATTAGCTATTTCTTGGTTCCACCATAATGGTTTCCTACATTTCTTCCTAATAGACTTCATCGGAATACACTGTTCCTGAACCATGTTTAATATAGTCTTAAAAATATCCCACATCTCATAAGTATTCTTTCCATGGAATTCTATATCCCACCTAATCTGATTTAGCATGCTGCGTAATTTATCGTAATCTCCCCTATAAAAATTTGGAATTTTCGTGGAGTTTGTCGTTGTTCTACCCTTAACTATTTGCAAATTAAACCGAACCATCTGATGATCACTGTTTCCCAATGATTCCCCTACACTCAATCCTTGAACTAAGTGATCATCATTTGAAAGAATTAGATCTAATATATTGGCACCCCTTGTTGGCTTATTAACAAATTGGATCAAAAAGTTATCCTCAAAACACTCCATAAACTTACAACTTGCTCTATCTCTTCCTATCATATTTTCCCAGTCTACAGAAGTTAAATTAAAGTCACCAAGAATAACTGTATCTTCTTTGCATCCTTCACTTATTTCCCTAATCATTAACTCATCGATACAATCAGTCTGTCCTGGTGGTCTATAAAAAGCTCCCAAGTGTATTTTCCTATTTTTACCAACCTTAATATCTATCCATAATGATTCACCTTCTCCTTGCTTTATAGAGTTATTTAGATTTGAAGAAATGCTATTTCTGATATAAATAATCAACCCACCACCAGTCCTATCTCTCCTTTGACTAATGTACATAGTATAACCCTCTAGTTCAAATTCACTGACATTATCATTAAATATATTTTCATTAACCCATGATTCAACTATACATATTATATCTATATCTTCATGAATGATATAACTAAATAATTCATCCTTCTTATTTCTAAGACTACGAGCATTTGTGTAAAGACATCTCAGCCCACCTATCCCTGAAGCACCTGAGGGCCTATCTCCTCTGCATCTCCTTTCTCTCTTTCCCCGACCCTGTACTCTTGTATTTCCCTGACCACTTTCACTACTCAAGTAGTTTAACCCTAAAGCACTTCCATTAGCCTGCCTACCTTCTACAAATCTGTGTTTGCTTCCTTTCCCTGCCTCACTTTGAGCCATTAAATTTCCCTGACCACTATCAAAACCTAGTTTCCCGCCTCTAAAGACCTAATAACACTATCTAATTCCCGCCACAAAACCTCAACCCCATCTCGGCTCAGATGGAGTCCATCCATCGCATACAAACCCTTATTCCCATAAAACCCACTCCAAACATCTACAAATACCAATCCTGACTCCTCGCACAAACCTTTCACATATTCATTCAACCCCATTGCACGAGACAACCATTCCATCCCCACATCCATTCTGGGAAGCACACCTGAAACAACGCCTTTTACTCTACTTTCACACATCCTTTCAATCAGCCTTTTATACCGCTGTCGTAACTCACAAGTACCCACCTTCTTTACATCGTTTACTCCGACATGTGTAATCACAACTGCTTCCCTCTCACACCCAGACACCAACCTATCATACCTCTCACACACATCATTTACACCAGCACCCGGCAGACAAACTCTCACTCCCTTCCATTTACTTTCATTCAACTTCCTATCTAAATACCTAATCTGAGAGTCACCCATCACAATCACCTCAGTCATTCTCCTATTCTCTCTAGGCCTAGTATTACCCTCCCTCCTGCTCTCACTCATTCGACCTCCTATTCTACTTTCAGGCACGGCCACACCAGGCAAATCTCTTTCAAATTCTTTCTCTCTCAGGGCATCAAATCTGTTAGTTAGCCTAACAGGTTCCATGTCCCTCTCATTCACACACCTAACCTGTCCTAACTTATCTATTCTGTTCACTTTCACCCACCACTCATCATCACTTACTTCACTTACTGCTTTCTCTCTAGTCCCTGTTCTAGGCCTAACTTCCTCCCTCCTGGTCCCAATCTGACTCTTCAAACGTACACTTGCATCTCTTCTCACTTCAGACACTAAATCGTTCAGTCTCAAGCATTCCGCACGTAATCGACTCACCTCCTCAGTCAAAGCACATACACGGCACTCAGACACATTCACTCTCCTCTCTACACCACAGACATCGCACACTACATACACACTACTTTCAAAAGGCATACTCTCTACATCCAAACAGTCAGCCATACTTAAACAAGAACAATAATAGAAACAAAAACTTACAAACAACAAGAATTTGACCCCAATTTGTGCGCGCAAGTTTAAAACCTGCTAATCAAGATGGCCCCGAAGTAAACAAAAGTCACTTTCTCACCAAAACAAAATAACCACAATTTATACAAAATAACCACAATTTAACTTTGTTATATTAACCAAATATATGATTTTATAACTTAATATTTATGTTTATGTCACACACCAAAGTATATCAAATAATCAAAATATTCTGAGAGCTCTACCAAACACGTGCTACCTGTTCGAAGGTCAGTCGAAGACTGAATTATAAGCCCTTTAATTTCTTCTCTGTCTATATTAATAGAATTTATCACTACTTCCCTTGACCTAGAATTATCATCAATTAATCTAACTGGTTTCTCTTCTGTGAATACTGAAGCAAAATGATCATTAAGGACCTCTACTATTTCCTCATCAGATTCTTTCAAAACCCCTTCATATTTAATAGGCCCTATTTTATCACTGTTAGATTGATTATTGATTCTATAATAGCTAAAGAATTTTTTAGGATCTTTATTATTATTTTTAGCTAAATTAATTTCTGCTGTCCTTTTGGTCTTCTTAATAATCTTATTTAGTTCATTTCTGGTTGACCTATAATGGTTTAAATTATCTAAACTACTCTCACTTTGTAATCTCTGGTATGCCCTTTTTTTCTCTGAAACTTTATTAGCTATTTCTTGGTTCCACCATAATGGTTTCCTACATTTCTTCCTAATAGACTTCATCGGAATACACTGTTCCTGAACCATGTTTAATATAGTCTTAAAAATATCCCACATCTCATAAGTATTCTTTCCATGGAATTCTATATCCCACCTAATCTGATTTAGCATGCTGCGTAATTTATCGTAATCTCCCCTATAAAAATTTGGAATTTTCGTGGAGTTTGTCGTTGTTCTACCCTTAACTATTTGCAAATTAAACCGAACCATCTGATGATCACTGTTTCCCAATGATTCCCCTACACTCAATCCTTGAACTAAGTGATCATCATTTGAAAGAATTAGATCTAATATATTGGCACCCCTTGTTGGCTTATTAACAAATTGGATCAAAAAGTTATCCTCAAAACACTCCATAAACTTACAACTTGCTCTATCTCTTCCTATCATATTTTCCCAGTCTACAGAAGTTAAATTAAAGTCACCAAGAATAACTGTATCTTCTTTGCATCCTTTACTTATTTCCCTAATCATTAACTCATCGATACAATCAGTCTGTCCTGGTGGTCTATAAAAAGCTCCCAAGTGTATTTTCCTATTTTTACCAACCTTAATATCTATCCATAATGATTCACCTTCTCCTTGCTTTATAGAGTTATTTAGATTTGAAGAAATGCTATTTCTGATATAAATAATCAACCCACCACCAGTCCTATCTCTCCTTTGACTAATGTACATAGTATAACCCTCTAGTTCAAATTCACTGACATTATCATTAAATATATTTTCATTAACCCATGATTCAACTATACATATTATATCTATATCTTCATGAATGATATAACTAAATAATTCATCCTTCTTATTTCTAAGACTACGAGCATTTGTGTAAAGACAACTCAGCCCACCTATCTCTGAAGCACCTGAGGGCCTATCTCCTCTGCATCTCCTTTCTCTCTTTCCCCGACCCTGTACTCTTGTATTTCCCTGACCACTATCACTACTCAAGTAGTTTAACCCTAAAGCACTTCCATTAGCCTGCCTACCTTCTACAAATCTGTGTTTGCTTCCTTTCCCTGCCTCACTTTGAGCCATTAAATTTCCCTGACCACTATCAAAACCTAGTTTCCCGCCTCTAAAGACCTAATAACACTATCTAATTCCCGCCACAAAACCTCAACCCCATCTCGGCTCAGATGGAGTCCATCCATCGCATACAAACCCTTATTCCCATAAAACCCACTCCAAACATCTACAAATACCAATCCTGACTCCTCGCACAAACCTTTCACATATTCATTCAACCCCATTGCACGAGACAACCATTCCATCCCCACATCCATTCTGGGAAGCACACCTGAAACAACGCCTTTTACTCTACTTTCACACATCCTTTCAATCAGCCTTTTATACCGCTGTCGTAACTCACAAGTACCCACCTTCTTTACATCGTTTACTCCGACATGTGTAATCACAACTGCTTCCCTCTCACACCCAGACACCAACCTATCATACCTCTCACACACATCATTTACACCAGCACCCGGCAGACAAACTCTCACTCCCTTCCATTTACTTTCATTCAACTTCCTATCTAAATACCTAATCTGAGAGTCACCCATCACAATCACCTCAGTCATTCTCCTATTCTCTCTAGGCCTAGTATTACCCTCCCTCCTGCTCTCACTCGCTCGACCTCCTATTCTACTTTCAGGCACGGCCACACCAGACAAATCTCTTTCAAATTCTTCCTCTCTCAGGGCATCAAATCTGTTAGTTAGCCTAACAGGTTTCATGTCCCTCTCATTCACACACCTAACCTGTCCTAACTTATCTATTCTGTTCACTTTCACCCACCACTCATCATCACTTACTTCACTTACTGCTTTCTCTCCAGTCCCTGTTCTAGGCCTAACTTCCTCCCTCCTGGTCCCAATCTGACTCTTCAAACGTACACTTGCATCTCTTCTCACTTCAGACACTAAATCATTCAGTCTCAAGCATTCCGCACGTAATCGACTCACCTCCTCAGTCAAAGCACATACACGGCACTCAGACACATTCACTCTCCTCTCTACACCACAGACATCGCACACTACATACACACTACTTTCAAAAGGCATACTCTCTACATCCAAACAGTCAGCCATACTTAAACAAGAACAATAATAGAAACAAAAACTTACAAACAACAAGAATTTGACCCCAATTTGTGCGCGCAAGTTTAAAACCTGCTAATCAAGATGGCCCCGAAGTAAACAAAAGTCACTTTCTCACCAAAACAAAATAACCACAATTTATACAAAATAACCACAATTTAACTTTGTTATATTAACCAAATATATGATCTTATAACTTAATATTTATGTTTATGTCACACACCAAAGTATATCAAATAATCAAAATATTCTGAGAGCTCTACGAAACATGTGCTACCTGTTCGAAGGTCAGTCGAAGACTGTGGTCATATCTATGGCCAGATCAATTTTTGGTCAAACTGATTGACCCAAAACCTTAGAGGGGTCATAACTTTGGCCGGAATCAACCAATCTGAATGATTTTAGTACAAAAATGTTCAGGAGAAAGATATCTTTCAAATGAGTGGAAGAACGATGTTTCTATGACAAGTTTTGACATGATGATCTTTTGTGACCTCTTTGACCTTTGACCCCAGCCAAAGTGCAACTCAGACCATCCCAAACTTTTTTCTAAAGTTACCTCTTTCTATCCTCCATAGCTCCATAAAAAATAAAAATGGGATCTCCATGGGTTTAGAATCTATGGGCAATTTATGTGACACTGGGTATACCTACTAAAAGTATTATGACCCAGAAACTATGGTGATATCACATACCTACATAAGTCCTAACCATGGCATGGCCTATATACCTCACTTAATAGCTATTAGGGTTGAAGCGCTGGACTGAGAACACATGAAAATAATTTTAAAAAATACTGTTGATCATTGAATAGGTACCTACTCTTTTCTTGTGTTTTGTCCACTTCTCTGCGAATTTATGAAGAATCAAATCTTAAAAAGCACTAATGGAAATGTTTGTTAGTTATAAACCAGTCTACCAACCTACAGCCCTTTGCACCTAAACTTTGACCTAATTCTACTAAGATATAATACTTGATGATTATTATGCACTTCTTTCTTTGCTTACCAATTTTCTAGGACAATACAATGATTGAAGCAGCTATATTGATATTGTATATTGGCAATTTTAAATATAATTGCTTCAATCATTTATATAGGTGTTTATTTTAATTAATTTATTGTATATTGTTTACAAACAGTAATTTACTATTTGGATCTTTTGTAAGCTTTGTTTCATTAAGATGGCGAATCGAAAGTACTGCAGCGATCCGCTGAAGATCCATAAATCCCTGCAAAAGAAAGACCTAAGAAATGTTTCTGCTCAGCTTTTGCAGAAGTTCTCATCTCTTCTTGGCAAAGATGATAAACTTTGTTGTGTTTGTAGGAAGAAGCTTTCAGTTACCAATGAAGTAAAATACTCCAGAGGAGTCCGGAACTTCAGCATCTGAACAGGAGTTCAATGAGATGCCTAGCCAAAAAGAAGATTCAGATGTTGTGGAAGTTGAAGTTGACTTACTGAACCAATCATTGTCTTTCATCGGTGAGAGCCCCTTTGACCTTTGAAGGCCTGACCTTCGAACAGGTAGCACGTGTTTCGTAGAGCTCTCGGTCTGTTGATTTATTTTTCGGATTTTTCTAGTTGTTTTTTTTTCACCACAGAATCAGCGAAAGCTAAGTTGCTCTTTTTTTTCTTATTACTACTTAAGTTCTTTCTTTGTTTGAATAAGTGATGGAGTTCAGGGATGAAAGTGAGCATGAGTGTCGGAATGTATGCATTGGTTGTGGTGTATTTGGTGAGGGGTATACATGTGTTGTATGTGGGCTGCGTGAATGCATTGTAGATTTAGAGGGGATGAGAATGCAGGATTTAGACAGGATATGTAGGCTGGAGGGGTTAGTTGCTGAGCTCAGGAGGGAACTTAGTGTTAGGCCTAGAGCTGGGAATAGGTTAGGTGGTGAGGTAGGCCAGTTAGATGTTTCAGGTGAAGGTAGCGGGCCGGTGGAGGAGGTAGGATATGATAGTTCTAGGGATAGTGAAGTTAGCCCCCTTAGATTAGTTAGTAATAGGCCTAGTGAGGATGGGGGACAGTGGAGAGTGGTTAGGAAATGTGAAGCTAGGGAGGCTTCTCCTGTTCTTTGTGAGAATAGGGTTGCCTCTGTTGAGGTTGTTAGCCAGGGGGAGAATAGGTGTGTGAGTCAGAGGGACACAGAACCTACTAGCTTGACTAATAGATTCAGTGCCCTAAGAGAGGAAGTAACTGGAAGTGATATGACTGATGGGGGTGGGGGTGGAGTTCGAGTGACTGGTAGTTTGAATGAGAATAGGAGTGGGGATGGAGTTAGGTCTGTGGGGGTTAGGAATAGGAGTCTGACTGAAGTGCTTGTGATGGGTGATTCGCGAGTTAGATATTTAGATAGGAAGTTGAATACAAGTAGATTGAATGGTTTGCGGGTGTGTTTGCCGGGTGCTGGAGTGAGAGATCTGTCTGATAGGTATGAGGAGCTGGTGTCTGGCCGTGCAAGGGATGCGGTTGTGATTACACATGTAGGAGTGAATGATGTGAAGAAAGTGGGTGCATGTGAGTTACGTGAGAGGTACAAGAGGTTGATTGAAAAGGTAAAAGAAAGTAGAATGAAAGGTGTTGTGACAGGTGTGCTTCCAAGAATGGATGTCTCATGCGATTGGGCTGAATGATTATGTGAGGAGGATGTGTGAGATGGAAGGTGTCATGTTTGTGGATGTGTGAGATGGAAGGTGTCATGTTTGTGGATGTGTGAGATGGAAGGTGTCATGTTTGTGGATGTGTGAGATGGAAGGTGTCATGTTTGTGGATGTGTGAGATGGAAGGTGTCATGTTTGTGGATGTGTGAGATGGAAGGTGTCATGTTTGTGGATGTGTGAGATGGAAGGTGTCATGTTTGTGGATGTGTGGGATAGGTTTGTTGGAATGAAAGAAATGTATGCAATGGATAAACTGCATTTGAGTAGGAGGGGGGTAGATGTGTTGTGGGAGGAGTATGATCGTGTTATTAGGTCTTTGCGGGCGGGAAACTAGATACTAATAGTGGTCAGGGAATTATGAGAGGACATTATAGTACTGAAAGTAGAATGGACTTGGCAGATAACAGAAATAGGTTCCAAGGCGATAGAGGTGAGGTAATTCAGGTTTCAAGAGGTGCTTCAGGGATAGGGGGGTTAAATTGTTTCTATACAAATGCTCGTAGTCTTAGAAACAAGAAGGATGAGCTATTTAGTTATATTAGCAATGAGGATATAGATATATTATGCGTTACTGAATCATGGATTAATGAAATAGAATTTAGTGAACCTATAAGTGAATTTGATTTACAGGGCTATAATATGTACATTAGTTAAAGGACAGGTAGGATTAGTGGAGGAATAATTATCTATATAAAAAACAACATTGTTTCAAGTTTAAATACTTCAATAAAGCAGGATGGAGTTGAGTCACTTTGGATAGATATTAGGTCCAGTAAAAATAGAATGGTGCATTTGGGAGCTTTTTACAGGCCATCTGGGCAGACTGATGATATGGATGAACTAATGATAAGGGAAATAAGTAAGGGATGTGAAACAGATGCAGTTATTATTGGGGACTTCAACTTAAACTCTGTGGCCTGGGAAAATATGATAGGTAGGGATAGAACAGGTGGCAGTTTCATAGAATGCTTTAAGGATAATTTTTTGAATCAATTTGTTAATGAGCCAACGAGGGAAGACAATATATTAGATTTAGTACTTTCTAAAAGTGATCATTTAGTTCAAGAATTGACTGTTGGGGAAGCATTGGGAAATAGTGACCATCAGATAGTTCGTTTTAACTTGGGAATTGAGAAGGGTAAAATAACTGAGAATGCTGTAGAAGTTCCAAATTTTCATAAGGGAGATTATGTAAAACTCCGAAGCTTGCTAAATTTTGTAGACTGGGATGTAGAATTCAGAGGTAAAAATGCTTATGGGATGTGGTATACTTTCAAGCATATAATAAATGTAGTCCAAGAACAATGTATCCCAATGAAGGCCATTAGGAACAAAAGTAGGAAACCATTATGGTGGAATCAGGAGATAGCTAGAAAAATTTCAGAGAAGAAAAGGGCATATGAAAAATTACAGGTACGAAATAATATTCAAAATTTAAGTGATTATAGAATGGCTAGGAATGAGTTAAATAATATTATAAAGAAGAACAAAAGGGTATCAGAAATTAAATTAGCTCAGGATAGCAACAAAGATCCTAGAAAGTTCTTTAGTTACTATAAAATTAATAATAAGTCTGGCAGAGTTAAAATAGGACCGTCCTATCAAATATGAAGGGGTTGTGAGATAAACTGATGAGGAAATAGTTGAGGTACTAAATGGTCATTTTGCATCAGTATTTACAAAGGGGAAACTAAATAGTCTTGTGTATAGTACTCATGGGTCAGGGAAAGAGGTGTTTACTACCATTAGTGTGGATTGGATGATGATAAAAGGACTAATAGGCGAGTTAGATACTACCAAGGCCTCAGGCCCTGATAATATTCATTCTAGGATACTTAAAGAAGGGGTAGAAAGTATCTCAATAGCTCTGGAGAAGTTCTATACTAGGTCACTGGAATATGGGGAAATACCCGATGATTGGAAGAGAGTGAATGTAGTCCCCATTTTCAAGAAGGGTAGTAAAGAGGATCCAAATAACTTTAGACCGGTTAGCCTAACTCCTGTAGTCTGTAAAATTCTTGAGAAAATAGTTAAAAAAGGGATTTGCCAACATCTAGAGAGGGAGGGGTTAATCAGCGATGCTCAGCATGGGTTTAGATCAGGTAGATCATGTTTGACTAATTTACTAGACTTTCTGGAGTTTGTAACAGATCAAGTAGATAAGGGAGAGAATGTAGATATAATTTACTTAGATTTTAGTAAAGCATTTGATAAGGTACCACATAGGAGAAAAGTTCATAAATTAAAAATGATTGGGATATGTGGGGGTGTTTCAAATTGGATAGCTGAGTGGCTGAAAGACAGGAAGCAAAGGGTAGTGCTAAATGGTGTAAAGTCAGAGTGGAGGGATGTTATCAGTGGGGTTCCTCAGGGATCAGTTCTCGGTCCATTATTATTTGTCATCTATATAAACAATCTTCGGGTGGCAGTTAATAATAAAGTGTCAATTTTTGTGGATGATACCAAATTAGCAGCTGTAGTTAAAGATATTGATGATAATTTTAAAGTGCAGGGGGATTTAAATAAATTGTTATCCTGGGCACATAAGTGGCAAATGACCTTCAACCTTGATAAGTGCAAAGTTATTAACATGGGAAAAGATAATAGAGAATTTAACTATGAAATGGATGGGCATTGGCTGAGCTCAGTAGAGGATGAGAAAGATCTAAGACTAGTAATAGATAAGTCATTAAGGTTTTCTAAGCAGTGTATTGAAGCAAGAAATAGGGCAAATAGAGTGCTGGGTTTCATTAAGAGAAATGTCAGTTACAAACGAACGAGGTTATTCTTAAACTCTATAACTCTTATGTTAGGCCACATCTAGAGTACTGTATACAGGCATGGTCCCCACATTTTAGACACGATATTGACCTTCTTGAGTCAGTGCAACGGAGGGCAACAAAGATTATTCCTTCCCTGAGGCACCTTGAATATATAGATAGACTGAGTGTATTAAATATGTTCTCGTTCCAAAGGAGGTGTGTGAGAGGAAATATGATTGAGCTCTTTAAAAAAATTTCTGGGACAGATAAATTGGATGTTAGCAAGTTTTTTGAGTTAGATGATGGAAATCGGACTAGAGGTCACCTACTTGAAAATTAAAAAGCAAGGGTGTAGGTTGGATTTAAGAAAATATTTTTTCACCAATAGAGTGGTAGACTTCTGGAACAAATTGTCGCGGAGGGTAGTAGGTAGTCCAAATTTAAATGTATTTAAGAGTAGGTTAGATGAGTTTATGGGGAGGGAAGGATGTGATGGTTCCTAAGTTTTGTATATATTAATATTGTTTGTATATATCTATAGCTTCATGATTTAGTTCTTGACAAGTCTTGATTGCTGATACCCATGTTTCTGGACAAAATCCTCTGGATATAGTTTTCCTGTGAGTTTTGGTGCCTTAAAAAAGAGGCCGTTTGACTCGGATGACCTATGATGAGCCCTTGTGGCTTTTGTCATCTGTTATATTATATTGTGGGGGACTTTGATTTTGTCTTTCCCTGGTGATGGTGCTTTTTGTGGGTGGGTTTGGACGGATGCGGATGACCTTTGATAGGCCCTTTTGGTTTTTGTCATACGTTAAATTATGTTATGTTATAGAAGGAAAGCCGAAAGGCATCTGACTTATGTACCTGAGAAAAGGTTAAAAGTTGAATTTGTTCGTGGGTAGTAGTTCAGAGTAGTTCAGGAAAACAAGATGTGCTGCAAAGATGAAACGTGAACTGTATGCCAGAAGTCATCCAGTCTCTAAAGGAAAAATATCAGCAATCAAGCCGTATGGATCAAATCAGAATTCTAACCATATTTGCAACCAGTATGAGTGTTAGAAAACTCATAAACAAGTTTGATTGCTCTCAGAGAATGGCTGCATAAGCTCACCATATAATAAAGGAGAAAAGAATGTTAGCTTCACCTAATCCTAAGCTCGGCAGAGTGCTTCCTGAGGAACTAAAATCTTTAGTCTTTGAATATTATCGTAGTCATGACATGAGTCGGGGTTTTACCAGGAAAGAAAGATTGTCTAGTAGTGCAAATTGAAGGGGAAAAGCAGAGGTTACAGAAACGACTCATTCTCAACAATATGAAGGAACTTCATAGCAGTTTCAAAGTGAAGTCCCCTGAGTTAAAAGTATCATTCTCAAAGTTTGCTATGCTACAGCCACGTGTGTCCTTGTGGGAGGCAGTGGAACTCACTCAGTATGTGTATGTACAATACATCAAAATGTAAAACTGATGATGGTTGTATCTAAGATGTCTGATATCACTGATCTACCCTCTTACCATCACCTAGTTGCCTCTGTTGTATGTAATCCAGCCCGTCCAGCATGCTACATGAGATCATGCGAGTACTGTCCCCTTGTGGATCAACTAAAAGCAAAAATATTTGGATTTTATTAACAGGAGAATGTGGATAATAATGAGTTCAAACAGTGGAGATCAAATGATAGATCTGATCTGGTAACCATGGTATTATTGCTTGATGATTTCATGGATAGATTTTGTGATTGTGTTGAAACTTTGGTGCAACATGATTTTGTTGCAAAATCACAAGCACACTACTTGGAAACTGTGAAAAACAATATTGCAGATGGTGAATTTGTAGTATTCATTTATAATACAAGATGCAGCCAGGGATATCATTGGAATTGCGCACAGGCGACAATACATCCTTGGGTGTTTTATCACATTAAAGATGGAAAACTCTGTCATGACTCATACACCATAATTTCAGAGTGTAACATCAACGATAATGTATCAGTGGTAAAGAAAATTTTTTACTTTTAAGACAAATCTGCAGCACAGTATAAAAACTGTAAATCTTTCCAGAATCTTTGCTGGTATAAAGAGGAATATGGTATAGAAGCAGAGTGGCATTTTTTTTTGCCACTAGTCATGGGAAGGGCCCATCAGACCGTGTATGTGGCACCATCAAAAGGGAGGCTACTAAAGAGAGCTTGAGAAGACCCTATGAAAAACAGATTGTATCACCAAGAGATTTGTTTGTATTCGCTGAAACTCTTGGGAATATGAAGTTTGGATATGGAACTAAAAAGGAATATGAACAGGAGGAAGAACTTTTGAAAACCAGACATGCGACCAAAACTATTCCAGGTATACAAAAACCTCATTCGTTCATTTCAATATCAAAGGAGGCTCTCCAAGTTCACCCATTTAGTCTGTAGACTTTTAGATTAGAATCAGTCACAGAAAATATTTCATGTCCAGTGTTCAATGGAAAACTTGCAGGCTATGTCACTGTGATTTACAATGGACATTGGTGGCTTGCTTGCATAACCGAAGCTTTTCCAGAGTCACAAGAAGTGACTGTGAAATTTCTTCACCCGCATGGACCCTCTCCCAGTTTTTGCTCCCCTGAAATAGAAGATTCTTGTACTATGGACATCCGACATTTTGGTGCCATTAGAACCAAAAACTGCGACAGGAAGAAACTACATGATTAGCAAGCAGGAGTCTGATGCAACAAACAAAGTGATGGCTCTGCTCAAATGAGTACCTAGGTATTTATTAAATAATGTTTTGTCTAAAAGTTTTTGTTTACATTTTTGTCTTAAATAATCTTTTGTCTGTTTTGTATTAAATAACATTTTGTATAGGTAATAAAAATTGTAATATTTGAAAGGTATTATGTTGTTTGTCTCACATTTCTGAAATTATAAAAAATGATCCCTTGTTTTATTGAATCTAAGACTGACAAAAAGGCAATGCAGCCTAGGAAGGGGGAGAGGTTGTGTTTGGAAACACAAATATGATGACTGTGTCAAGATACATCAAACTTTACTTTCTCAAAATCACTATTTACTAACACTGTCTGATGTCATAAACAGCCCTAGTAGAGCAACATGACTGAAAATACCACCCACCTGATGGTACATAAATGCCCATGGATTCCCATTTTTATTTTTTCTGTCCAGAGCTATGGAGGATTAATAGAGCTAACTTCACCTTCTCCCTCTCTTACCACATTTAAGCATCTCCTGAAAACGCATCTTTTCAGAATTGCCTTCTCCCCCCTCTTGAATTTCTATTGAATTTCCATTCTCCTCTCAGCACAACGTGCGCTCTGGGAAGGCCTCAGGCCTTGAAGAGCGCATTACAAAAGACTTATTATTATTATTAACTTTAGAACAATTTTGGGGAGGATCGAAGTTGCACTTTGGCCAGGGTCAAAGGTCAGAGTTCAAAAAAGGGTCATCATGGCAAAAATTGTCGTAGGAATGTCATTCTTCCACTCATTTGAAAGATATCTTTCTCATGAGCATTTTGGTACCAAAGTCGTTATGATTGGTTAACTCTAGCCAAAGTTATGACCTCTCAAACCTTTTGGGTCAACCAGTTTGACCAAAGATTGACGTGGCCATAAAAATGGCCATGGGTGACCAAGAGCCATAAAAATTGGTATGTTATGTTATCTCACCAGACCCAACTTGCATGCAAAGAATCATAAAAATCCATGACCTAGTGTTGAGATTTTGCCAAAAAGTGTGTACACTTCACGTAGAATGTCCCAATAGGGAATTAAGCTAAGAAATGGATGGGCATTGGCTGAATTCAGTTGAGGATGAGAAGGACTTAGGAGTAGTAGTAGATAGGTCACTGAAGTTTCCAAAGCAGTATATTGAGGCAAAAAATAAGAGCAAATAGGGTGCTAGGATACATTAAGAGGAATGTTAGCTACAAGAGTAAAGAGATTATCCTTAAACTCTATAACTCATATGTTAGGCCACATTTAGAGTACTATATACAAGCATGGTCACCACATTTCATGATATCAACCTGCTAGTCAGTACAAAGGAGGGTAACAAAAATAATACCTTTCTTGAAGTAGCTTGAATATGAAGATAGACTGAGGGTACTAAATATGTTCTCATTTGAGAGAAGATGTGTGAGGGGAGATATGATTGAGCTTTTTAAAATCTGTTTTGGGATGGATAAGTTGATTTTAGCAAGTTATTTGAGTTGGAAGGTAGTAATAGGACTAGAGGTCACCACTTAAAAATTAAAAAACAGAGGTGCAGGTTAGTGTTAGAAAATATTTTTTCACCAATAGTGGTAGATTACTGGGTAAACATTACAATCAGCGGCGTGAATGATGGGACGTAAACTATTTCGTCCATGTTCCAATATGTTTCACCTTTTTGGATTAAATTCAAGGGGTCTGCTCATGGGGGGTTAAACACTGTGGGCCCCCCCCCCTACAATGCTCCTAAGTTTCAATCAATTTGGGGTGGTCTGGGGGGCATAGCCCCCCAGTATATAATCATAATTGTTTATAGAATATTTTCTAACATTTTTATTTAACCAAACACGCATGAATATGCATGCGCAGGTTAACGAAACATACACGCCAAAAAAATACACTTTTGGGGGCACGCCGCTGATCTTCATGTTTACTGATTACTGGAATAGTTTGCCATCTTGAGACGGTAGACAGTCCAAACTTGAATGTATTCAAACGCGAATTAAATGATTTGGTAAAAATGTAGATCGGCGGCGCGAATGATGGGATGTAAACAATTTGTCTGTATTCCAATATGTTTCATATTTTTTGGAGTAAATTCAAGGGGACTGCTCATGGTGGATTTAAATACTGCGGGGGGACCCCCCCCCATATGATGATCCTGAGTTTCAATCAATTGGGGAATCTGGGGGCACAGCCCCCAGTATATAATCATAATTGTTTATAGAATAATGTTTTAACGTTTATAGAAGTGAATGATTTAACCAAATCATTTTTGCGACTTTAATCATTTTGCGAATTATAATGGGGTTGGGGGGGAAGGCTTCTGACATCAGAAATGAATGAAGTGAATTTTTATTTTGTTTTTCAATTAATATCTTTTTATTATCCTCATTTGTAGTCATTTTTATTTATCAATATATTTTTTTCCATTTTACTATTTTTATTACTTTTTTTATACATTTAAATATACTTAGCTAGATCGTTTAAAGGAACTAGTTTTTGTGGAGCCTTTTGGGTGGAGGAAAGACATTTTTAGGCGGTAGATTCAGTTTGAATATGGCTTTCGTATTTGCAATTTGCCCTTTGTCTATTGTCTAAATTTGTGCTTTATTTTCAGATCGAGATAAATTGTTAACCTTTTTGGACGATCATAATTTACTCAAGGTTAAAATCGATTGTTAGATTTGTGGCCAGGCATTAGAGATTAACGATAATTGTGAATTTATATGTTCTAAAACTAAACGTGGACTCAAGTGATCACCATGATTTTAAGAAAT
The DNA here is from genome assembly GCA_963969495.1 of Ceratothoa steindachneri. Lineage (NCBI taxonomy): Eukaryota > Metazoa > Arthropoda > Malacostraca > Isopoda > Cymothoidae > Ceratothoa > Ceratothoa steindachneri. Next base: position 26,067,998 of record OZ018326.1, read on the forward strand.
CAGCATTGAATGGTACCTTTTCTGCAAAAGATTCCCTTTTACCAAAACGTGAATTAAAGAAAGATTCCACGCTTTAACATAACATAACATAATTTCACAGATGACAAAAGCCACAAGGGCCTATCAAAGGTCATCCGCATCCGTCAAAACCCACCCACAAAAAGCACCATTGCCAGGGGAAGACAAAATCAAAGTCCCCTACTATATAATATAACAGATGACAAAGGCCACAAGGGCCCATCATAGGTCATCCAAGTCAAACGGCCTCTTTTTTAAAGCACCCAAACTCCCAAGAAAACTACATCCAGAGGATCGCGTCCACAAACAAGGGTATCACCAATCAAGGCTGTCAAGAACTAAATCATGCAGCTATAGATATATACAAACAATATTAATATATACAAAACTTAGGAACCATCACAGCCTTCCCTCCCCATAAACTCATCCAACCTACTCTTAAATACATTTAAATTTGGACTACCTACTATCCTCCGCGGCAATTTGTTCCAGAAGTCTACCACTCTATTGGTGAAAAAATATTTTCTTAAATCCAACCTACACCCTTGCTTTTTAATTTTCAAGTGGTGACCTCTAGTCCAATTTTGATCATCTAGCTCAAAAAACTTGCTAACATCCAATTTATCTATCCCAGAAAAAAATTTAAGAGCTCAATCATATCCCTTCTCACACACCTCCTTTGGAACGAGAACATATTTAATACCCTCAGTCTATCTATATATTCAAGGTGCCTCAGGGAAGGAATAATCTTTGTTGCCCTCCGTTGCACTGACTCGATAAGGTTAATATCGTGTCTAAAATGTGGGGACCATGCTTGTATACAGTACTCTAGATGTGGGCTAACATAAGAGTTATAGAGTTTAAGAATAACCTCCTTACTTTTGTAACTGACATTTCTCTTAATGAAACCCAGCACTCTATTTGCCCTATTTCTTGCTTCAATACACTGTTTAGAAAACCTTAATGACTTATCTATTACTACTCCTAGATCTTTCTCATCCTTTACTGAGCTCAGCCAATGCCCATCCATTTCATAGTTAAATTCTCTATTATCTTTTCCCATGTTAATAACTTTGCACTTATCAAGGTTGAAAGTCATTTGCCACTTATGTGCCCAGGATAACAATTTATTTAAATCCCCCTGCACTTTAAAATTATCATCTATATCTTTAACTACAGCTGCTAATTTGGTATCCTCCGCAAAAATTGACACTTTATTATTAACTGCCTCCCCAAGATCGTTTATATAGATGACAAATAATAATGGACCGAGAACTGATCCCTGAGGAACCCCACTGATAACATCCCTCCACTCTGACTTTACACCATTTAGCACTACCCTTTGCTTCCTGTCTTTCAGCCACTCAGCTATCCAATTAAAGATTAAAAAACAGAGGTGCAGACTGGATGTTAGAAAATATTTTTTCACTAACAGAGTGGTAGATTATTGGAATAGTTTGCCACCTGAGACTGTAGACAGCCGAAACTTGAATGTTTTCAAGCGCAGATTGGATGATTATATGGGGATGGAAGGTTAATTTCTTTCTTTTTGGTATGGGGATATGTTTCTTGACTCATTCCTGTGGATGCAGTTTCTTTTTATTGTATATTTTGGGGGACTTTGTTTTTGACAGACTCCTATGGAGGCTTTAAATTATATATTGTAGATGCATGGTTGGACATTCCTATGGATTGTTAAATTGTATAGTGTAGATGCATGATCTGACAAAATCCTATGGATGCATTATGTGGGTGGGATTTGATGGATACGGATGACCTTTGATAGGCCCTTGTGGCTTTTGTCATCCGTGAAATTATGTTATGTTATGATGGGCTCCGTGTCTTACTGTGAGTAATGCAACTGTAGGTCACGGAGCTCCTCTCTTATTTCACTATATACACTGCAGTACAGTAAAAGGTGCTTTAAAGTTTCCTGATATTAGCCGGACCATGGACATTTTTCCTCACCACCTTTTTTATCTGGCCTTTGAATCACTATTTATTTACTTTTTCGGTGGTGACTGGTGATTTTTAGTGGGATAGGTGACATTAAAGTATGGGGGGGAGGGGGGCTCTTCTTATTATAACTTTTACTTTATCAACATCATTCTTCTTGAGATTTTCTATATTCATAATCTATTTATTTCTTCTTGACTGAAGATGCCCCTTGAAACATTTCTTCCAGTAATCTAACTCCATATTCTAGTTGACTGAGATTTCTTCTTCTTTAATTTGAACATAAGAAAAGAAGGAGACTGCAAAAGACCATTCATGGCCTACACTTGGCAGCTCCTGTTCCAGTCAACACACAAAAGATTTCTTACCAGAGAAAAGTCATCAACATTGTCACCCTTTACAGGAGTTCGTCAGATCTAATCTACAATATACATAAAATGCATCCAGAGGATTATGTCCATTCATGCAACTGCAAAATAATCTCCCCACTCCTTAGAAAAATATATACATATGTACATAAAAAAGTCAGTCCCATCTAGCAGCTTCATTCATATATTGCTAGATGGGACTGACTTTTTTATGTACATATGTATATATTTTGGCTGGGTTAGTTCTTGATCTTCGATTTTCTTTTCTTGATGTATCTTCATATTAACCTGCATTTATCTTGATGTGATGATTTCCTTCTTAATTCTTGATCACGTGATGATTTCTTCTTAATTCTTGATGACGTGATGATTTCTTCTTGATTCTTGATGACGTGATGATTTCTTCTTGATTCCTGATGACGTAATGATTGCTCCTTGATTCTTGATGAGTTAGCCCTTGAAATCGTTTTCCTCGATTTCCGTTTTCTTCGTGAATTTTCTTCGTAAAAATTGTGGACTTGGGGAGTTTCGATCGCTGGGGCTTTGGATCCAAATACCGTTCTGATTTGGTAATTTAATGGGCTATTTATATTCTCGCTTTTGGAAAGAAGTTTTCTCTTATACATCTTCGCATCCCTACAGAAGTATTACTATTGAGAGAGGAAATCAGGTATCCAGTTGTGAAAACTAAATTTTCCACTTCTTATTGTCCTTGATCTTGATTAGGGAGCCGAAGAGGGCCGGTCACGGGCGGCATATTTGCGGTGGTTGTGTTACCTAGTTAAATCCTATGGGAGGCAAGAACAAGTCTTTTTGTACTCCCATCTGACTCAAGTACTTGAGTTGGGTGTGTAGCGGTCTATACCTCTACAAATGAAATATTTATTCCTAATAACTATATATATATATATATATATATATATATATATATATATATATATATATATATATATATATATATATATATATATATATATATATATATATATATATATATATATATATATATAAAATTTCAAGAAGGGTTGGTTACCCTGACAAATCCTAAGATTGCTACTCACGCTCTCCAAAGCGTCTTAAAATAAACCCATAACGTTCATTCGTTTTGCTCGGGGCTTCGGTAAACAGGTCTGCAAATATGTTAATTGTAATTGTTTAGCTAAATATTTCCCAAAAGAATCCCGAATTAATGCGTGATTCTTTTCTCATTTACAGTCCCTTCCAACTCCGTTATAATATATTTACACATTTAACTATTTACCAACATTTACCAATTTATAATCTATATAATATTTATCAAACGATTTACCACTATTTTCCCATTTAACTATAATCACTTATCATTCAATTACCTACAAATCCATTTACCAATTTATAATCTATTTAATAATTATCAATTGATTTACCACTATTTACCCATTTAATTGTAATCCAATTTATCATCCAATTACTTATAAAACATTTACCAATTTATAATCTATTTAATATTTATCAAGTGTAAATCCATTCTCGTTAACTCATGCAAATTTAATTCACACGCGTAATTCAATCCAATCATAAACTGTTACTGTATAATTTCATTTTTCCATAATAACTGTATACTCAATAATATATACAGCGTCTATGCCTCTTGGAATTGCTTCATACAGCTTCCTGACTTGATTGAGAGGAATCTTGAGCCATTTCTAATACACATTTTCCCAACGTCCCTCAAATTGAGGCCTAAGGAAATTCGTCAGCAAAAATTTAGATTTCACGTTAGCAGTTAACTTCCTTCCCTTGAATAACGAAATATAGGTTTTATGTATATTGTGATCAGAGCTACGAGGGGCGGTCAATAATTTTTGCAATTCGGATATAAGGAAACGAGATATGAGGAAAAGTGTTTTATTATTTTTCAATTTAACCACTCTCGACTTCAATGCACTAGCACCACTTGTCCCTGAGGCTTCGATTCCAGACAACCAGAAATCTCCCGACTGCTGTTCAATCCACTCCTGGACGGCGAGCTGGGCATCTTCATCGTCCCCAAACCGGCGAACAAGCAGTGCAGCCTTTAGCTGGCGGAATAAAAAGTAGTCGCTAGGGGCCAGATCTGGACTGTAGGGTTGGAAGGTTGAGCTCCTCAAATCTGCACTCGCGCATAGCATCTTGGGCAACTCTGGCCTTGTGCACTTTGACGACGTTGAAGTCGATCATGGGGGGTCAGGTTTCTAGAGACCCAACGGGCTGAGACCTTGGTCATAGCCAAATTGTCATCGATGATGTTGATAATACATCCATGTGATATTCCAAGTTCTCGTTCGAGTTCTTCGACCTCCACCCGTCGATTTTCGAGGATCATCCTCTCCACACGGGCCACATTGTCCTCGTTGGTCACGTCTGACGGGCGTCCTGGGCGAGGATCATCTTCAAGGGACTCACGACCATGGCGGAACTCCCTATTCCAGCGAGCAATGGTTGCATAGGAAGGGGCGGTGTCGGTGTACATTGCAACCATTGCGTTCATGGATCTCTTTTGCATTCTTGCCTTCCTTGGTCAAAAATTTGATCACTGCGCGGTGCTCAACCTTCTCCATTGTTGAAATATTTGTGACTGACGATCTACGTTCAGCTACTGCTTCTTAAATAAACGAGGCAGGAGCCTGCGGCTGCAGATCCTGACTCGTCATAAGTTGTCCTAACACACCCACAAACAGCCATCCCCCTTCCTCTGTTTTGTCCTACCAATTCGCAAAACTTATTGACTGCCCCTCGTATCTAGGATATTGCCGCAATATTCATTTACAACCTTATAGATGTATACTTTATTGTTGAATTTTTTTATATGTATATAACATATACGCATACACAGATGTACAAACATAAAAACATCAAAAAAAAATTCTTCAAATAACTTCAGAATATATTGGAAAAATACTGCTTGTGCGGGGGAAAGGATAAAGGGTTAGGACTAGGGAGCAGAACGTGGGTCAGGAAAAATATAATGATTTGTGATTTTATTCCTAAATGTGTCAAAAGTGAAGATATTAACTATATATGATCGGAGATGGTTTCACATCAGTATTAAACGAAACGCCGCGCAAATTGTTAGAGAGTGATCGGAACAGATGGAAATTCGATGGAGCCAAGTCTGGTGAATATGGAGGATGCGGCAGGATTTCCCAATTAAACGTTTGGATGGCGTCTTTTCTCATATTGGCAATGTGAGGACGAGCATTGTCGTGTTGCTGAAGGACTCCATAACGTCGATGAGGTCGCTTTTCACGAATAGCTTCGGCGAGTCGATACATTTATTGAACGTAGAGTTCTGCATTGACAATCTCGTTGTTCGCAAGGGGCTCATAAAGAATGATGCCTTCACAATCACACCACACACACACCATCGTCTTTCGTGGATGACGCCCTTGCTTTAATTGCAGAAGTGTTTTTTATTGGAGCTAAGCCATTGTTTTCGATGGTTCATGTTGACATAAACACATCACTTTTTGTTGCCAGTGATGATGCGGTGAAGAAATTTGTCCTTATATCCACAAGTAGCCTTGTGACGAGCAAGCAACCCTGTGGCATTCGTGGAGCGTTGAAGTTTGTTGCTCTCGCTCAAAGCGTGTGGAACCCATGCACCGAGTTTTTGATCTTTCCCCATCGAATGAAGGTGATTCACTACAGTTTTCTGGTCACACACCAATTGTACAGCCAATTCTCTAGTCGATTGACGAGGATTTTCATGAAGAAGGTCGTTCAATCGATCTTCATCCAACTTAATTGGGCGACCAGAACGTTCTTCGTCATTAAGATTGAAATGACCGTTTTTGAAACGTGAAACCCACCATTGAGCTGTCTTTTCTCATAAATCATTTTGTCCGTACACAGCACAAATATCACGAAGAGCTTTGGCTACGTTTGCATTGTTCCCGTCTCGATTGAAAATGAATAACAAGTGTCGAAAATGCGCCTTTCTTTCAACTTGACATTCCATTTTGGGGTACAGAACAAAAATTAAATTAACACAACTTTTAAATAGACGGTAATGACTTATTACTCAACTTCAAGACGTCGCCTAAGCAAAAGCCTAATAGTCTACGCTGTCAAGAGACGTAGCCTAACCTTTGCAAATTTTGCTCTCATTATTTATTATTGTTTCTTAATATGTGCACAAATCACGTCAACAAAACTTAAATCAACACAACATTAAAAAAAACGCAATAACTTATTCCTCAACCTAATATTAATGTTATTATAAGTGTGTGGATCCCAGACGGTATCACAGTATTGCGTTACACCTACTGACGTTTCTGCGCAGGAACCCCAAGGCCCTGTGTGCCTTGGCCCGGATACTGCTCACGTGCGTGTTCCACCTCGCTTCCGCTGAGAGGTGGATGCCCAAATATTTGTTGGATGATACGGTTTATAAGGTAGTGTTATGGAGTTTGTAATTAAATAGAATGGGTTTGTTAGTACGGGTGAAACGGATGTGATGACATTTGTCTGGTCTAAAAGTCTTCAGCCACTTGGCTTCCCAGTTTTCAAGTGCAATTAAATCGTCTTGGAGCCGAAGGCAGTCATTCCTATCTATAATTGGTCTATAAACTAAACTATCGTCTGCAAATAGTCTAGTGGTAGAAGTGAGCGATAGTGTAAGGTCATTAATATAAGAAAGGAATAGTAGTGGCGCCAAGAAGGTACCTTTAGGTAACCCAGAAGTCACAGAAACAGAAGAGGCTTGACTACCATCGAGCACAACACTGTTCTCTAGTAGTCAGAAACGTCTTAATCCAGTGAAAATCTGGTCCAGGTATGCCATAAAAATCTACTTTTCCTAATATTCGTTGGTACGGGACTTTGTCGAAGGCTTTGGCAAAGTCTAAAACTATGACGTTACATTTGTCTAATTTTGGGGTCGTTCGGGGATTGGGAAATGTAATGGGTCGTCTCCAGTAGTTGAGTCTCGCACGACCGTTTGAGCCTAAAGCCGCGCTGGACGTCACTCAGTATGTTTAGCCTATCAAAATGGTCCATGGTATGTCTGTAAATTATATGCTCAAGAACTTTGCAGGGGATTGAGGTAAGCGAAACAGGTCTATAATTCACAAGGAAGGTTCTGTCGCCGGATTTAAAAATAGGAGTCACGTTTGCCAAGAGCCAGTCATGGGAGAATTCTCCAGTTAATAGTGTCTGTGAAAATATAACATGCAGGACAGAGGCCAGTACGCTAGCACCAACCTTAAGTATCCTGCAGGGTATATTGTCAGGTCCAGTCGCTTTGTTAATGTCTACATCAGATAATAGTTTCTCAATTCCTTGGGTGTGTATAACAAGGAGAAGTATGGCTGCATATGGTGATTGTGGCATGTCCATTGGTAAATATGGTTTAGAGTGGTGTGTTGAGTGCAGTAGCTTGTCTTGTGGGCATGTGACCAAGGAATTATTATGTAGTAATGTTGTTATGCCTGTAGAGTCATGTTTGCGTGCTTTGAAGAAGCTATTAAATTTAGGGGAATTTTGTTTGTTGTCTATGAGGAAGGTGGCTGTGTATTATGCTTCTGCTTGTTTTATTTCTTTTTGGAATGTTTTCTGAATGTTTATGTAGTGCTCCGAGTGTTGTGTATCGCTAAACCTTTTTTCCCTCTTGTATGTTTTTACTTGTTTCTGTGTAGTTTCTTTAATTGTATATTAAACCATGATTGTCACCGGTTCCGTGTGAGAGTTTTCTTGGGTATGTGCTTGTCCATTGTGTCATGTAAGAAGTCTCGTAGTCTGGTCCAATTCACTTCCACGGAATTGGCCATAGGGTCACTGTCGAGGAAAGTGTCTTTAAAGTAAGCTAAGTCACGAGTAATGGCTTTCATGTCAGCTCTGTTGTACCAATAGATGTTCCTAGGTAATTGTTTCTGTATATGTGGCTTAATGTTCTCGTCAAAGAGTACCATCGCATGGTCACTGAAACCAGGGAGTACTTGTGTTCGTGTAATTAATGAAATGTTGTTTGTGAGGAACAGGTCTAGTATGTTGGATGCGACACTATCTCTGATGTTTGGGTTGTTTCTCCAAACACTAACTTGCGTGCGTATTGGTTCGAGTACTGTTTGAATAAGTGAGTGTGTGTTGATTATGTCAATAAAGTTTTCATGTAAAGTTTGCCTATCAGTATCTGGTAGTATCATGTCGCTTTCATGAATGATGTTGTCCAATATGGCTTGCGACGTCCAGTTGGTGTCTGGGAGGTTGAAGTCACCAACTAACCATATGTTTTTGGAATGGTCAATTTTGGAAAAGATTCGTCTAGGGTCTGCAGGTATTCTATATTCGAACTAGGGGGACGATAAAAAGTACCTACAAAAAAGGACCTGCAGCCCTGTATCTGTACTTTTGTTCAAACTAATTTTGAATTTACGTTAAGTTGGTTGGCTCGGGTCACAACTAGTCCCGGCTTTGTTGCTATCGTTTTTATCGTTCTGTCGGTCTTTCCTGTATAATGTCATGTTATAGGGGCTGTCTGTTGGGAAGACTTCACAGTCCTGAATGTCTGGTTTGAGCCAGGTCTCTGTTCCTATAACAATGTCCGGGTCATAGGTCTCAAGGGTATGATGAAATGCGGCTCATTTGTTAGTAATGCTACGGAAGTTGATGATGATTAGGCGGAGGTTGGAAGACTCTTTTATAGCAAGAGAGTCATCATGGGTGTTGTTGGGATGGGTGGTAGATGAGGTATGATCTGATTTTGTGAATGGTGATATTAATAATGACTGCAATTTATTATTATAAGCATAAATAAGTGTGGAGTCGGTTGGGTGTGTAGGGGGACTGGGTGATGTCAAACGGTCCAAGGTTGTCCTGTCTCCTTGTCGGTTAAGGGTAGGGGAGGAATTGTCTAAAATGTCTTGCCTAACTGTCCTTCTATATGATGATGGTGATGTTTGATTGAGGGGTTGTGGTGGTAGGGGGGATAGGTCAAGGTCAAGGGAACTGAATCTATTGTAATTATGAATGGGGGAATGAGTAATGAAGGACTTATAGTTGGGCGTCCCACAATCACAGCAGATCCATGATAAGCTTCAGTCAACTAATCCATCGTACGCCACTGTGAAGCCCCTAACACAGCTGACATGATACCAGCCATCGTGTATGGAAGCCTCACAGCAGCGATCGTACTGGATGGCCCGCTGCCCCCACCTGACCGCACGCTTGCAGAGCCGGAACGGATCCTTGGATACACGTGGACCGGGGTTGACCACAGCCCTTGTGTCACCACACATCATGGGGAGCACTATTATGCCTCAACAACCTTCTGGTCTATTGGACATGAAGCTGCATTTAGGCCACTGCCTGCAAGGGTTACTGCCCTGGAAGCCCAGTAGATGTGTGTATGTGTTTCTGTATATGTACATGTTGGGTAGTAATGAATGTGATATTTGTATGAATGTACATCCATGGTTTTTAGTTATGCTTGTGTCGTGGAGTTGACTTAGGCATATAAAGTGAAAAAATATAAAACAGTGTTTGTGTCATTATGAATGTTGTTCTGTGATTAGTGTGTCTGTATGTATTTCTATACAAGGCCAACATGATCAGATATTTCACTCTCACCCCTCTAAAATATGAGATTTAACCTATTAGTCGCATAACTAATTATAATTTAAAACCTATACCTAGGCTGGCAGGTGGCTCAGGCTAATAGGTAGTCCTAGATTGAAAACAGTATTAATTAAAAAGTATGATTATTTATTGGATATGAATGGCTAAAAAGTGATTTAGCTATTAAAAGTTAGAAACTATTAAAATGATTAATAAAATTAATTTATGAAAAAAGACTAGCCCACTAGGCTACCGTCAGCTGACGAACATAAAGAAAGAACAAAGATGGCGGACGGTCGCCAACAACAGCCCGAGGTTTTATTCATTAAAAACAATAAAAGACAAGACCAGAGACAATCGCTTCTACACTCAAGCCAAAGAACAGGATGCGATATCGATAATATGGGGAGCAGCAGGAGAAGAAGGTCTTAGTGAAGACGGAAATAGGAGGAAGGATGGAGCTCGGCAGGGCACAACCGTCTCCAATGAAGGTCCTAATTGTAACAATATTATTGTTACAATTACCAGTGTTAAATGAGAGTCTGTATCTTAATACTTCTGTCGTCGAAAGGGGGAGAATATTGTAGAAATTTACTACATTTGTAACAAGGAGTAACAAGGAAAGAAAGTACCCTAGGAGACATTACGGTCCATTCAATGAGGGTACCTTTGGACTAGCAGTCGAGCGGGCAGATCTCTGCTCAAATGCTTTACGTCCTTAAACGGCCACTTTGCAAGACCCTGTCTAGTCTTGACTTGAACTGGTCAACATATTCACTGTTGACAACTTCCACTGGAAGTGCGTTCCAACTACCTCAGATACTGTAGGTGAAAAATTTTCCACACAGATCGCGGTTGTAACGATTCAGTTCAAGTTTAAAGCCGTGATTTCTTGTTCTGCTTTCAATAAGTGTGAAAATATCCCTGTAGTCAACATTGTCGAAGTCAGAAATATTTTGAAAACTTCGATGAGATGACCACGCAGTCTACGGGTTTCCAAAGAGTACAGATTTAATTCCCTTAATCTATCTTCATAACTTTTATGTCTGATAGAGAGAATCAGTTTGGTTGCCCTGGCTTGCACGCGTTCCAATCTCGCGATGTCCTTTCGAAATGAAGGACCAAAATTGTACGGAATACTTCAGGTGCGGTCGGACAAGTGAGTTGTACAAACACAGTACAATCTCCTTGTTCCGATATCCAAACTGGCGCTTTATGTAGCCTAGCATCCTTTGGGCCTTTTTCTCCGCCTCAATGCACTGTTTCGAGAACTTGAGGTCACTAGTGATTGTTACACCCAAGTCCTTCTCAGTGTCACTCGATTCAAGAGCAGTGCCCTTAAGGATATACTGAGATTGGGGGTTTCTGTGGCCGATATGCATCACTTTGCATTTGCTCACGTTAAAAGGAATTTGCCACGTGTCCGACCACTCCCCAATCTTCCCAAGATCTTCCTGCAGGCGAGCAGTATTTCCATCATTTGCAACATTCATACCAAGCTTGGTATCGTCAGCCAATTTGGAAATCTTGACAACCATGTCACCGTCCATATCGTTGACGTAGATGATGAATAGTAGTGGTCCCAGAACAGAACCTTGAGGCACCCCGCTACTAACGGGCACCCACTCAGAAGCCTGTCCATTCACCGCCACCCGTTGCCGTCTGCCACTTAGCCAGTTCTCTATCCAACCGGCTACTTTTCCGTCTATGCCCAGCGCTCGCACTTTCCGGAGAAGGCGGCGGTGTGGTACCTTATCAAAGGCTTTCTGAAAGTCTAAGTAGACCACATTCACCGCCTTGTCCCGATCGTGCTCACTGAAGACGAAGTGGAAGAATTCCACAAGGTTCGTCAGGCATGACCGTTGCCTACGGAAGCCGTGCTGGGAACTCCTCAGTAGCAGCTTTGACTCTAAATGCGACGTCATTTTGTACACCATGATGCTCTCCATGAGTTTACCGACTATCCAAGTCAGACTGATAGGTCGGTAATTCGACGGTTGGCTACGGTCTACTTTCTTGAAGATAAGAATCACCTCCGCTTTATGTCAGTCTCTAGGAACGCATTCGGTCCGTATTGACATGTTGAAGATTGCGCTCAGGTATCGTAATTTGATCCTTTAACCAACTTTAGGAGATGGAGGATTTGGTTAACCCTGAAACCAAATACATCTTCAGTTTAAATGGCTTGGTGACAAAACTGAAAGGTCAGGTGCACAAGAATATGAAGCAATCAATAGCAAATGAAAATACCAGCATGATTGTTTGCATTTAACAGCTTTATTGTTGCATTCTCTGTGATACTAGTACAAATTCTTGCGATTCAGGGTAGTGATTGTGGTGAGGACCGACACCTCACCTCATGTTGGAATGTTCTCGTTGGTTACGTCATTAGGAAGACAAATCGTATCTACAACGATGCCTTGATTGACTGTTGCAATGTTCTCACCTGTCGCCTATCCACGACGTTATATCAGAGTCATTGCAGTATTCAATCAAAGATAGGACCAAAGTCTGTTGAAGGGTTCCATTAATTTTATTGCCTTGAGAGCGATTGTCGGGAAGCATTATCTTCGTCCTGGACTTGGAAACAACAATATTTGCGAGAATTTATGTGGGTGGGACCCAAATAAATAGTTCCCAAATTCGCGTGCGAATTGTTATGAAATCCTTTGGCTATTTAGGTCGTTTCCCACAAATTACGTGGCCTTCATACCGTCAATTAGGGAAGGGGGTGTATAGGTGGCATAGCTGGGCGCGACTTTGCCGCCGGATCTGGTGCGACCGCGACTTTGCGACTCCATTATTGCCCCCTCCCCCATGCGACCTGTAATTTTACGACTTTGCGACTGCGACTTTTTTTTCCCGGGGCGACTCAGCTAAATTTCAAAGTAAACTTTAGCGCGATAACAGAAACATGCTTTTATAAAGCAGAAAACCACATATTTATTATTAATTTTCTTTAAACACATTATAAACAAATATCTACATGTCCTCCTCCTCCTCCTCAATGTTCCCTTTGAGGAACACAAGCTCCTTAAAGTTGACTTCATCCAGGGAGGACCTCTTAACCCTGAGGACGCCCCCGGCCGTACTGAATAGCCTCTCTACAGCTGTAGAGATGGGGAAGAGGGTATTGTATTTAATGAATAAGTTAACCCACACCTCCCTGTGCTGGTAGGAGAAGAGGGACTAGACCAGCTCGCCTTTAGAGCTAATCGTATCTCTGGATGAAAGAGCCGTTTGGTGAGTCGATTCGGGGAAAACAGCTGATGCTTATCCCGAAGTAGGTGGGGAGCGCGCGCCTTTTATATAGTTTATGTTAAATTGGTACTCAATTAGCAATAGACTCCATCGAATGAGTCTGCCGTTCTGGATTTTGTTGTTACGCAAATATTACAGAGGCCGGTGATTGAATTCCATGTTAAACTCACCACCTTTTAAATAGAAATTAAATTTCTTTATCCCCAAAATTATTGCTAGCACTTTCTGTTCTATAGTTTCATAAGGTATGGGAAAAGGGGTATCATGGTCTGTATCTTTTACCAGGACAGAACCGATTCCTTCACCACCAGCATCGGTGCGGATTCCAAACTTCTTTTGGGGATTGGGTAGTCGAAGGATGGGGGCTGAACTTAATTTTTCCTTCACTCGAGGGGACAATTGTGAATCTATGAGCGGGCCAATGTGGGGGTTTAAATCTAACTCCGTGGCCGAGTCGTCCTTGGGGAAGGATAATGAGGGTATAGGATATTCGTTATCCGGCCCTACGTACACCGTGTTTTCCCCCTAAGAGGTTCACAGGGGTATAAAGTTTATCGTGTTCCTTCTTCATCCAGCGTCACATTATTATTAATACACGCTCGGCGGTGATACTTCTTGAGCATATTTATGTGATACAGTTTATGGGCTGAGGGAGTTTCAATCGCATAATCAACGGGGCCACGAGCTTCTATGATCTATGAGGGACCCTTCCATTGGGAGAGTAAATGATTCATCTCTGTAGGCAGTAGTAACAATACTTCTTCGCCAGGCTTTGATTTTCGAGCTTTTGCTTTTCAGTCAAAATAAGTCTTGACCAATTTATGGTAGTTATTTTGCTGGGATTTCATCGTAGGTACTTGCGTAGCTCCCAGGCGGGGATACAACGGCCTTGACTTCCACGTGATCATTGCTCAATGCTCTTTCGACAGACGACATTTTGCCTATATCCGTCAAAAACTCTTCTGCTTCTCTTTCCACTTGCGCCTGTTCTCTCTTTTCCTCTCTTCCTATCCTTTCTTCTTTCTGCTAGTCAAAGAATTTGGCCTTGATGGTGGAACCTTTCGAGAGACGACATTTTGCCTATGTCCGTCAAAAAATCACCGATGGTACTAATGCAACCACGAAACAAGTAGCGTTCTGCCTAACCCAACCTTACCACCCACACTTTCTGTCAATTGGAATACCACAAAAAATAATTAACCCTATTAATGGGCAAACCACAGAAATTTATCAAAAAATTATAGACCGACTTTATTCCCTTATTATCTTTAATTTGTTACTAGACCGACTTTATCCTCTTATTATATTTAAATGGTTACTAGTAAAGGGGCCGCAACACAATCAACTTCTTATAAATACCACAAAACTTCTCACCACTTTTATGTTACTAATCATGGTGATGCACCGCAATCAGCTATTATTGAGTTCTTCTAAATAGCCCAAAACCTGACACCAATTTTAATGTCATGGTATACGGCCGAGTACGTATGTACGATTGCTCCGTACATGAGTAACTCCGTTCCACTTTTCTCTAAGAGTGCTTTAACTTATTTTGATTTTTTAACCAGGGAGGATTTGTGTTATGATATAACTATTGCCATTAGCAGCGTTTCGAGGATCTAATTAAACAGCTCGGACAAAAATATACTTTTAATTACATAAAAAAATGAAATATTAAAACTTTAAATATACTAATGATATAATAAGAGGATCTAATAAAAAATATTACTATCAATGAGTACACGTGATGGTTGACGCAAAATTCACTTTCGCACGGAATGGTAACTAACGAACATGAATAAGTTTTGGATTCCTTTTACCTTTAACTAAGAGGGAGTCTGGAGTTGGATGACCTTGAAGGAGAACCTCCTAGATGAGATGATTCGAGACGCGTTTGACTGGAGCTTTTCTCGCGGCCGTCAGACTGGCTCGGAAAACAGCTGATCGTCTCTCTGGGTGAAAGAGCCGCTTGGTGAGTCGATTCGGGGAAAACAACTGATGCTTATCCCGAGATAGGTGGGGAGCGCGTGGCGACGCTTCTTGACTTGAAGATGTAAGCGAGGGGATTGTGGATCTATGGAAAAATCCGATCCCTGGGTTACAAATTCGGGCTTCTCGATAATGAGACTTGACCAAGAGGTGAATATTTCCTAGAATCGGAATTCACGTTGGTATTCCTCAATGGTGAGATTTATCTCTGTTTGTATTCATAAAACCTGAGATAGGGGATTTTTCTGGACGGGAATGGTATGAGCGTGTTACGATGACACTGGTCTACTCTTCTAAGTGACCAAAGGAATGGTCTCGGGACGGAAAAATCCCGCGCGGTTCCACTGTCTTTTTGATTCCCTGATTTACCCAGAGACTGCTCTTCTTCTCTCGATTGCTACTCCGATTCTTCATTCATTTCTCCAAATCGAGGGCCCACCTTTAAGCCTCTCTCTTAGGGCATAAATTTTTAACGTTGTGACCATTCGCCCTTCTAGTTTACGTACGGAGAAGTGATATTTCGTTTATTTGGTTAAAATAGACCTACACAATCGGAGGGGACAGTAGACCTGTTCATAGATTTTTATTCTAAAGGCTATCCCACCCTTCTATGTTTATATTAAGGGACTACGAAATCTGCTGATTGTAATCCTTCTTTGCGAGCGACGCTCGAGGATCTTTAGGGCAGCGGGTCAAAGGGGAGAGGGGGGGGAGTATCGACCCATATGGAACGTAACCGTTGACGCTGTATAAACAAACTAACGTCTGATTGTCCTCGTGATATTTAATTCCCCACATTGACATTTTTAGCCAAATCGGGCATTAAAACTGGCTTGAAACAGCCGCGGCAATTTCTTTTTAAAAAATCGTCTTTGTTCCTGTTGAAAGTGGCGGAAAATTAGCGGTGCGACTTTGCTTAGTCCGACTTTTTCAAAACTTTTGCTACTTCAAAATTCACAGTGCGGCAATGTCGCAACTCGTTGCCGCAACGCTAAACTCTGATAGGTGATAGACTGTGGTAAGTCTCTTCGAGAATGGTGTGATTACTAGGGGTGATTCGTCACCGAATATTTTTACCACTCTTGGGGCAATCAAACGGGTTTCTTAATATGTCTGGGCGGCTGCTTGGTTGTTTCCTCTGTGAATGCTTTGTATTCACAAGGCTATGTCTCAAAAAGTAGATAGCTCTCTTCTTGCTTGGCAGGCTGGGTAAAATGATGATCAGAGATTTCCTCAAAGGTAAAGGGAATCTTGAAGCTGGATTCAATATTCTTTATTCAGCAGGAACTTTGGAATTGTCTTCAGGTGTCTTTTCTTGATAAAAGAATTCATCCTTAAACGCAGTCCATCTCCCTTTTTACATAAATGCCCGAATACATGAAGGCGGTATTTTACCAGCGATTTATACTTGATTTATATACGAGTATTTGATTAGTTCACATAATATTCAAGTTTTTCTCTCAACTTACATTAACATATTTTATAATTTTTAACACAAATAGCAAATCTTATAATTGATATATAATAATAAACAAGGAATTAATAAAATATTTTCTCTATATCTAGACGAAAGAATGAATTGCTTCTTTTAGGTCTTGTATTGTTGCCAAATGTCACTGCTTTTCTTATTTAGGCGATCTAACTTATAAATGATCTTTGTTTTGATCAATCAAACTCGATTTATATTTAATATATTGCAAAGATAAAATGAAAAGTAGTATATATAGACTTTACATGAATTTTATATTTATTAACAAAAGTTTACTATATTTCACTCTTTCGTTTCTATTTTTCTTTTCTTTAATTCGTTTAAAATTTCTTCATATCATCGAAATTAAAATTATTTGGTTAGTGCTAAAAATAATCAAGTGATTGAGAGAATAACAATAATTGGGAGAAATATAACTAAGTTGTTAAAATTAGATTATGATGCAAAAGAGAAGTATTTACGGCAATACTTCAGTTTAGGGGCGCTGTTTCTGGGCTACAATTTTGGGAAATAATTTAGGCGTGAGACCTCATAAGGCGAAGCCCCTCATTTCTAAAGTAACTAAAAATGATAATTTTTAAAGGAAATAACCTAGAGTAGGCGGCGCTATCGTCTTTATTATTTCGATAAATGTGCAGTGCCGATCGTACGTTTATCAAAATAACAAAGACAATAGCGCCACCTAATTTAGGCTATTGCCCTCTAAAATTAA
This sequence comes from Ceratothoa steindachneri, assembly GCA_963969495.1. Classification (NCBI taxonomy): domain Eukaryota; kingdom Metazoa; phylum Arthropoda; class Malacostraca; order Isopoda; family Cymothoidae; genus Ceratothoa; species Ceratothoa steindachneri. The sequence goes on from OZ018326.1 coordinate 26,085,366, forward strand.
CATTTTTTTATTATATACTGGGGAGGCTATGCCCCCAGACCCCCCAATTCGTAGGGAGAGGGGGGGGGCCCTTGCAGGGATATCTCCCCCACGAGCAGTCCCCTTGAATTTACTAAAAAAAGAGGAAACATATTGGAACATGGACGAAATATTATGCGGCCAGGACTGGGGAACAGCGGAGGCGAGCGCGTGACGCAGATCTTCAGGATTACTCTATCTCCACCTTTCAATATTATAATTGAGCCGCGCTTCTTTTAAATGAGACCAAGATCTATAGAAAAGTTTATTAAATTACCGATGAATTAACACAAGTCGTATTAGAGTTGAACAAACCGTATTCACAGTAATCGCGCTCTTTTAACTTCTCGGTTTCAGGGTTGCCAATGTTTGAAATAAGGTTGTATAAAGGGTTGCCAGTGTGTGAAATTAATGGTTTAGTTTCACTAAAATAGTTAAACGAAACATACAAAGTTTAATACATTAGTAATTATAAAAAAATCAATGCATTACTAAATAATATAATTAAGTAGAAGTGCAGGCATTTACTAAATAATAAAGAAGAAAAGAAATAACAAAACAAATACAACGCCGTGATTACCCCGCTTTGAAGCTACGGTCTGACCTCATTAGGCCTAGATTGTAGCCCAAAATTGTAGCCCAGAAACAGCACACCCTATCGTGCGCTCCTAAACTGAAGTATTACCGTATTTACAATTTGGGAACAGTGCTCCTTCTAGAGCACTTATTATTTTCGGATTCCCTATTCATGGAATGTTATTTGGTTAAACCTGCCTCATTATAAAAGACTTTATGAAACTCCAAAGTGCTCATATTTAGTTATCTTTGATTGTCTCATTCTGTCTTGCAATGTGAGCGCTACATAACACTATAGGTGCTCCAACATTGCAATCGTAAAAAATATCAACTTTATGAATAGTTCAAACAGCTCAGACTCAATACCTCCTGCCTAACTAGATCCTTCAGGTGAACCAAGAAACGTGTTAGATGCTTATCTCTCATGGCTTGGGCGGATAGAAGCCCACACAAATTCTATAACTGGGTTGACTTGAACTCTTTGACGGAACCTGAAGAAGTTGTTGCAATTCCTCTTCGTTCAATCTCAGGGTTACTTTTCTACGACTAGGCCCTCATCATTTTGTCTTCCTGAACTTGGTACCGGGAGGAACTGTTCTCTCCCTGAATGAGTGTTAATTAAGAAGGCGCCCTCACTGGGTTGAATTGAACTCTCTGACGATGCCCTGAAAAGTTGTTGTGTAGTGGTATCATGGCTAGCATTTTTTTCCATAACACCACTCCAAATATGCAATATTTAGCAATTCTCTTATTTTGATAAGTCCCAGCGCAAAAATATCTTTTATATGCAAACGCTCGCAATGCCCTGCTCTTTTGAGGATTTCCTGAAGTCGTGAAGTAGACTTAGTGCAAGGCCCCCATAGCCTTGAAAAATAAAGTTAGTGTCGGGCCACAGCAGCCTAACTCGGCTGCGCACGAATATAGACTCAGACATTGTTTCTGAACGTCATCAGCCGAAAGATTCCTCTTTGTCAAATCGCGTTACTAATGTCACTCACAAACTGATATCCCTTACTTGTGCCACGTACTTATGTTACATTATGTTACTTTTCATTAATATATATCTTACAAACCATAAATTAATTGACAGCCAAAAATAGTTATTATTTCTTATTTCCCTGTGATTTATTACTCTCTGTCGAAGTTCATAATTCCTCCGTATTGTTCCAACCTTGTAGTAATTTCGTGTCGGAGTTTTCGATGGACCTTCATTATCGTCGAGATATAAGTTCTTATTTTGAGGCTCGATTTTCTATCTGCCAACAACCTTTTGGTTGATTCTCGCAACCGCCAGCTTGTCGATCGCACGGCTTCTTCCAATCTCTCTGGTTCCCTTTCACATCTCAAAATTCTCTCATGTCTGTATGTCTCCTTCCAACAGAGGCCCACTTACAGCGCCTTCTGCTGTCCACCTAATCGAGACGATGAGAGGATCTGTATTCTCCCACCCAGTTGTTTAGCCCCTAATAGACTCGTGTTAATGAAGCAAGAGTTCAGTTTGATAGATCATTCTGGCATAGCTCGTCCTTCTGCGCTTTATGTATTACCAAATTTTAACACGGGTGAGTTCAAGTCTGTCGGTGATCATAGGGCGTTGTACGTTTGTATTATCCCAGATAGGCAGCCTTTGCTTTATCTTTTATACTTCAACCCTCCTCCCATTAGTTGTTCTATCTTTTCTCGATCGATATGATTTACGCTTTGAACTAGATTCCTATTCACCCAGATAATATCTCAAAGATAGCTATCACCACGCCATTTTGATAATCTGTGATATTTCGATTACAAAATTCTCTTCACGACAGTGGTCAGACCTTCCAACGTTTCAGGAATCAGGTTCTGAGAGGTCTTTCTTTGTCTTTTGTTACAGAGACGACCTATTGATAGCATTTTCGTCTTTAGAGGAGCATCTATCTTATTTTCGTCATGTTTTCACTTGACTTGAAAGTATGGTATAGTACTTAACACTTCTAAGTATCTTTTGGGTGACCGACAACAGGGCTTCCTTGGAAACTACGTTTCTCCTGTCGGAATTCTTCATCTCGAGGACAAAGTTGCTGTCATTCAGGATGTGCACCGAAGGTCTTCGCTTAAGTAACTTTGTAGGTTCTGTGGCATGGTTTATTTTTACTATAGATTTATATAAGACTGTTGACTATGTTAACTACAGATCTCTTGAAATAATCGCTGGAAATAAAATAGTTTTTTTAATTTATCTCTAAATTTAAATAATATAATTATTCGTTATTTGTAATCTTTACAATGGTTAGGTTCTCAAATGTATATTAAGTTGTTTGTATTTGTATAAACATGAAGGGATTTTTATTCTTGATAGTTTTATGCTTAGTCTTAAGTTTCTGCCCTAAAAGTCACTGACTTATTTTGGGCCCATAACTAATCTTTGTATGTATAAGTAATCATTGTAACTTGTCATTAAGATTTAAAATGTAATATGTTTATACTGTACATTGGATTAGTATGGAATAAATAAATAAAAATAAATAAATAGAATACCTGACATTTCCCGAGCCATTCGACCCCTCTACACTACGAACTCTCCTCTGCCTTGACCTCCGTTGTTTCATTGGCCCAGCTTTGCCATGGGGCCTATCGATGTAAGTTGTAGAATATATAGCCAATTCGCTACCTTATTACACCTCTCGATAAAATTTGAGATGAAGGAAAGTGAAAAATGAATTTTAAAAAAGAATAATTTAATTTGATCCTCGCGATCGTAGAATAGAAAACCGAAGGAATAAAAGTTTAACATTTGCATTAAATGGTTGATGGATTATATAGGGTGCCCCCCTCCCCCCCCAAAAAATGGCGCATATATAAAAAAATAATATCTCACTAACCTACCACCTATTCATGACAGTTTTCAAATGCAAGATATCCTCAATCTTCCATTTTCAAATGCAAAAAAAACGGAATTTGGATACCTTTTTAGTTTTCTTGCACTTCACAAAAATAACAACATAGGTAAAAACAAAACGAATATCGAGATAAATACTATTTTATTGTGCAATCTCATACATGAATTTTCACGTTCTTTCAAAAGCCTATACAAATTAACATGTCAAATTATTGATATCTTTAAATACACATCCTCAGTATCCATAAAGACGTTGTCAGAAGAAGATCGTATTCTCATTAAAGCTTATTACTGTGAAAAGGGATGGAATTCTGGAAGATTATTGCGAGAATTTCATGGAACAATGTGGAAAAGAAGTGTTGTAGAAAGACTCTTAAAAAAAGATTCACGAAACGGGAAGCACTAACAGAAAACCAGGAAGCGGTAGACCTAAAACAACTTCAGAACTGGGAAATGTGAATTACATTAAGGATAACATCTGCTCTCAAGAAGATAAACCAGGAAGTCATTTATCGCAACAAACAATTGTAAAACTTGAATATTGGAAGGAGTTGTGTGCAACGAATAATTAAGACACAAAAGATAAAACCCCTCAAAAGAATAGTATCTTCTAAAAAAGTGGTACTGTTAAGGATAAAAGAAAAATAAGATGCAGACAGTTACTTGATAACTTCTCTGTCAATGATGTCGAAAATATTGTCTTCACAGATGAAAAAGATTTCACTTTAGAAATTCCGCGAAACCGCCATTATGATGTTGTTTGTCTACGGGCGTGGTAAAAAGTGCAACATTCCGATAACAGATTGTATCATGAAACTTCAAGATTTTCTAAATATGTTATAATATTTGCAGGGTCTCTTGGAATGCCAAAACAGATGTTCATTTTATTGATATGGAGAAGAGAAAAGTGAATTCTGCTAATTACAGTGAACTCCTAAAAACAAAGTTGTTGCCTGACTGTCGTCGCCTGTATCAAGCCAAGGACTTTGTTTCGCAACAAGATATAGCACGTTTGCATACTGGCCACGCCACACAGTCATTTTTAATTAGCAATACGCCAAGATTAATAATGAAAAATGAATGGCCACCGCAAAGTCCAGATTGGAACCCAATGGATTACTCAATTCGGGAGTTACTAAAATAAAAGGTTTACCGAGGTCGGAGAGAAAAATTCACTGACCCAGAATTAAAAAGCAAAATGTGTGAATCTTGGAAAGAAATTGTCATTAATGAAGTAAGAAAAAGGTGTGTGTGTGCGTGTGTGTGTGTGTGTGTGTGTGTGCAAAAAACCTCAAACTAATCGATTATTTACTGTAGGTAAATTAAAGTTTTGATTATTTATTCCTTTACACTCGATATTCAGTTGTTGTTTTTTTTACCCATGTTGATATTTTATGTGAAGTGCAAGTAAACTATAAAAAGTATTTAAATTTTGTTTTTTGCATTCGAAAAAGGAAGATTGAGTGTATCTTGCATATTAAAATTGTCATAAATAGGAAGCAGGTTACTAAGATATTATTTTTTTAAAAATCCGTCATTCTTCTTTAGGGAGGGGGGGGGGACCCCATATATTGAAGTAAATAACGAAAAAAATAAAATGGACAAAACTGCAATAATTAGGTACATAAGCGAAATTAGTTTGAAGAGAAATTTAGGTATTAATTTAAGATATTAACAGATACGAAATTGGCGACATGCGGCAACTTTACTACTTTACTCGAAGCGAAAGAAGATTATAGGTAAACATGTAGACGAGCGGCCCGGCCGGAAAAAAATATTTTGTGTAAATATTATCGTTCACCCGTGTCATTTCTGACGTCATACCCCACCCCCAACCCCTATTATAATTCGCAAAACGATTAAAGGCGCTGACATGATGTAGTTAAAGCATTCACCTCTGTAAACGTCAGAACATTATAAAAATTAGGATTATATACTGGGGGGCTGTGCCCCCCAGACCCCCCCAATTTAATGAAACTCAGGATCATCGTAGTGCGGTCCACGCATCGTGTTTACCCCCCCCCCCACGAGCCGTCCCCTATAAATGTACTCCAAAAACGTGAAACATTTTGGATCACGGACGGAATAGTACATCTTATCAGGCGGGCCGCTCGTCTATATATTTACCGATTATATAATTAATAAAAGTTTTTTAATGAGTTGAAAATAGAAAATATCTTAGAGGATAAATATTATATATGTATTGTTACTTTGATCAATTGATAAGTAACTTGGACGATATATTTACTTGGAAAATATATAAATATTTTTAATCTACAAATTTGTAGGTCAATTTTAGGACTGGCTAATATTTAAGTTACTTCAAGGAAATTATAACGATTTGGGTTGATTATGTAAGAGATTATAAAAGAAATGGAATGAATATGCGATAATGGTAGGTGTTCTATAAGTAATGGTGGATGAATACTCGGACAACGTGGGTATGTGTGTAACTTTGTATAAGGGGTATTTATGAATGTCGAAATGTGTAATTATGTTAAGAATATGTAAATACAGTATGGGGCGACAATACAGTGATCTGGACAAGGAAATACACGAGTTAATTAACGGTAATTACATATTTATGAACGTGCGCACTTTAACAATGCTATAAAAACCTTTTGATGCTGAACCCGGGGCACGAATTAAATCTGGTTTCTTTGAAAGGGACGACCAAACGAGGAAGAATGTTGCCAAATCATTGGAAAAAGTATATATATTTAAAATGAATATGAAAAAGTGTTTAAGTTGGGATTGAGAAAATATGCTTTTATGTTTGTAAGGATTTCAGGATATTTTAAGATGAATTGTAATCCCCTTCATGCATCTATAAGCGTTTCCTCGGATGCGTCATCCACCCATTTTGATTCGGCACTACAGCAAAAGGTTGGTGACTCATTCTTCTCTAAATACTTATCTCCTCAAAAGAGGTACAGTAGGTTTTCAAGGGAATTGCTTGGCATTTATCTTGCTATCTGCCACTTCCGTCAGTATTTGAAAGGGTGTGATTTTATTGTCCCCACTGACCACAAGCCTTTGGTCGGTGCACTCTCAGCTTAGAGTACGTCTTGTGTACACTATGTAGCTTACGCTAGTTATCAGGATTTTAACCAGTACTCGTAGCTTCCGAGCGACGTTCGCTCCGTTCATTGTTCTTCAAACGTCGTAGCGGTCGTGCTTTCTTGCATTTCTTATCTCTGGCACGCAACTCTCTAATATTTCGCTCATTGACCATGCGACGTTAGCTCAGGAGGAGGCTGAAGATACACAACAATTGTTTGACTCTTCTCAACTTGTCGTTAGTTAGATCGACCTTCAACAATACCACTCCAAATATGCAATATTTAGCAATTCTCTAATTTTGATAAGTGAGCACGGAAAATATCTTTAATATATAAAGGCTCGAAATCCGTTGCTTTGTTTGGGAATTTCCTGGAGAAGGTTTACCACAGAGTCTCCATAGCCTTGAAAAGTATGCTTACTGCTGGATCGCGGATGCCTGACTCGACTGGGTGCGAATATAGACTCACTCAATTGCTTTGAACGTCGCCCGCCGAAATGCTCCTATTTGCCAAATCGTGTTATTAATGTAACTTACTTATTCACTTACTTATGTCATTTAAGTAACTTAGTGTCACTTATCTCACTTACTAATGGTACTTATTTATATTATTTACATTAATACTTTTCATTGCTATATATCTTAAAAACCCTAAAAGTAAATGACAGCCAAAATAGTCATTATTTCTTATTTCCTTGTGATTCTTTACTTTCTGTACTTTCTGTCAAAGATCATAAACCTCCGCGTTGTTCCATCCTTGTAGAAATGGTTTTATTCACTAATCAACTTTGCTATAGATAAACATTAGTTTGTATAATTATCTAGCCATTTATTATATTTCCAACATAACGATACAAATAATTTAAAATTTATTATATTTCCCTTTGTTAATTCCCTTTATACCTGCTCCATTTGCATAGGAAGTATTATCAGTTAAACACCAGAGCTGTGCATTGCGGCAACGAGTAGCGACTTTGCCAAACTATCGAAAGTCGCAAATGTTTTGAAAAAGTCGGACTAAGCAAAGTCGCACCACCAATTTTCCGCCACTTTGAACAGGAACAAAGACGACTTTTTTGAAAGAAATTTGCGGTTGTTTTATATATGTGTTTTTCTGCTTTATAAAAGCATGTTTCTGTTATCGCGCTAAAAGTTTACTTTGCAATTTAGCGGAGTCCCACCGGGAAAAAAGTCGCAATCGCAAGTCGCACTGGGGGGGGGGGGAAGGGGTGCCAAAAATAGAGTCGCAAAATCGCAGTCACAGTCGCACCAGATCTGGCGGTAAAAGGGCAATTATTTTGGTAGTGATTAGTGAAAGTAATAAATTCAAAAATCATAAATTAATAATGAAATAATACAGAAAATTATAAAACTAATGACATAAATTTACTCTAAGCATTGTAATTTCGCTAAATGGACACTCTTTGACAAGGGCAGAAAATCTCTTCCCTCTTGCTAGGAACCACTCCTCGAGTATAGTATACTATATATATATATATATATATATATATATATATATATATATATATATATATATATATATATATATATATGTACACATTAGTACACACGAACAGAGGAGAGCCAAGGATCTCATTGCCTTACTTGAAAGGAGTCTTGTCATTCTAGGGAGGGAGCAATGTAAATGTGCTTTATATACATAGAAAGTATAATTAATTCAACACTATTAATGAAATAAAACTGATTAGGGAAAGTGATAAATTAAAATTAATAATGATACAAGGTAATTGCTTCGCCACTCCCCCCTAGGGAAGAAGCTTGCGCTTCGCTACTAAGATTAAAATTTTAAATCTAAAAAAAGCAGCTATGGTTAAATTTTTGTAAATTTTCTGAACTTCGCCAATTATAATCATTTTGAAAATGAACTAAACTAAATTTCATCCCTTTCAAAATATCACGTTGCTAAAATAAAGTTATAGAAGATGATATATAAAAATAAATTTTCTGAACTTCACCATTTGTAATTCTTTGGGGTTTAAAAAATTCACAAAATTTCGATTCTTATATTTATTTATGAACTTCAACATTTTGTTTTATATTATAAAATAATTATTAGAAATAACTTTGATAAAAAAACATAAGTCATAACCAAACTAAGATTAAATTATTATTCAAATACTCATAAAAATTCCCTTCTTAAATTATAGAGTTAATGATGATGATGATGATGATGATAATAATGCAGAAGATAAATTATAGAACTAATGACATGAATTCACCCTCGGTATTGTATTATGTATGAGCCTGTATGTGTGTAGGAATATATATATATATATATATATATATATATATATATATATATATATATATATATATATATATATATATATATATCACATGGCGCTTGATGTACCGGGGATTTAGATTTTCCCTAGCGAATCGCAGGGCCATGCACTCTAATTGGTACGAACGGAAGGAAAATCATGAAAATACTGTCAAAACTTTTCATCCCGGGACACAGTATTTTCCCTTAAGATATTTTGTTTTAGAAAACCTAAACAGTTTCCGATATTTGGCTTTAAGGTCTCACATTCATTCGTGCCCTTAAAGGAGACAGCATAGTGGGACAGGTTTATTAACCTAGTTACATAAAGTGAGCAAGGTGATTGATTTTAGTTAGTGTGAGTTAGGTGGGTTAGATTAATCACTGGTGTTTTGTATAGACAAGCTTTCCTTAAAGAAGAGGGATTAAAAGGCAAGTCGAATTATGTATCCAAAGGAGAAAATAAAATCTTCACTAGAATAATCAAATTTATTGTCCGTTAATGACCTGTCAATCATTTGTTTTCCGACTCTAAAAGGGGCGGTACTGCAACCTGATCGTTAGCTTTACTCAAATAAATCATAACTAACTGAAATAAAATCTTTCAAACGCACCCAAAAATCAATGAGGTTATGCAATATTCATAAGATAACGTTACTTAAAATCTTCATCTAACTATCAAAACACATTCTTTTCCTAACCGAAACTAAGGCTGACCCACCAAAATTAATCAATAAAAAAATAAGAATTTATTTTTAAGCTGAAAATTTTTAAACGTCCCTCAGACCATATAACTCTTTTATTACAATTAATCATTTTGCGTCCTATTACATTCAAATGTAAAACTAAAATAAAAACTAAGCGTACTTAGCTCTTGTTTTTAAAAAAAATGAACAGGATTACCTTTACACAGCGAGTGTACAGGTTTACCTTGGTTGAAGGGTACCGATGGAGCTTTCTGTGGCTACTTCTGCTACTTTGAGACTTCCGAGTTTTTCCAACGCAATATTTGCTTGAAGATAATTTACAGACTGCGGAATGGGGTTAAAAAGGAGTACCACTGTATCTTCTAACTTCTTTCCGAGACAAGATCACTCCTCCACGCACGACGAAACGACCCAAGGAGACGGGAGGATGGCGACGGCGGACGGCTCTCAAAGCATTCTGGCAAGGTCGCCAGTGTAAAACGAGCTTGGTCACTTTATTTATTTTAGGAGCCCATCTGGCGACTACCTACTAGGGAAGAAGTTGCCGTACTTACCTGGATGGGCTGATTCACCGATGATGAATGGACTCTTTCCTTTTGTCCCGTTATGTCGATGGTTAAACATTTAAAGTGTTTGGGTTCAAGACTGATTGGCGCAACGGATGTTCTTGAAGACAAGGGACGTGAGTCTTACTTCCCGTGGCGATCATTGTTGATACGGGCGTACTGGTATTCAGTCCTCTTCGTAAAGTAACCCGGTCAAATCCGCACCTTGTCGTCAGGCAGAGAAAGGGACTGCTTTGGCTGGTGTTCTCAGTGCAGGGTAGAAAGTGAATTTTAACGGAGGGAATTTGAGAGAGTATTTTAATTAAGTTCTTGATCGAACTTCTAAGTAATTACTAAGACTCGCAAAGTCCGATCTGAAGAGTTTAAATTGAAAAGGGGTCAACTTCTGAATGTTTACGAGCACTAACTTTTTTACAAAGAAATTCGGAGCTTATATACTAATTTTCTGGAACTAAGAGGGGCTTAAACTAAAGTTTAAATCCAGTCAACCAGGGAGAATTTCTGAGAAAGAGGGTGATTTTACTCAGATCTTAAGTCACTCGGTCAGTTATACCCTAAGATCGGATTTGTTCGCCAAGTTTCTGAGGCATGGTAAACTCGAGCGACAAAGAAAGGTGTTATTCGAGAGAAGTGGAACTGCTGTTCCAGCAGGGAGATACTAAGTATGGGTAGGTTGGCGTGACTTGCCCATGGAGTGTTTTCAAAGCAAATTTCTTAAGATAAAAACGAGTAACAATTGATGCTTTTGTTTTGCAATCATAAGCATTGGAATTTAGCTAAATGGGCAAGGTCGTTGACAAGGGCAGAATATTTTTTCTCTGTTGCTTGGGCCTCTGCTTGAGGTAATACTATTACCACCACTTCTGCCTTACAAATCACTCGGTTAGCCGTGCAAAGTCGGGTTTGCCCGAAGTCTGTAAATTGCTACAAGACCGTACACGATAAATCCTTATCGTGTAAGGCCAAGTGTATCAAATGCGGAGAGCCACACCCTGCTTCCTCGAGGTAATGTGGCGCGTATCTGCTAGAGAAAGAAGTCCTGAGCGTTCAGGCTGCGGAACGAATTTCTTTTCGCGACTCTAAGGAATTGATCCCTCTGTTTTTGGCTCCCCTATGCCCATGAGCACGGTCGCTTCCGCGCATATTTGGAACCCTTCTGCGGGGTCTGCTCCCACTGGTGCTCATCTGCTAAAGTAGGCTGTTAACAACTCTCCTCGGCGAAACTGACCCCCCCCCTCTTCCCCACGTAACCGTTTCCCATAAGGCGAAACGGCAGCGCGGATCCACCGAGTCTTTATACTCGCAGGAGGCAAACCACCGCAAAGGTATGACTTTCTTGGAGACTCTTAAGGCTGTCCCCCGAAAGGAGGATAGCACCAAGGGTACTTCAATTCAAACGCCGCCACCCAAGATGACCCGCGCGACTCGGAGACGTGGGACCCTCCAAAAAAGGGGGGGACCCCTGTCCCCAAAGCCGCCCGGCTCACCGAGATTTTGAGGAAACGACTTGCAAAGCGATCCTAACCTCCCTCAATAAGTCGTCCAACGTGGTAGTGCTTTCAGAGCCTTGTACAGCCAATACACCTATAGTTCTGCCTCTGGGAAGTGTACTGTCATTCGTCTCAGTGTCTTCTCGAAGAGCCCCAGGCCCCCCCCCTCTCCGCATCTCTTACACACTCTGCCAGGAGGGCATATTCCTTTTTGGGAATTGCCGTGGACTTCAGGTTAAATGGGAGGGCTCCTCTCGGCTGCTCTCGTTCCCCCTTAGTTATCCTTTTGCATGATAACATACTAGTGTGTGCAAACTACCCTACCCCCTGCCAGGGTTGAGAGTTTTGCGTCCCCACCACCTCGGGATGGGGATCTGGCGGGCGAGTGCGCAATTTACAACGAGCATGGTTGCCAGTTGACTTCGACACGGCGGTCTTCAGCCGCGTCCTAGCACTGTTGCCGATGCCCTTTCTCCTCCTCGGGGATTTGAATGCTAGGCACAATCTCTGGAAGAACTACACAATCACTCCCAGCAGTCAGGTCCTTGCGGACCTGATTGACAAAGGGGGAGATAAGTGTCCTAAATGTGGATAAGTTTACGCTTCACTGCACGAGAACCACTCCATTTTCCTGCCTTGATCTGTCCTTGTGCTCTCTAGATGCACACCCTGATTTTAGGTGGGAGAACGAGGCGGTGCTTAGAGCGGGTGCGGGGGTACGGATTTCAGGAAATGACTGATTTCTCTGTCTCAGCCGAGGAAGGTAGATGGATGAAGCTGTTTATTTCTTCAAAACAAGTCGTGTTGTCACTGAAGGCCTCCACCTGGACTTTACCTTCTGTTGGGGAGAACCCTTCAATGAGGAAGTTTCTCAATGAGGGGCCCCGACGTCATTGAGGCTACAATCACCACAGTATCGCCTTTGGTTTTTGTCGTATTTTGTGTCTCCCCGACGAAGATGTAATTTCGCATTAAATCTACGTTTGCTCCCACGGAAGACCATACTACATGGGGTGGGTACACCTTTTTGGCCACCCACACTTCCTGAGGGGCCTCGAAGCGGCCAGTATCCCCAAAATGTTGGGTATCAGGAGCAGGGACTCATAGGGCCTATGGATGTTCACGAACATTACTGGGATCGGTCTGCCGACTTCCATTGGAAAAGGGGGCAGCGGTCATGCTAGCTCCCATCAGTGTCACCAACCTCTGATCTACGATGCGTATCTGGGCAAGGCCCAGGTGTCATACCTCATCTTATTCCACAAAAGGGGTTTAGTTGGTTCACATGCCCCCATCGGAGAGACCGGGAACCGAGGCTATGCGTCCTTTGCCTCGCCGTGTTCTTGGCGGTCCTCTGAGAAAGCAAAGGGGATTCGTTGCAAGTGGAGAGACCTCCGTAAAAAACGCCATCTCTGCTAGAATATTCTTGGAGGAGCTACAGAGAAATCACAGGAGGGCCACTTCCATCACAGAGGTGGAGCTGCCCAAGAGCGGCTCCGCAGGTGGCAAATGGGGAAGCCCTATGCAGCAGACAAATGGTTGTAGGGTGAGCCCCTCCACCGGCCAGAGTGATACTGTCGCGGCTCACGTCATTCGATCCAAAACAAATGTAGGGCAAGGATTTCCCAATAAGAATGTAATCTGAAATCTGTTAAAGATTAGTAACACGAAAATTTCAATGTTTGTGAAGACAAAAAAAAACAGAAAAGGGGTGGTGTGTTATATCCTACGTCAGGCCGCTTCCATCTCTGGTTTTCGGACTTTTCAGGTCTCCACCGTGGGTGCGTTAATATTTCGTGTTCACATATGTGAAGCAACGCACACCGACCAGATGTAGCCCAGTAGACCGGTCATCTCCAAAGGCTACAGCTGCCAACTGAGCAGCCAGAGAGGCAAGACCATTAGCTGGACTTCCTTACTAAGTCGTACTAATCGTTGACGGGAGTGCCAGAAGCTGGATCTCTTGTGTCATACACAGAGACGTGACACAAGACTTTTCGTTCGACTGGGAGCCAACGGGGAAGTAAAGCCCACTTGCCATTAGCAGTACAGCCCTATGCACCCGAGAACAATCGTAGGAAGGTGGTCCGCCCATTACATGTAGGGAAGTGGTTATTGCGGCAAAACCTATATTCCCATTATTCGCACCCCAACGCCCAAGAACCCTAACTCCTTGTCTCTTGCGACCGGCGGGCATTTAAAAGTGTTTTAATAGGGTTTCAAAAGCATCTCTTCTGGCACGGAATGAGGTACCTGGTCAGATCTCTAATCTAAGACAAAGGGTTGAGGCGGCAGCCATAGAAAAAAAAAAAATACTGAGAGGAAACGAGGAATGAAGCGCAGCAACTTCCCTAGGCCCTGTCAGAGAGGTCAATTCAACCAAGTCGCGAGACTTGCCTAATAATTTTTAGTTAGTCGGAGGCGGGGTGGGGGGGCAGTTCCTTCAGGTACCAAGTGTAACAGGGTACACAGGGTGCCCCTCTTCTTCAGTTGCGGGTCCAGAAAAATTTGGGGGGTGGGCTAACCTGAATTCCTCCCTATTAAGAGTCTGAGGAAAGGGCATTAATAGTTGTTATCTTACACATCATTGATAATAAATAACAGCATCTCATAAAGGAGTGAGCACTGACTCTATCAGATCCGAATTTTTGCCCACACATCAGAAAATTATGAATTGTCGTTTTTGGACGTCAGCTAAGGTATAATAATGAATTTAATAATTATTCAATCGCAACGGTTTAAAAAACTGTTATATATATATATATATATATATATATATATATATATATATATATATATATATATATATATATATATATACGAGGGGCGGTCAATAAGTTTTGAAATTCGGATATAAGGAAACGAGATATAAGGAAAAGTGTTTTATTATTTTTCAACATAACTACCCTTGACTTCAATGCACTTGCGCCACTTGTCTATGAGGCTTCGAATTCCCGACAACCAGAAATCTCCCGACGGCTATTCAATCCACTACTGAACGGCGAGCTGGACATCTTCATCGTCCCCAAACCAACGTCCACACAGTGCAGCCTTGAGCTGGTGGAATAAAAAGTAGTCGCTAGGGGCCAGATTTGGACTGTAGGTGGGAGGGTTTAGCTCCTCGAATCTGCGCTCGAGCAGGGCAGCTGGTGAAATTCTGGACTTGTGGACTTTGACGACGTTGAAGTCGATCATGGGGCGTCAGGTTTCTAAGGACCCAACGAGCAGAGACCTTGGTCATGGATGATGTTGATAACACTTCCATGTGATATTCCAAGTTCTCGCTCGATTTCTTCGACCTTCCCCCGTAGATTTTCGAGGAACATCCTCTCCACACAGGCCACATTGTCCTCGTTGGTCACGTCTGACGGGCGGCGTCCTGGACGGCGGTCATCTTCAACGGACTCACGACCATGGCAGAACTCCTTATTCCAGCGAGCAATGGTTGCATAGGAAGGGGCGGTGTCGGTGTACACTGCAACCATGCGTTCATGGATCTCTTTTGCATTCTTGCCTTCCTTGGTCAAAAATTTGATCACTGCGCGGTGCTCAACCTTCTCCATTGTTGAAAAATTTGTGACTGACGATCTGCGATCAGCTACTGCTTCTTAAATAGACGAGGCAGGAGCGTGCGACTGCAGGTCCTGACTTGTCATAAGTTGTCCTAACACCCCCCACAAACAGCCATCCACCTTCCTCTGTTTTGCCCTACCGATTCACAAAACCTATTGACCGCCCCTCGTGTATATATATATATATATATATATATATACATATATATATATATATATATATATATATATATATATATATATATATATATATATATATATATATATATATATATTTATTACATAATTCTTTTTGAATAGCAGAATACAAGTATGGTTTAAAAAAATATATAAACATAAATGCGTCTGAAATTTGGGAGGGGGGGGGGGCAGCACCCCTGTATCTTCGCCTGCCCTTCGGGACTTGGTCAGAAGATAAGTACAGCCCCGGAAATGTGGTAGATGACTAACATTATTCAGATGAATATCCTCAAAGTGCGACGAAGGAAGAGAAAAAGGTGTCAGAGGGGGGTCTTGGTGTGGCTGACAAGACAATCATGAGGGAGTCCATTTGGTCAAATCGGCGTTCATACCTGGTCATACGAAACTATGTGAAATGAACTTTAAGTAGCACTAGCACTATGATGAGAAAGACCGGAATTAGATCGAAGAAATGCTGACGGTAAAAAAAGAGGGACGACATGGTGAGGAGAATCACGAAAAGTATATTCAACCAGGATGCGTCTAGTATGATGGTCTAAAAATTTTATTTCTCGAACGATAAATTAAAGAGTCATGTGTTGCTTGCGTGAGCAGGGTCTTCAATGGTTGCATGACTTTAGCACAATCTTGAATGAATCTGTGGTATAGATTAGGCATACCACAGAGACGGCGCAGTTGCTTGACCGAAGAGGGTAGAGGAAAACCCCGAATAGCTGCAACTCTATCCTAGAGAGGGCGAATTTCTTCAGAAGCAAGATGGAGTCCAAGAAAGGAGAGTCGTAAGACAACTAATGGATACTTAAAATGTTGAATACGATACCATGCTCTTCAGCCTCCCGGCTAATATAGTGGTTAGCGCGCTTTCCCGGCAACCATTGGGTCGGCAGTTCGAATCTCCGTCCGAATTCTGTTTAAGCTAACACTCTTTACTAGGGAGGTTACCTCCGTGACTGAGCATTACGGTGGGGACGGGTATGTAGAGCTCGTAGCCATGACGACAGGCAGTCCACCTAAGAGAAGGATAACTGTGATTTCAAAACCCTGGAGCCACAGAAATAATTTGCCTCTTCCATAAGATCATCTGTGAATATGTGTGAGTAAGACGAGTAAAGCCCTGGTGAAGTTGAGTACGATATTCCTCGAAACAAGAAAATGCTATCAAGACGTCGTCTGTGTATCAAAAGAAGAATGGACGACCTCTCAGAATCTGATCTATCAAACATTAGAAGATCTGACAAGTGTTGTGAAGACCTTAAAGTTTGAAACCATCTCGAAAGAGCCGAAAGGAGTAGCGATAGCTATCTTTTAGACATAGGAAAAAGGTTGATGAACAAAAATTAAGAATGAAAGTAAGGTGTGGTAAGTTGTAAAAATCTTCCTGCATCGCATGGCCACCGTTGGGCACCGGCTTATCGACATTGCCAATCCTGAATCTAAAGAAAGACTGATTCAAGTGAGGCTTTGAATACGCCCGCTTGCATTTCTCGGCACGATGCATTGACTTCGGTACGGCATAGATTGGAGAGGTCCAAGAAGACGAAGATGGGCGGGCTATGCCTGATTGATTTAAACTCAGTTTTTTATTACTGCCAATGTATCTGGGGTGAGACATCTAGGACGGGATAAAAAAAATCCTTTTGATTGATTAGGAAAAGACGGAGAAATAATTTGATTGATAAAAAATGAAGTTTCATTAATAAATTTTTTTTATAGTAAAACAAGTATGTACAAATAATTCCTTTATGGAGATATAACATATTAAGTCATTTTACATACTATGTTATGAGGACTTAAGATAGAATTCTGACTGATGGACTTTGGAGAAAATGGATTTAAACTTCACTAATCATGATTTATAGGTTATAAATTATGCTAAATCCAATGCAAGAACAATTTAAAGATTTAAAGTTTATACTTACTTGTGAGATTTATAACAATATTTGGAGCAACAGAACAATGGCGCTGATAGTAAGAAATGATTCGAGGCATTTTTTCTCGAGAGGAAGAAAGGGCACAGGGCTTCCAATTTTTGAAGGGTCGCAAGCCTTCAAATATATGACGAAACAATTTATGGAGCTCTAATCGCTCCAAAACCTTACCCTTTTCCATTATATGGCGATGCACAGTTGAATGAATTAAATGCAGTTTTTCAGGTACCTCGGTTTCGAGATTAGTAGATTAGGTTGGTATAAAAAATATGTGCTTTCTATTATTTCTATCCATAAATAATAATAAACATGAAAAAATCATCAGATAATCTAATATAGATAAAAATAAATACATACTTCCTTTTTAAATGGTAAACACCAATGAAATAATCTTCTCTACCCACTTCATTCTTTATATAATCATGTAAATGTGAAAAGCGTTTAAATTTTCCACTATAAAAAATTTTGAAAAATAGATGAAGCCACTATTCTGACATATATATTTTTTTCTGGTAAGGTTCGGTGGGCTTAAAGCGGGGCCATTCAAAACTTGCATTATTTTAGTCATTGTTTTGTATTCATAAGTTATCTATTTGTTTGAAGTATTCAATTATTAAAATAATCAATTAAATTATTTATTTTTTCTCATTGTCATTTTTTATTCCCTATTTATTTTAACTCTATATTTATAGTGGGGTAAATCTTCTATCCATAAATACCCCTCTATTCTCATCCACATCGTCGCCATCAGACGAAGACTGAGCGAGCGTTTCTGTACCAATTTTGTCCAACAAAGCTTCTTCTTCGTCCATGGAGCCTTCGGTTATCTTGTCCTTTCGGCTAGAGTCGATAATGGGAGGTTTTGGCATGACAAACTTCCCAGAGACAAACTCGATGAATACATTGATTAAATTGCTCTTTTCGGTTATCATCCTCGTTACCTTGCCCTTGAGGTTGAATTTGACATGCAGGTCCACCATGGCCTGATCAGTACCTCCAAGGTGTAATGGAGTCGGGGCCAAGAGAAGGGCAGGGTTGCGTGATGTATAGTGCGGGACTTGGGGGTCCATCTATTCAGCCGTCAACCAAAGTTAGATTTTGTTGTGCGCGGACCAGCTGTACATCGTGGTGGCCATTTAGTGGACGTTTTCCAAGTATCTTTTACTAGAGCGCACACTGAATTGGATATATGTATTATTTATTAAGCCCCGTTCACTGGTACTTATTTACGTCCAGAAAATAGTCAATAACAATATTTCGGAAAAATAAATAATAATAATATGGTACAGATTGATACCTGACGACACGATGTTATAGCTCCTTGTAGCTGTCGATGATTCTCCGTCAGAATGTGCGTCGTAACACCACCTTCTTGTTGGGATTCAGCGTCCTAACGAGATTGACGAAATATGTAGAGTAAACGAGTTTGAGAGCCAACATATTAGGCACGAAAAAGTCCACGATATTCTTGTACACTTCACTATTCAGAAGGTCTCTTACACAATTGGAGATTATGCCAAAGGTCTCGCTGATGTTGGGCTGGTGAGCCCTCTTTAGTGCAGGTGGTATCGACTGGAAGATTTAGACGACTACCATTGCCACTGTTTTCCCCGGCCGTAGCCTGCCTTGATTTTCTCGTCGAGCTGGCTGCAAATATATAAAGAAAAACAATCCATTTAGGATGTCGGAAGAATGAGTATTTCCCGCAATTTATAATATATTCATATCAATTTATATTTTTTTACTATAAACATAGGTTTCAAGTAGCACTTTTTAATGTAATGTAAATCCGCGTTCTAGGAAAGAGGTACAATGGTTCCATTCCTCCTATGAGTGCCAAGGTGGATACGCCGCTACAATCGCTGTATTTTAATTAAATAAAATATTAGACTAGAAATATTTTTTAGTGTCAGATAAACACTGCATAAACTATAAGCAAAATCATAAGGGGAAGAACCCCATACTCTAAATAAATAAAGACCTATATATTTAAAATATCACATCAGTGCTTCCCAGTGTAGATAAAGGAGAATAGGAAAAGGAGCAAAGAAAAATAATAGTGTAGAAGAGTTGCGAACAGCTTCCCGCGTCGTTGGACCACTGTTTGCGAGCGGCGAATCCACTCGGCCATCCTGAATCTTTAAAAAAGACTCATTCAAGCGAAACTTTTAAGTTGCTCGCTTGCACTTCTCGTACGCTACACAACCCCACTCCTAGAAACAGAGCGTATTTTTAAGAAATGAAGAGAACCCGTTTGAAATGTTATCCAAGGGCTGACGCTTCCCATCCCCTGTCTGGGCACCATTTTAATGTGTACTGTTTATTATAATTGACCAATTACTTATCATCCAATTACTCACCAATCCAATTTACCAATTACTATTTACAAATTTACCTATAATTTATTTATCCAATTTACTTATAATCTATAATCCAATTTACTTATAATCTATTTATCCAATCTATTTACCAATTCCTATCCACCAATTATCTATTTAGCAATTACTATCCACCAATTATCTATTTACCAATTACTATCTACTAATATCTATTTACCAATTATATATTTACCAATTACTATCCATTAATTATCTATTTACCAATTACTATACACAATTATCTAATTACCAATAATCTAATTACCAATAAAGTAATTCCCAATAATCTAATTATCACTTATAATTTATCATTTATTAATTATACCAAACCATATTTATCAATTGTAAATCCATTCCCGTTAACACATTCAAATATAATTTACGTGTAAATTTCAATCCAATCATAAACTGTTACTGAATAAAATTCACTCCTAAATAATCTAACTGTTCATTCAATAATATATATTTTTCCCCTAGACTCTTTGTTTTTAATTTAAGTATTTTACCAACGTCGCCCAGATTAAGCCTAAGGAATTCGTCTGCCAAATTTAAACTCGCGTGATCATTTAACAATTCATTCCATTGAATAACGAAATATAGGATATTACCGCTATATTCATTTAAAACCTATATATGATGGACTTAATGTGAATTTTTGAATGATATTTAACGGATATGTAAAAGATAATTAAAAAGGTAATTCACAAGATATTAATTGGTAGTTAAATGGATGTTAAAGAAGGGATATTAACAGGATCACAAATGGTAATACGTAAATTGGCTTCTGGAACAATGAAAATATTATAAGTAGAGTACTCACACGTTTGAGATGAATATACAAACGATGTTGGAACACTTATTGAACAAACCTTGCTGGGCGAGAGCGAAAACATATTTTAATCAAGGATTTTCCAATATTGCTCTGCAATTTAAGAAAGTTGGCCGTAATTCTAGGGAAATTCTAAATTGACTTATATATATATATATATATATATATATATATATATATATATATATATATATATATATATATATATATATATATATATATATATATATAACATATGGTGAATCTCTCATCACTCCGCTTAAGTTGGATTTACATTACATATGAAAATTACTTTGAAGTACTGTCGAATTACAAGATAACCTAAATTGATTTTAATTACTTAAGAGTACTGCGGAATTACATAATATAAATGATTTTATTTACTTTTGGAGTACTACAGAATTACATACTATAAATGATTTTATTTCTTTTGTAGTAATACGCCAGAGGCAGTGCTACAAACACTCACACCAAAGAAAGTTATCCCCCCCCCTTCTTTATATGGTCTTACTAGTTCTGATAACGCCGAGGTCTCCTTACCTCGCGACCGCAGCGTGTCATAGTGCCGCTGGCTTGGCTACATGCACGGGGATACTTATCCATTGTGATAGTGCCAGTTGCGTTGGGCGAAGCACCAACACGAGTGGAGGTTGACGGAGCGAATGTGACAGCCTTTTGGTTCCTTCCGAAATGGCGTCAAGCGGGACTTGGGAATGAAAGACTCATTCAAGCGAAGCTTTTAAGCCGCTCGCTCGCACTTCTCGCACGCTACACCAGGATGTAATCGAGGCATCAAAAACTGAAAGTAGACAACACCACAGAACATTTGGCAATCTAATTAAAACTTGAAGCTAAAATTTGAATCTGCGTAATTCAATTGTAAATCATCAGACTTCATAATTTTACTGATATAGATAACTATTGCATGCTCTCATAACTGTATGTACTCCTGGTGATGTTTCCAAGTGAAGTACAGTTTCACATTCGACAGACTGCTGATGCACCCTTTAATGCCGACGTCTTTTGGCCTGTGTATCACACACGAGAAGACGGCATTCACATCCTCATTGTTCTTGCGTGCGAAGTACTTCTTCTAGTGGTTTCACAGATACCTTCCGGGAAGACCGGCCTGATTCTCAGTCTTGAAGGCTCTACCCTCTACTTGGTGTCGTTGACCTCGAGCGACGACATGAACATGTCTTGTTGTTATCAAGTCATTGTTAATGTTAACTCGCTTTACGTAGGTTTATGATCAGTTAACTTGGATAATAGATTAACGATGTCACTGCCACATGTAAAATTGTAAAACTGAACGTGAAGTGTATTTGGAAGTGATATTTAGCTGCCGCTAGCTGAGCGCGATTGGTTATTAAAATGGTTTGTGCAAATAGCGTACTCTTGATTTTTATTGGAGTAAGCTGTTGGCTTCGAGTGCAAAAACGGGACCGATACAAATGAGAAAAAAACCCCCCGGACTAACCGAGTGGAAAGCATCGCAGCAACAGATTATACAGTAACTTAAATTACTGCCTTTTAATGTGAAAAAAATAACTGGCCAGTTGTCCGTTACTCAAAACGTAACCCTGTTAGAAATGGAATGGTGTCCACCTATACTAATAAAGAGGCTAAATGAGCTAATTCTTCGTGAAGAATTTCTAGCATATATATATTACCACATCTCACTCTTTTATTGGATTCCATATGCCTTTTAACCTTTTTAATTACTTCCAAATTAAAAGTTATGCTTTTACCATTAATTCATTTATAATCTCAAAATTCGCACCATTTGAGCTATGCTATTCATTAATACTACAAAGCTGAAGTGTTCTTTAAGATCTTGCACCATTTTTCTATCTCTCTCAACTAGTCTAAAATCAACCAATCAAATTTTTATCGCAATTTCTTATTATTCTATAGTTTCTGAGCTCCGTTTCGCAATGACTATATTTGCATACCCTAAATGCTAAAGATGTACAAGAATTATCAAATACTTGGTAAGGAACACTTCCCCCTGAAGACGAAGAAGCTTCAGAGGCAAAAATAGTCGGGATATGAAGTATGGGGTGTGCTGAGGAGGAAACTGAGGCAATACTCTTTCATACGAGTGAAAGTTTCGCATTCCTCAGGATATGAATTTAAGAAGCATTATTCTTTTTAATTGCCATACTTATTGTATTTTCACAAAGATTCTCTCCAGTGCAGAATGAACCTTCGATGAACGTTGTGTGTTCTAGTTATCCGTTAGCGAACTAAAGAACAACAAAATCTAAAATTTATTCTGTTAATGCTCCCACAATTAATAATTTATTATATCTGGCTGTCATAATAACAATGATTTTTAATCAAATAGTAACTATTATTCTTTGTAAATTATGTCTATTTTATATTAGACTAGATCCCGAAATAAAAGTATTACAAAAATCACCGGTTTATTGTGTGCAAAGAACGCGAGGAGAACACTGCTCTTGCTCTTCCAGGTACCCTCGGTTGGTCGTACCAGGGTTGGCCTTCGTATCGGCATCTCCTGAATGTGGGGAGGTTTCTGTTAAGCCAGCCATTACGATTTCTGTAACAACAATAAACAAAATCGTTTAGGGCTCTATTCATAAACAAATCAATCATCTCTGTTTAGATAATCTCTTTTTTTTCTTTCAGTCATACCTTACAACTTATGTCTGTCATTTAAGTGATTATATGGATTGCAAGAACTAAGCCAAAAGGCTTTAGCTTAGTGTCGAATTATCCACAATTCCCTTTGTTTTCTTGTTGTCAGTGGACCAATTGTATATAAGAGAATTTTAATTCAGATGCCCCGTCAAAGGTAAGATCAACTCTAAGACTGTCTTGCTGACTAAAAGACACTAGGACCTATCTAGATGAACACCTGCATTAGTGCATATTAGGTCAATAATAATTGAGGGGGGACTAAGTTAAATGGGTAAATATGTAGATTATTGGCCCGGCGGATAGGACATACTATTTTGTCTGTGTTTCAAAATGCTTCACGTTTTTGGAGTACATTTAAGTTGCCGGCTTGTGTGGGGGTAAACACAATGCGGGGACAACACTATGATGATCCTGAGTTTCATTAAATTGAGGGTGTCTGGGGGGGCACAGCCCCCTAGTATATAATCCTAATTGTTTAGAGAATAATGTTCTGACGTTTACAGAGGTGAATGCTTTAACTACATCATGTCAGCGCCTTTAATCGTTTTGCGAATTATAATAGGAGTGGGAGTGGGGTCTGATGTCAGAAATGACTAATTTGAATTTTTATTTTGTTTTTCACTATTTTGTCTGTTTCAAAATGCTTCACGTTTTTGGAGTACATTTAAGTTGCCGGCTTGTGTGGGGGTAAACACAATGCGGGGACAACACTATGATGATCCTGAGTTTCATTAAATTGAGGGTGTCTGGGGGGGCACAGCCCCCTAGTATATAATCCTAATTGTTTAGAGAATAATGTTCTGACGTTTACAGAGGTGAATGCTTTAACTACATCATGTCAGCGCCTTTAATCGTTTTGCGAATTATAATAGGAGTGGGAGTGGGGTCTGATGTCAGAAATGACTAATTTGAATTTTTATTTTGTTTTTCACTTAATAGCTTTTTATTATCCTCATTTGGAGTCCTTTTTATTTGTCAATATATTTTTCCCCATTTTACTATTTTTATTACTTTTTTTAATATATTTAAATCTAATTAGCTGGATCATTTAAAGGAACTACTTTTTTTAGCCCTTTGGGTGTAATACAGACACCTTTTATGCAGTGTGAAAATAGTATCATTTTTGCGAAGTCTGTCCGTCCTCTATTTCTGAATTATTAACTCTAGTTTCTGATAGAGATAAATTGTTCACCTTTTTGAACATTATAATTTAGTTAAAATTAAAAGCGATTGCGACATTTGTGGCCGGGCATTAGATGTGACCCCTCAGTTTGAATTTAGATGCTCTAAAGCAAAATGTGATTCAAGTGCGCCATTATTTAAAAAAAGCAAAATAGGCTTTCCTCATCGCTATTTCAGAAGTATAACCACTGAAATAAAGTACGTCAACAGTGTTCTTCATTTGGTTATTTTCAGGCATTTTTGTAACAAAAATCGCCTAAGTAAACAGCGTTTTCCGTTTGTTTACTTTCGGCATTTTTTTAATAAAAAAAAAATGGCACTAGCTATATTTCAAAAAGGACTCTAACGCGCATGAATATTCCAACACAGGTGAACGATAATATTTACCCCCCCAATTTTTTTCACCCAGGCTGATAATCTACATATTTACCATTAAATGGGTAATATTTCAGATTAGGGGCGCACAGTATGTGGCGCCGTTAGTAGGCTACAATATATATCTTATGACGTCAGACGGTAGCTTCAGATGTGACCAAAATCATGGGGTTATATTGTTTTGTTGTTTTGGAGATTTGTAACCTTTAGTCTGTATTATAACATAACATAATTTCACGGATGACAAAAGCCACAAGGGCCTATCAAAGGTCATCCATATCTATCAAATCCCACCCACATAATGCATCCATAGGATTTTGTCAGATCATGCATCTACAATATACAATTTAAACAATCCATAGGATTATGTCCGACCATGCATCTACAATATATAATTTAAAGCCTCCATAGGAGTCTGTCAAAAACAAAATATACAATAAAAAGAAACTGCTTCCACAGGAATGAGTCAAGAAACATATCCCCATATCAAAAAGTAAGAAGTTAACCCTCTATCTCAATATAATCATGCAATCTGTGCTTGAAAACATTCAAGTTTGGGCTGTCTACAGTCTCAGGTGGCAAACTATTCCAATAATCCACCACTCTGTTAGTGAAAAAATATTTTCTAACATCCAGTCTGCACCTCTGTTTTTTAATCTGTAAGTGGTGACCTCTAGTTCTATTACTACCTTCTAACTCAAATAACTTGCTGAAATCCAATTTATCCATCTCAGAAAAGATTTTAAAAAGCACAATCATATCTCCCCTCACACACCTTTTTTCAAATGAGAACATATTTAATACCCTCAGTCTATCTTCCTATTCAAGGTGCTTCAGGGATGGTATTATTTTTGTTGCCCTCCTTTGTACTGACTAACAAGTTTATATCATGTCTAAAATATGGTGACCATGCTTGTATACAGTACTCTAAATGTGGCCTGACATAAGAGTTATATAGTTGTAGCTAACATTTCTTTTAATGTAACCTAGCAACCTATTTGCTCTATTTTTTGCCTCAATACACTGCTTTGAAAACTTGAGTGACCTATCTACTACTACTCCTAAGTCCTTCTCATCTTCAACTGAATTAAGCCAATACCCATCCATCTCATAGCTAAATTCCCCATTATCTCTCCCCATGTTAATAACTTTGCATTTATTATGGTTAAAAGTCATCTGCCACTTCTTAGCCCAAGCTAACAACTTATTTAAGTCACCCTGCACTTTAAAGCTACCCTCAACCTCTTTGATTACAGCTGCCAATTTAGTGTCATCAGCAAAAATTGACACTTTGCTATTTACACCTTGCCCAAGATCATTTTCATATATTATAAATAATAAAGGGCTTAAAACTGATCCCTGAGGTACGCCACTAATAACATTCCTCCACTCTGACCTCACTTCATTCAGTTCAACTCTCTGTTTCCTATCTTTCAGCCATTCAGTTATCTCATTTAAAATATTCCCACATATCCCATGCAGCTTTAATTTATGAACTAGTCTTCTATGTGTAACCTTATCAAAAGCTTTGCTGAAATCCAAGTAGATCACATCAACTTTCTCACCCCTATCTAATTCTTTAGTTACATAATCCATAAAATCCAGTAAATTAGTTAAACACGATCTTCCTTTTCTAAAACCATGCTGAGCATCATCAATTAACCTGCTACTCTCTAAATGATCAGAAATTTCCTTCTTAACCATCTTCTCAAGAATTTTACAGACTATAGAAGTTAAGCTTACCTGTCTAAAGTTATTTGGGTCCTCTCGGCTTCCCTTTTTAAAAATTGGCACTACATTTGCCAATTTCCAATCATTTGGTATTTCTCCAGACTCTAGTGATCTAATAAATATCTTCTCAAGAGCTACTGCAATACTTTCTACGCCTTATTAGAGTATCCTAGAATGAATGTTTTCAGGGCCAGATAGATGCCTTACTAGTATTTAACTCCATTATAAGCCCTTTAATTTCTTCTCTGTCTACATTAATAGAATTTATCACTACTTCCCTTGACCTAGAATTATCATCAATTAACCTAACTGGTTTCTCTTCTGTGAATACTGAAGCAAAATGATCATTAAGGACCTCTACTATTTCCTCATCAGATTCTTTCAAAACCCCTTCATATTTAATAGGCCCTATTTTATCACTGTTACATTTATTATTGATTCTATAATAGCTAAAGAATTTATTTGGATCTTTATTATTACTTTTAGTTAAATTAATTTCTGCTGTCCTTTTGGTCTTCTTAATAATCTTATTTAGTTCATTTCTGGTTGACCTATAATGGTTTAAATTATCTAAACTACTCTCACTTTGTAATCTCTGGTATGCCCTTTTTTTCTCTGAAACTTTATTAGCTATTTCTTGATTCCACCATAATGGTTTCCTACATTTATTCCTAATAGACTTCATTGGAACACACTGTTCCTGAACCATGTTTAATATAGTCTTAAAAATATCCCACATCTCATAAGTATTCTTTCCATGGAATTCTATATACCACCTAATCTGATTTAGTATATTGCGTAATTTATTGTAATCTCCACTATAAAAATTTGGAATTTTTGTGGAGTTTGTCATTGTTCTACCCTTAACTATTTGCAAATTAAACCGAACTATCTGATGATCACTGTTTCCCAATGATTTCCCTACACTCAATCCTTGAACCAAGTGATCATCATTTGAAAGAATTAGATCTAATATATTGGCACCCCTTGTTGGCTTATTAACAAATTGGGTCAAAAAGTTATCCTCAAAAGACTCCATAATCTTACAACTTGCTCTATCTCTTCCTATCATATTTTCCCAGTCTACAGAAGTTAAATTAAAGTCACCAAGAATAACTGTATCTTCTTTGCATCCTTCACTTATTTCCCTAATCATTAACTCATCGATACAATCAGTCTGTCCTGGTGGTCTATAAAAAGCTCCCAAGTGTATTTTCCTATTTTAACTAACCTTAATATCTATCCATAATGATTCACCTTCTCCTTGCTTTATAGAGTTATTTAGATTTGAAGAAATGCTATTTCTGATATAAATAATCAACCCACCAGCAGTCCATTTCTCTCCTTTGACTAATGTACATAGTATTACCCTCTAGTTCAAATTCACTCACATTATCATTAACCCATGATTCAACTATACTTATTATATCTTCATGAATGATATAACTAAATAATTCATCCCTCTTATTTCTAAGACTATGATCTCTTTTCTCTCCTCCCCTGACCCTGTACTCTTGTATTTCCATGACCACTATCACTACTCAAGTAATTTAACCCTAAAGAACTTCCATTAGCCTGCCTACCTTCTACAAGTCTGTGTTTGCTTCCTTTCCCTGCCTCACTTTGAGCCATTAAATTTCCCAGACCACTATCAAAACCTAGTTTCCTGCCTCTAAATACCTAATAACACTATCTAATTCATGCCACAAAACCTCAACCCCATCTTGGCTTAGATGGAGTCCATCCATCGCATACAAACCCTTATTCCCATAAAACCCACTCCAAACATCTACAAACACCAATCCTGACTCCTGGCACAAACCTTTCACATATTCATTCAACCCCATTGCACGAGACAACCATTCTATCCCCACATCCATTCTCGGAAGCACACCTGAAACAACGCCTTTTACTCTACTTTCACACATCCTTTCAATCAGCCTTTTATACTCCTGTTATAACTCACAAGTACCCACCTTCTTTACATTGTTTAATCCGACGAGTAATCACAACTACTTCCCTCTCACACCCAGACACCAACCTATCATACCTCTCACATACATCATTTACACCAGCACCCAGCAGACAAACTCCACTCCCTTCAATTTACTTTCACTCAACTTCCCATCCAAATACCTAATCTGAGAGTCACCCATCACAATCACCTCAGTCATTCTCCTATTCTCTCTAGGCCTAGTATTACCCTCCCTCCTGCTCTCACTCACTTGACCTCCTATTCTACTTTCAGGCACAGCCACACAGGACAAATCTCTTTCAAATTCTTCCTCTCTCAGGGCATCAAATCTGTTAGTTAGTCTAACAGGTTCGATGTCCCTCTCATTCACACACCTAACCTGTCCTAACTTATCTATTCTGTTCACTTTCACCCACTACTCATCATCACTTACTGCTTTCTCTCCAGTCCCTGTTCTAGGCCTAACTTCCTCCCTCCTGGTCCCAATCTGACTCTTCAAACGTGCACTGGCATCTCACTTCAGACACTAAATCATTCAGTCTCAAGCATTCCACACATAATCGACTCACCTTCTCAGTCAAAGCAAATACATGGCACTCAGACACATTCACTCTCCTTTCTACACCAGAGACATTGCACACTACATACACACTACTTTCAAAAGGCATACTCTCTACATCCAAACAGTCAGCCATACTTAAACAAGAACAATAATAGAAAGAAAAAAACTTAGGAACAACAAGAATTTGACCCGAATTTATGCGCGCAAGTTTAAAACCTGCTAATCAAGATGGCTGCCGAAGTAAACAAAAGTCATTTTCTCACCGAAACAAAATAACCACAATTTATACCGAGTTTAGAATCTATTTAACTGTATTTGTTAACAATTATAATCCTTTCTAAATACACCTTTTGCACAACTTTCTTAAAAAAAAAAAAAAAATCACAAAAATATGAAAAATTTATCCCCCCAAAATGCTAGTGAAACGAGAGCTCGCCGTTAACACGTCCGATCGTCACGATCGCCAATGGGTCTCTTCATTATCAAATTTATGTTTTAGCTGTTGAATAATTTCTGTTTCCGTATTAATGTCTGAGTCATTTCCAGATGAAATTTCTGTACTACCTACTCTTTCAAATTGCTTCTTACTTGAATGAGTTTCTTTTTTGTGTGCTGCTTTAGCTTTTTGCAATGGGGACTTTGCTATTGTGACCAAAGATGTATTGAGGTTTTGAAGTTCATACTCCTTTTCTAATTCAATATCACATAGTGATGGAGTGAGCTTTTGAGATCCAGTATGTGAAGATGAAGCCTTTAACAATAAATTGTGACAGGTAGGACATACTTTATGTGTGCCATCAGATTGCAAGAAAGATTGCTTTCCATTAATTCTTCAGGTATGAAACAAAGTCCTTTAGTAATTATTTTCTTCTGTCTTTGAAAAGGGTCACAGCAATAATGCCCTACATTCAATGAGCCTAGATGCATGGTACCTGGAAAAAAATAAAAGGGGCCACATTATTAGTGTGAAGAAATATGTATAATATAGTTTAGTTGCTCATGCCCTAATCCCATTGCATAATATTACAAACTTTTATTCACCTTCTGCTTCCTAGCTAATTACGTTAATTTATCAATTTTTGAAATTAACTTAATTATATTGAATAACTAGATTGAAAAGAAATGCCAGGAATTGGGAAAATAAAGTTACTCATGTGTACAATAGTGACATCATTTCACCAGGCATAATTAATAATCACAAGACAACACAGATATTTGGTTAGCAGAATGTTAGGGTTAAATGTATATAATTTGCAATATAATGTGGTAAATATGAAAAATATGAAATGAAACTGGAAATAGTTTAAGGTATAAAGGTAAGAAGAAGAAAAAACTGAATACAAAGAGGTCTTACCAAGCTAAGATGATGATGCTCCTCACTAGGTCACACTTTCACATTGATTGAGAGAGAGTAGAGCTGTACACTAAGGTTTACTATCCTGGGCATCCCATTGACAAGTCAATTCATGTTTCAACTGCTATTATTGGAGCACTGAACTTATCTATATTTTGTCTTGTTCATTCAAATTTGTTTTATATATTATATGAATAATTCCTGTAAGAATATAGAGAATGTTATAAATTATATATCATTTTTTTCCTAATAATTACCAAACATAATTTTCTTACTATTTAGATTAAAATTTTACTAAACATCAATGTGATTAGCAAAGTTGATATCACTCATGAAAATAAAACTTAAAATAGAGGTCACTTGTATAGGTCTATGGTAATTACATTTGAAAGTAAAAAACAAACAAACAAAGATTTGTTACCTTTTCCTTATATTTTCTCATTACTTTATGTGAGTGTCTGTAAAATTTAGCATTTTATATTTTTCCTTTCAGCATCAAAATCATACTTTTAGTCTTGCAGGCACTCATTTAGGCCTTCACCTTGACTGCACTTTGCTCCCCTCTGAGTGGTATCCCCCCAAAAAACTGGAGGGCTGGCTATGCCCATGGTAGTTACAATATACAGTACATGTCAAACACCAAAATCGTCCCTTTTGGGGCTAAGTTGTACTCACATAAAAATATGTAGCTCTTAAAATAAACATTTCTCAAAGACAATTCTTTATGTACAAATTTTTAGGGAATGTTACAAAAAAAATTGATTTCTATGTCAAGTAACCTTTTCAAGGTCAAAAGGTTAAATTAAAGGTCAACTTTTTTTGTTTTACCTTGTAAGGAAATATATACATTAATAAAAGTTGTAGGGAATCTTATTAGCTTTAAAATGGTATCACAATGAGTTATGTAGGTGCAATAGTCTCTGAGATATTTGACTTGTGAAAATTTTCACTTTTTGCAAAAATGACCTTTTTGACCCAACTTTGAGGAGTCATATCTCAGAAACCATTTGACCTACAAAGGTGAGACACATACCATTGAATTTGTCTTATTAAGTTCTATAAGTACAGTAATTTGCAAGAAAATCTGAGTTGGTGGCAAAAATGACTGGTTGAATTGACATGGAATGACCCAATTCTCTTCTAGTGAATCTCCCTTCTTCATCACTTTGCCCTCTACAAATAGTTCAAAACTATGCTGCCCGGCTCCTCCTTCAAGGCCTCTGTTACAGGAGCTACACTGGTTACCTATTCGCTTCCGTACCCACTATAAAATTCTTCTCATCACCTACAAGGCCCTAAACCTTGAGGCTCCACCCTCTCTCATAGTCAAACTCCTTGGGCACTCCTTGTTCTGTCCTCTGATGGATCGGTGACCGTTCCTTCTCAGTTTGTGTTCCTACACTCTGGAATGCTCTTCCTGCCAAAGTCTGATCCTCTCCCTCCTTTGCTACTTTAAACGTCTCTTCAGAATTGCCTTCTCTACCCTGTAAACTTTCTCTTCACTCGATACACAACCTGCGCTCTATTAGGGCTAACAGCCCTGAAGGGTGCATTATAAATACTTATTATTATTATTTAACAATCACCGTGTGCATTTAAATCTTATGGTAGGCTTTCGATTTAGGAATATTACAAGTTTTTTGAAGAAAGTAGGGCGTATGGGGGTCCTAAAGTAGGCTGTGCTATGGTTATCTTAAAATACCAGGTTAAGTCTACCTGGTTCTGGATCTTTTAAATGATTTTTATGTTTTTCTTATGCAGTTTTATGTGTAGTTTTCAGATCTGAAACTCGTATTTGCTAGAAATGCATACTTTGCCCAGTATGGACTTCAGTTGATTATTGGAAAAGTATGCATTTCTGGGGAAAAAAGAGTGTCAGATCAGAAAAGTACACATAAAACTGCATAGGTAAGAAAATACATTTTAAAATTCATTTGCAAAAATGTGTTAAAATCCATCTTTACCGCTGATTTTGAGCTGTACTAGCTCTGCTATACTATGCTCTCCCTCATGCACAAGTAGATTCAACAGTTTTTAAGACAGGTGAAACATATTGGGAAATGGACAAAATATTATGGGAATAAGGAGACTGGCGAGTAGGGACGTGACTGGGGTACGGATCATAAGGTTTACCGAATTTACTATCAATCTATTCTATATGTCTACCTGAATTGTCTGTTGCAATATTTTCTCTAAATATTTGTTTTATAATATCTTCTAAGGAATTTAAAAATGTGTTGAAACTTCAGAAGTCCTATGCTGTGTGTGTAGTATAAAAAAGGGTAAACTTTAGGATCGGCTCCCCACCCGTGATGCTTGTTGTTTTCAAGCCCAAATGTATTGAGATGCATATTTTTTAATGTTTTGTTCAACCTGCGCATGAATATGCGTGTTGAAATCCAAGTTCAAATTCGATGGCACTATTTTTTTATATATTGAAAGAACAAGAAATAACCAAACACCCAAATAAATGAAATAAAAAATTAATTTTACTTACATTATTTGGGTGGATAGAGATCCAAAATAGCGGCCAGGATTAAAGTCAATTGCGACCTCCCTACAGAAACTAAATCATTTTTTTTCTGAAACATTAACCTCATGTGAAATTTTCTCCAATGTATTTTAAAGTACAATGGCATTGTATATTGAGGGGCTGGTTTATCACAATGCTGCTCACAGGGAATTAAAAATTTAATTAATTTTTGGTTACCTAAAAATTGTATTACTTTTTAGTGGTTGGTAACTAATGTGGAAAATGTGAAAGAATGCACAGTTCATGTAATGAGGCATAAATTAAAGACAGACTCAACTGACTTAAGGTTTGTATCATGTCTATATGGACAGTGGCACCTCTTGTATTGGAACTGCAGCACCCTCTATTTCCACTTGATATTATCAATAACATTCAATTTAACGGAGTCCTTTTTTCTTTAATTCTTTCTTTATACTTGTACATTATATAATCTTTAAGCTTATTGTCAATAGCCATCCCCTAGCTTATGAAAAAAATACAAAAAATCATTGTATAGAACTGTGCGCTTCACAGTTCCAGTGACACAGTGTTTGGCTGTTGTGTGCATGGTTACATGTCCGAGATAAGAAGCTACACGCTAGGGAGAGAGAGCATTGTGGCTCACACCAGTGCCGACCCTGGTGGCTGGTGAAAGGTAGTGTTTTTTTTTTACTTGTGTGTTGTGCTTAAAAACATGTTTATATTTTTGAATGTGATAAAGTATAGAATCTTTTTTTTGTTCTTTTATTAATTAATTGAGCTGCTGAAATTTATCTTGGAAAATAATCTAGACGATGTTTTTAGTGAAATTACGAAACTGATAAAAATCCTCTTGACAATTCAATTTCCATGACTACATCAGAGGCAGAACACTGCTTTTCAACACTGAAAAGATTTTTTTTTTTCTCTAAGGAGCACTATGAATTCTGAAAGACTAAATGCACTTGCAGTGCTATCAATTGAGAAAAAATTCCTCGGTAGTCATCCAGAGATCAAGGAGAAAATATTTAATCTTTTTGCACAAATTAAAACAAAAAGAATAAATTTCATTTTTAAATGAATGGATCAAGCTTGAACTGTAACAATTTAGGCTATTAGTAAGTAAAAGTGAAAAAATGAGTTTGTCCTGTTTAGGATTTTATCAAGTTTATCTCTAAATTTATTTATTTCCTTTTACACAATATTAAAACTATGCTAAAAATTTCTGATGCAGCACCCACACTAATTTTAGCTATGAGCCACCACTATATATGGATGACAAAAAACTAGTTCCTCCCAAAATATCTAATTATTTATTTTAAAATATTTGGTAAATCCATACAAAAATGCAGAAAATAAACAATGTTAAAAACTGAAAAAATTAAAGAATAGGAAAAAGAAAAAAACTGCAATGTTAAAAAAAATTTACTTCAAATTTAACTACATGGTCACGTGTCATCTCTTTGTATCATGATTATAGGATTACAGAAACTTTGCAGACTTGAAAAATGATAAAAAATAATAAAAAAAAATGCTAGAAAAACCTGGGTAAGTGAATAAATATAAAGAACCTTAGAAGTAGAGATGGGACGATTCCAAAAGTTTTGCGATTCTGATTCCTTCACAAAATAGAGTATTGATTCATAATTCTTTCCGTGTAATAATAATACTCAGTACTTCAATAATAATTAATAAATTTAGTTGTTATATAAACTAAATAGAATATAATGAACAAATAAATGTAAGAGGAATATTGTGCCTAAGTTTACATAGTATCTGCTAACAACTAATCTGATATAGAGCCTTATGCTGGAAGTTTGGTATCGTCAATCATCACAACCAAGTGAATTTAGATCTTTGATAGTGAATAATGCAGTTTGTGTAGAAATTGTAATTCAAATCAGACTAATTTGATGTCAACTAATAACGATTAATGTATTAAATACTATTAATATTCAGCTATTATGATATTGTTACTCAACATTCAACATAGGCTAGGTGTAGGAAGTGCATGCAGCATAATATACATCTACGGTGGCTCTTAGTCAACTGAACAACAGGGCTGCCCGCTGCCGAAAGAATTTTAGTAATAGTACCAAAACTTACTCTGAAAACAAAATTGGTAAAATTGTACCAAATCTAATTAAAACATAAAACAAAAGTAAAATGGTAAAAAAAAAGTGTTTCTTTGCAGCAAAAAGGTACCAAATTTGTACGAATCATGTATCAAAAGTGTTTCTTTATGGCAAAAAGGTACCAAATTTGTAAGAACATGCCAACTTCGGCAGCACTGCTGAACAAAGCTCTAAAATCTTAGAATTGCATCAGCTGTTCTAAATGACGCCTGAGCCCTGAGCAGGCCTTCATTTCACAATATAAACAATTAAACATAAAATACCTTTTTTATACAATCAGACCTTCAATATTAATTGATATAAATTATATAGTGATGCATTCTTGTTGACTAATTGAAATCTATTAGTAAATAATTTATTAACATTATAATTTCACTGAATAATAGGACAGATGAATAGATACATAACTTGATTGATACCAACGGGAAATAAACAATGTTTAAAATTTTGATTTAACCATTTGGCAAGTAGGAAAGAAAATTTAAAACTTAAAAATACACTGTTGAAAGAGTCTCTGTACTGAAATTTTGAAGGAATCTTTTTTTGAATTAGAAAACTGGGATTAATTTTTAGTGATTTCAATTCCCCCCAAATGAATGATTCTTACGATTTCCGATTCCAATTAATTGTCTCATCTCTACTTAGAAGTAAACCTTAAAACAATTCTATCTGGCATAATCAGCCATGTCAGTATTAAAAAAAAATGGCTAGGAAGGAGGGGTTTGGCTCCTCCTTATATTTTGTTTGTCATTTGGTGAAACATATTGAGAATGTGGAGAAAAGATTATGGGTAGGTGGGAAGCTGATCGTAAGGTTTACCAAAAAAAGTAATAATGGTGTTTATATATGGTTTAGTTTGGTGCAGAAAGTACATATTTCTAAGATACTCCACCTTGTTTGCGTCAAAATGAAATTAAAATAACTTCACCTTGCCTTCTCTCGATGTGTAAAGAAGCCCTGATTTCAAACATGGGACATCACTAAATTTGAACTTATTATATTGGCAACCCTGGCTTCAGACACTTAAAACAACGCTGATTTCAAAATTTATACCAAAACCCATTGGCAACCATTAGTGAATGATGGCAGATTGTGAATCTTGTGCATTTTGTTTGTTGAACTTAATAGGACTTTTGCTAACTCCTTGGACAATTTAATTAACTTTTGTATAGCTCAAAGCCTTATTTTTAAAGTAAAGAATTGTGACAGATGCAGGAATAAGGAGTGGATTGATTATGTTAAAATGTGTGGATGTGATGTATGTTTCTGTGAGAAAGAAAACCCCCCTGCAAAAGTGTGGTTGACCGCAAACTATTTAAAAAAATAAAGATCTACCCAGCATTAAATAGTAAATTTTGTTTATATATCTTTGCATTTAAACCTAATGTTAGGCTTTCAAATTTTGTAGCAAATCGGTCAACTCTGCAACATCTTAGAAGTCGGGTACAAAACACACAAATGTGGCAAAATTATTTCTGTGGCCAATGAAAGTTAACAAGTGAAGGTTGTCGACCCTCAATTATGGCAATAAAAGATGATGATATCGATTATTTCGCTTTTATTGAAAGTGACGTTTCAAGTTTTCATTTTTGTAGTGATAATGAAAGTGAATATGAAAATGACCTTTTCAACGATTATATAAACAGTGACAATGAGCAAGAAAGTGAACAAACACGCACATACACAACAGATGATTGGACCTTTATTGGGAAAAGGTCATCAAGGAAGACTCTGCTGTGTTTGCATTTCAAGAGGGATAAGAAGAAAAGAAACCACTCATTTGCAGTCAATGTGACATTCCATTATGCATAGTACCATGTTTTCAAATTTTTCATACTAAATTAGATTATTCAAAGCAATAAAGGTAAAAAATATATATATTTTTCCAATGCTAATTTAAAAAAAAATTACTTTCCAAAATAATATTTTTTACTTTAACTATGTTTCTAACAAATTTTATAAAAAATTATAAAATAGTTACCTATTAAAATATTAGTGAAAAAAATTGTAAATTTTCTTCATTAAATTTGATCGAATTTAGACTCAGAGGCTCCTTATGTAAGGGGTTAAAGGGGGGGCCATGAAGTCCCCATTTCCAAATAATTACCTTGGGGTTAAAATTCAATGAGGTTGCCAGTCGTTGTTAGGTTGTATTAAAAAAAAAACAGTACTAATGGTATTTTTAGGCATTTTATGATTGTATCACTGCAAATAGAGCCTTACTCAAAGTGCTCCTAACCGAAGCCATAAATGATGACTACAATGACAAAAAATATCATTAGTATTGTTTTTAATAGTAAAAATGCATCGTAGGTCTTGTAAAGTTTCACCAGGAAAAGTATGCATTTCCAGCAAAAATAAGTTTCGGATCTGAAAATTCTTGAGTTGCAGAATTCGGTTGAAATATTGTTATTTTGTGACTTTCATAAAGTGTGATAGACCCTCTCCACCATCGCAATATCATTCCTAGAGCACTATTTAAATGATACAAAGAAGTATTATAGGTTGTAGTAGTCTAAAATGGGTGCACCACTTTTATAACCAAGCACCTTTGATTTCATTGGAGTTGTTCATATATAGAATTACCAAAATCATCCCAGTCAAAGTATCCAACATCCTAGAAAGCAACCATAATATAATCTTGCATCTATAGAAGTGCAACTATTAATGCATTTCAATACCATCATCAGTAAACAAATTCATGTTAGAAATATTTTTAGGGGTAGATCTACAAATTAACCACTCCATTGCAATTGAATGCTTTGTTAGATAATTCTATAGATTAATGACTCTTTATTGAATTTTTTTTAAAAATATGCAAATTCTATATATTTTCTAGATCTATAATATATAGCAACTTCACTAATTATGCTGCATAAATTTATGCATGCTGTTATAAAGAATAATAAATTGTAAGTCATCTTGTCATTCATAGCTTATTTTGAACCTCAAAAGTAATGCTTGAATTAAGTGAGGGTTGGTTAGGATTTTTAGTTTGTGTATAGGTTAGGTTTTGTGGGTCGATTTGGTAAATATTTAGCAAGTTCTGTAAGGTTTTATGTGCTGTTTTTCATCCCAGAAATGAAGCAAAAATGAAATTTATTCAGTAATTTTGACTAAGATAGGCACAAGCATTTTAGTCTACTAAATATCATACTTCATATCATTGTAATTACAGTGGGTGCAAAGGAAATGTTAACCTCTTAAATGCAATGGAAATGTTAACTCAAATTTTGCGGTTAACTTTTTTACCGCATTCCCGCCATATAGGTAGTGGGAGGAGCTTGGTATGACGCATGTACCTGCAGCCAGGGCTCCCTTGCAACTTCCTGCCAGGCTCAGTTTAAGTGTGCTCGCAGAGCTCAGACAGTGTACATCTGTGTTACGCTGCCCCACAGACCGCATCTTTTTCACCTTTCTGCTGACTTTGATGCCCTACCAGACACCACCATACCATCGCAATGGGGTGTAGCAAGCTGATAATGCAGGAGAAGACCTGTGCCCTAATCCTAATGGAGCAGGGACTGCCAATAAAGTGTGTCGCTGCCGATCTGAATGTGAGCCGTGTGTCACTCTTTAAGCTTAAAAAACAGCCACCACACTCCCTCCCGGCACTGCACCGCCTCGCACCCCTGGCTCTGGGGGCAAGAAGAAGACAACTGCTCAGACTGACAAGGTTTTGCTACATGAGGTGAAGCAGGACCCTTCAATAACAGCGGCTGAATTGAAGGGAAAACATCCTGACTTGCTCCACAACGTCACTATTCATACAATCCAGCACTGGCTACAAAAAGACTTGGGTTTGCTGTGCCGCCAAGAAACCGCTGCTGACAGAGGGTATGAAGAAAAAACAGCTAGCTTTCGCGAAGAAATATCAAGATTGGACACCAAAGCAGTGGAAGAAAGTCATGTGGAGTGATGAGAGCAGTTTTCGGCTCATCAGGGGTGGCTCGAAAGTGGTGCGGCGGCCCAGTGATGTGAGCAGATGTGACCACCGCTACACCATGAAGACGCTGAAGCACCCCGATGGCTTTATGGTTTGGGGATGCTTCAGTGGGGAGAAGGGCAGGGGTGGTCTCTATTTCCTCCCCAAGAACGTCACCATGAAGGTTTTGGAGGAACATCTGCTCCATTTCTACGCTCTCCATGGCTGCAACTTTTTTCTGCACGATGGCACCCCTGCACACAAGGCATGAGCTGTCAAAGACTTCCTTAATGAGCAGAACATCGAAGTTTTGGACTGTCCAGGCAACTCACCCGACTTAAACCGCATAGAGAATGCCTGGAACCAAATGAAAAATGAAGTTTCTAAGTCCCGGCCCACCTCGATCCCCGCCCTGAAGGAGACACTCATTAAACTGTGGGTGGCAATGGATGGCTACTACTTCAAGAATCTTGCAACATCCATGCCCAAGAGGATCCAGGAGGTGTTGAAGACCTGTGGGAACATGACAAAGTACTAAATGTAAAGAAAAATAAGTAAAAGGACCCAATAAAACAAACTTGAAATGTACTTTTGTGCTTAATTATCCAAAAATTCTTTATGTTAACATTTCCTTTGCGCCCACTGTATTTCCTAAGAATAATATTTTGATTAAAGAGAGAGTATCACCCCTTATAAAGTCACAAAAAGTAGATATTTAAACCTGATTCTCTTCCACAATGCCATCCTTAAATGCTCTGAGATGGTCTTAATTATCCTCGCTCATTTGTTTTAAATATTAATATTAGTTTATTTTTACTTTCCGAGCTACTATGTAGAAGGTTAGGAGTAGTAAGTTACTTAAGAGTGTTTAGTAACACAATCTAGTGGCAAATTTTGGCATTAATCTGTTGATTAACCAGACTAAACATATTTAGATAACTTTCCACCCCAAATCTACATCATTGCTTGAAAAATTCTACTTTTGATTACTAATAACTCAGAAAATAGTACTTTCCAAGATGAATAAATAGCAACAGACAATTGCTTTGACTAGAATTACCATCCACAAAATCATTAAAATACATTCACAAAACCCACTCTATTTGGTCTGATCAGAGGTTCACTAGTTTTATCAGGTACCGGCACTGGAAAAGTTCTTTTTTATTCATATTCAAGCCTATACATTCTATATATAACACACCCTTAATTGTACTTTCTGTTCCTGAATTTGATCTTGGCTATTTTCATTGTTTTCCCATGGTCAGCAATTTTTCTCTGAGTGAGTTCATTTAGATTTAATGCAAAAAGAGATGGAATTAGCAGAAATATGTCGAGTTGAAAACATTGCAACCTTTTAACTTAGATTTCAATGGCGCTTTTCTAACTTATTAAAAAAGAAGAAGTACTTTTAGGTGCTTTTCACACCTAATAGAAGGCCCAACAGAATGCAGAAATGCCTAGATAATAAATTGAAAGTAATATTTCTGCAAAAATAGTCATTAATTTGTAGAATTACCCTACAGGGTATTCTAGTTTCAGCCACAATTTATTAATTGGTGTTTTTTTTATATATAATTTATTTTCTAAAATACCTATGTGCTATATATCTATTTAGAAGACAGATATTATTGCATTTGGCTTGATACTCATTCCATATCTATATTCATGCCATTAAATAATTAACAAATCCACCATTATTTCCCACTTGTAATGGCAAAGACCAACAGGTCATTATATATTTAGAATCTACACATTGATGAAAGAAATTGATTAATCGGAGGAGAGTATTCCAGCTGAGACTTAGCTATGGGGGTATAAATAACAGCATTATCTCAAGAACATCAGTTCCCTGAAGATGCTGCTCCACAGTCAAATGTTGGAATTTAGACCTTCTCATTTACTTCAATGTTTTTCCATGGCGTGAAGGTTGTCAGCCCAGAATTCCTAGATATTGAGTTTTCTAAGATCTCCGAAATAAGTCCCAATCTTTGTTAGGTATTGCCCCCAAAACTATAAAACTGAAACCCCCTCCACATTTAATTATAAGAATTCTCTTATTTTACTTTTCTCTTCCGTCTCTTGAAATGTTTGAATATTTTGGTTGTATTTAAGTTTTAGACAACTATGTCCAAAATGCTAGTTAACAATAATAATAAAAATATAGGGGGAGAGTATTCTCTTGATTATTCAGTTTGCCGTAAGTGCTACTTTAGGCAAACTGGAAAATCATTAACTGTCCATTTAAACCAACACAAATACAATGCAAGAAGAGGTGAATGCAATAGTGCTTTCTTTTGTTTATTTATCTGAAAATTATCATCCTATCAATTAGAATTTTTCTAAATTCATAAGACTATGTTAATTGCCATATTCTTAAATGCTCCTTCATTACTGCTTGCAATTTTAATATTTCCCCTTGTCTCTTTAAACTTCATCCTATCATAAAAAACTGATTTTAAATTAAATTATCCATTATAATAACCCATAGTTATTTATTTTCCCTATTTTGTGCTTATTGAATAATGTATGTATATTTGGGCATTTTTGTATTCATATTTTCTGTGACTTCTCCATTTTAATTTATCAGTCTTTCTCTCTTTAGTATTTTAAGAGATTCTATCTATATGATTTTACCCTTCTTGTACCTGCTCTTAATCCTACTTTATTATTTTTGGTCACTTAATTGTTTATGTATCCTTATCCCGCCTTCTATGTTTTTAGCCTTTCATTTTGGCATTAATAGGCAGAGCTTTGCTTTTCATATCTTTACAAATCTATATTTATACTGTCTTAAAAATATTTAAAAATTGCCACTTTTTAAAATTATTTTTTATTTCATTTTGCAATATTTTTGCATCCAAGTAATTTTGTTTTTGAGCTATCAACTTCATTAACATTTTATGATAATGTTAACTGTTTTGAACAGGATGAGAATAGTATTGCCTTTTAAAAAGCAAATGGTGTGTTACTGAACTTTGTTTTTATCAGAAGTAATAGAAAGTGAGTCATCTGAAAAAAGTAAAGGATAATAGTACAAATTCTTTTTTTTTTTAACTTCATTGGCTTTAGTTATGATAATGAAGTGGACTCTTTTGAAGAGGATAAGAAAAATATTCATTTTTCTCTTTCTCAAATGCAATGAAAGTGAGTTTACTGAAAAGAAAAACATCTTTATGATTGCAAACACTAAGATTTCGTATTCCCTGTATTGAAAGAGACATCAAATCCAAATTTAAAGATTAAAAATACCATGTATATTTCATTATATTTAACCAATTTTATTATATTTTCTTTCTACAATCCTATTCAATAGCTTCAGCAAATTTTCCCACTTAGGAAATATTCTTTGCTAAAATTATGATATAGAAACCATTGTAGAATAAGTAAGTATTAATATTTGCAAAAGTCATAAGAAGGCAATAAATAAAAAGTATTTCAAAATGATTTATTTTAAATATATATTATAGTAAAAAATATATTGTATGTACAAACTGTGAATTAAGGGATAGATTGGAGATAAAATGCATTA
This sequence comes from Ceratothoa steindachneri, assembly GCA_963969495.1. NCBI lineage: Eukaryota > Metazoa > Arthropoda > Malacostraca > Isopoda > Cymothoidae > Ceratothoa > Ceratothoa steindachneri. Next base: position 26,127,777 of record OZ018326.1, read on the forward strand.
GTGTGGAGGATAATAATTGGGTGAAGGGTGTTTAGAGGTTGGGGGTGTAGTTGGCATAGGGAGACTGTGGAAGACATGGAATGAGGTCATACAGAGGGACCTCAGAGATATGAATTTGAATAGAGAAACAGCCAGAGATCGAGCAGCATGGAAAGCAGCCATTAGGTAAATAGGGTCGACACCTGCAAAAATGTATGGAGCCTTCAAAAATGATGATGATATTTTTTAATTCTACAGATTAATGTCTCCACCATCATTTATGTTCCATCATTCATTATCTATAGTTCTCTGGAAAGAGTTAAAGCTCACCAATTTGTTGAACATCAGCCTTCTGTTTAATGCAGCTGGCCCTACCCATGCAACCATTATAAGCTCTCGATGGCTCACTCATTGATGGGATCTTGCACTCCCATCATGAACTAGATAATGGTAGTCTATTCAAGGGAATGCATTAATTACTCCCTAGAAGACATCACAGAAGAGCTGTCCATCTGTGTGGTGGTCTAGGTTGAGCATGTGATGAAGCAGGAGGAGCCTGAGATCCCCTCCCCCTCGCTTTTCCACTTCATGTTTGACTATGATATGCTCCCTGAGCTGAGTCAGCTCGCTGGCATGAGTACTGTATTAAGGCACTTGTGCTATTACTGCATTGTTACCACTGCCACCAGACTTCCAATGCCTCTCAAGTTAAGAAAGCACTGCTCATGGCCCCCTCCATACCTATGAACACCATAGCTACTGCATCCTTTAGGAACCTCTGCCTACCCTGTGCCCCACACTGATATAGCTGCCAAAGATATGTTGCATCCTCACTCCTCTATTGAGCAAAACTTGGAAGATATTGGTGAGGCTAACCCCCCCCCCCACTTTTTAAAGTCATGCCCTTCAATAGACAACATTTTGCCTCCAAACCAGTACGCCATCTAATGGTTTTGGGGCTGTAATATGTAAAGGCTTGTACGCTGAACCATCTCTCATCCACTTAGCCCTTAAAAGCTACAAGCATTCCAGTCAGTGTCTTTACTGAGAGGAAGACCTTGACAACTCACCAAAAATAGATACAGAAGGCTATATTTCCTTTACTGGAATTGCCCCTGTAAGGGGCACAGCGATTTGCCATCCTGGCTGCCGTGCTGACGGGATTCAGCACCCCATCCAATCCCAGCTTATCCTCTTCTCCTTCCTTCAAAACACTTGTGTTTCTCCCCCGATTTCCTCGCTTTTCATACAACCTCTCCCACAACTTTCTCTGGTCAGCCTCTAATTTCACAGGGTAGATGCTGACCTTCTTCTCAGCCAACTATCCCGGATCGGGGCTGAGGGGGGAGGGGACAATGTTCCCTAACCCCTGAGCTCCGGTTTGGGATAGTGGGTCTTTAACAACCTGCTTTATCCCCACCCATACCTTCCTCACATCCCCTTTTCTTCTCACTTCACCATCTGTCTTTGTTTTTACACCGTGTACAAGGTGGAGCCACCAGGTGGGAGGGGTGGTCCAGAATGGCGGCACCTGGCTCTGCCAGGCCTGTACGTACCCCTTGCAGGGCGGGCTATTGCAAGGGGTGATGAGCGATTGCTTCCTGTGGAAAAGATAGGATCACCATGACCATGAATGAAAATCAAAATCTCTCCCCATTTCCTGTGTAAAGACAATGGAGCCGCCCGCAGGCAGCTCCACAGAGAAAATGGAGGTTTCCTGAACCTCCATAACTCTTCAACCGGAGAGGAGGCTTACTCCTCTCCTTCGCCTATGGGTGTAGGGGACTTCCTCTCACCCCCTTCTCTGGAGGTTCTTTCGGGCCCCTTCCTGTTTCCAGCAGCAGTTCCCCCTTTTCTTTCCAAGGGGACTGCCAAGAAAGCCAGCAGACAGTCCATAGCCGACTGCTCCCCATTGAAGCAGTTCTGTAGGGCAAACCCCCTTAGGGGGAAGAGGGAAGCCAGGCCCCTTCGGTCGCTTCACTCAAAAGACCTGCTGGCAAGAATAATGAACCTTGCCAGGGTCAAGGCCTGTGCCTCCCCAGACATGACTAAGGACGCTGCCAACGGGACCTGGGATGGCCAACTGGAGAGCCCCCCTGAGATAGACATGATCCTTGAGGCAACCCAGTCTCAGATGGTAGGGCCTTCCATGGGAGCGAATCCGGGCTCGGCGCCAAGCACCGAACCTGAATCCACTGCTATGCAAGGTCCTCCTCAAACGGCCTGGGTTTCCATGGCAGTAAAAGGAGGGGATGGATCTCCTCCGACCGGTGTCCCTGCGACTGCCAGGACCTTCTCTATCCCAGAGAAGGACCTCGCTGAGGCCAGTCCATCTGGCCTGGGGGCTCCTGCAGGCAGAGGGGAGAAGCGGGTTCATTCCCCACCCTCCTCTCCTAAAAAGAAAAGAAAAAAATAGGAAAAAGACTATGAAGACTCTGGGCTCCTCTCCATCCTCGTGGGCTGCGGGGAGGGATGGGTCTGCTGCCACTTCGGTAAGCGACCAAGCCAAGATCGGCACATCCGGCCCCTCTGCCACCCTGGGTGCGGAGCCACTGAGTATGACTAAGATGAAAAGTGCGCAGGGCGGAGCCTCGATAACATCGGGACCCCTTATTCAGAGGTTACCTGGCATTGTCGAGCCTTCTGGCTTTAAACGTTTCCTCGTTATTCGCTCCACTGATGGCAGCATGTTGGCCAAGGGCAACATGATCCATCAGAAGAGAGCATTAGCTAGTGTAATTGCTAGAGAACTGAAAGTGACCCGATTCTTGGATGGGAGCCTTCTGGCGAATGCGGCGAATTCCTCTGAGGCGGCCAAGATAAGTGCTCTTCGGATACTTGATGCCACGCCTGTGAGTGTGACGCCCCACTCTACCATGAACTTTGCGAAAGGAGTAGTTTATGTGAGGGAACTCGTTGACTACTCCATTGAGGACATCACCTTAGAGCTGGTCGACCATGGGGTGGTCACGGTCGAACGTGTGATGAGAAAACAGGGAGGGGCCTCTAGACACACCCCTACACTCTTCGTCACGTTCGACTGTGACAAGCTCCCTGAGTCGGTGCATGCCGGTTGGTACTGCTACCGCGTGAAGGGATTCTTACCATTGCCGCGGAGGTGCTATTACTGTCACCGCTTCGGCCATACGAATACCTCATGTAGACGTGCAAAGTCGGGGTCACCCGAAGTATGTGTAAATTGCTCGAAGGCTGCACACGATAAGTCCAAATCGTGTGTGGCTAAGTGTGTCAATTGCGGGTAGTCGCACCCCCGCTTCTTCGAAGCAATGTGGTGCATATCTCATTGAGAAGAAATCTTGGCCATTCAGGCCCAGGATCGACTCTCATTCCGCGAGGCTAAGGACTTGGTCCTGGCGCGCCGGGCTCTTCCTGGGACGTTTTATGCCTCAATGGTTAGAAAGACACGCTCTGCTCCTGGCCCATCCAGGCCAACGAGCACCGTTGTTTCCGCGCCTATTCGGAGCCCTTCGAGTTCTACTCAACCCGGGCGCTCCCCTGGTAAAGCTGGCGGCACAAAGGGTTCACACCCAGCCCCGGCTAAATAAAACCAGCTCTCCCCCTCTTCCCCAAGCGTGACCGTTTCCCGTAAGGCGAAATGGCCACGCTCCTCCACCGAGTCGTTAGACTCACAGGAGGCAACACCCCTGAAGTTGGTCGCCAAGCCATCATTCGGGGTTCCTAAAGCTGTCCCCCGAAAGGAGGACAGCAACAAAGGAGCTTCGGCTCCTTCACCCACGACTAGTGGTGGGCTGAGTGGCTCAGAGACGGTGGATCCTCGAAAAGAGGGCCCCCCGCCTCCGAAGCCGCAAAGCCCACCTAAGGTTTCGAGGCGTTGGGAGGAAAAGACTCGCATGGCGAGCCCAACCTTCCCCAATAAGTCCTCAAAGGCGACAGCGCCTTCAGCGCTTTGACTGGCCAACAGCGCCCGAGGTTCTGCCTCCGGGAAGCGTACGGCCATTCCCGTGAGGGTCTTCTGAAGGGCATATTCCTTCAATGGAATTGCCATGGACTCTGGGCCAACTGGCAGGAGCTGCGGAGGCTCGTCTCGTCCCGTCCCCCGTTAGCTATTTTTCTGCAGGAAACCACGCTAGGCACGTCCCCCCTGCCCGCCCTCCCGGGGTATAAGGGTTTTGCGACCCCAACACCATAAGATGGGGGCCGGGCTGGGGGATGCGCGGTTTACAGTGGCATGATTTCTCCGTTCTTTTTTTCACTTTTGATACCTCCTTTCAGGCAGTGGCTGTGCAGCTTCACCTGGATGGGAGGTATACTATCATTTCTGTGTACATTCCACCGTCAGCTGACTTCCGCCGCGTCGTGGCACGGTTGCCGAGGCCCTATCTCTTGCTTGGAGATCTGAATGGCAGACATCCTCTCTGGTGGGATTACTCAATAAATCCCTGCGGACAAGTCCTTGCCGATCTGATCGAAGAGCTTGAGATGGGTGTCCTAAACGTGGATGAGTTTACGCATCACTGCCCGAGAACCGCTTCATTTTCTTGCCATGATCTATCTTTGTGCTCTTCAGATGCACAGCCTGATTTTGATTGGGGGGTGGTCGATGAAACTTTGCGACCGCTTTATCCGAATTCTCTAGCCGGATCGCTGCTCCGCCATCATTCAATGCACGGGTTCTCCAGAGGCGGAGAACCCTTCGACGACAGGTTTAGTCTGAGTGAGTTGCGTTCCGCTCTTGCTTCGTGCGCGGACACCGCCCATGGTCCGGACGATGTCCCGTACGCCATGCTTCGACACCTGGGTGAGCGAGGCATGGCCTTTCTGCTAGATTTGTTCAACAGGATCTGGGTGGAGGGTCTCCTCCCAGATTCCTGGCGAATCGCTACTGTGCTGGCCTTTCGCAAACCGGGGAGAGATCATTCTACTCCGGCCGGTTTCCGCCCAATCTCCCTAACATCTTGCGTGTGCAAGTTGATGGAGAAATTAGTAAATGTTAGATTAGCCTTTTTTTCTGGACAGCGAAGACCATTTGTTTTCTGCACAGTGCGGCTTCCGCAAGTTCCACGTCGGATGCTCTGCTCCTTCTGGAAAATGCCGTCTGCGAGGCCTTCCTTCGTAGTCAGCATTACGCCATGATGTTTTTCCATCTGGAGAAGGCCTATGATACCGCATGGAGACTCTACACACGATGGGGGGGCGAGGGGACGCCTCCCAATCTGGTGGACTTATAGACGTTTGGGGGCAAGCCTGCTTTCTCCCTTTTATTTAACTAGGTTTTATTTTTTTGTTATTGTTATTTTCTTTGTCGGTCGCACGCTCCTGCGCGGGGTGAAGATGACCTCCCCCAACGCCGGAGATTGCTTCCTAATTGTTACGATCCTCCCCTTTCATCATTGTTGTGTTTTCATATTCTTATTTTAAAGTAGCCTAGTGCTAGGCTGTCGTGATTCCGGCGACTTATGCCCAAGTGGGCAGTCGTTCATCTCCCATTTCCCTTTAAATGCCTCTTCTGGAGGCGATGATTGATGTGTCTTCCCTGGTCTAAGTATAAAGGCTTAACAACCCCATCACCTCAGGATGGAGCTCCAGTGGTTGTGTGTGTGCAATTTACACCCCATTTTCTCTGGGTGACCTTGAAATAGCATTGTTTTTTTGTTACAGTTGCTGAGGCATTTTCTTCTCCAGGATGCAAACAGTAGGTATCCCCTCTGAGGGGACTACACAACCAATCTCAGGGGCAAGGCCTTTGTGGTCCTGATCAAGATCTGGAGATTGGGGTCCTGAATTTGTATAAATTTAATTATTATCTGTGAGAACCACATCATTTTCCTGATTTGATCTTTCTGCTCACCAAACCTAACCCATGATTTTTGGTGGTGTTGGTGGTGGTTGATGACCTTCATGGTAATGATCATTTTCCAATACAAGTACTTTTTGCTGGGCTAATGCTGCCTGAGAAGCCATCTCAGTTGTGCGTGGAAAGGGTGCTGGAGTATGCATTCCAGGAAATTACTGATTTCTCTATCTCAGTGGAGGAGTTTAGGTTGGTGGATGAGGCCACTACTCTTTAGATGTCTAGCTATTTAGCATGCCATCCAATTCCTTAGTGGTTGGCTAAGTTTGAGATATGCCTATAAGCACTGTCTGAAAGATTTCACTTTGTGTGAAGTTGTTCTTGCATGGGTGGAGGTTTGTGTCAAAAGGGTTCAGGGCAAGTTCTCACACAGGTCTTTCCTCCCATTCTCCAGGAGAAGAGGATCGCAATCTCAGACCCCACATCCATGATGGATTCCTGTGCACCCACTTTCTCTACCCAGCATGGTACTCTGCCACCATTTAGAGCATGTTGTATGCTCTCTGAAGACCAACTGGACTTTATCTCCAGAGATGGACAACTATTCTACAACCACTAAGCGAGCTGCATTGTGCCCTCGCCTTGTGCATTAATACTGGCCCAGACAATATCCTGTACTGCATGCTTCGACACGGCCTGGTTTTGGTTTTATTTTGGCCTAGAGATGAGTGAGGGTAAATTCAGCTGTGACCCATGGCTTCACCTTCCCCATACCTGTTTCTAAATGGAGTTCGCCTGTATGTGGTAGTCGCACTGTTTCCTTGGTATTTTTTTTTTCACCAATGCCTCACCATGTAGGCGAGCATTCGCATCCTCAGGGTCTCTTGTACTTGCACCATGGACATCCTTGATGTTCAACATCTAGGGTGCTGCTATGGCTGCTCTTTTATTGTTTGACCGCTCCTTTGTCGTTCTAAGCTAGAATACGGTGCAAGTTCTACGCATCCGCAGCTGAATGTGAATGGTGGAAAGTGAACTCTATCCACCATACTGGTATCCGTTCCTTAACGAGTTCTTCCGTATTTCCCTTGTAGAGAACTTCCTTGTCAATGCCTCAGAGTTGTTACTCGCTTTATGGCGTGCAATATGCTTGTTAGCGGAGATCCACCATTTCCCCGTCTCCAACAGCTCTCATTATATCCTTTAAAGAAACCTTCGAGAGCTTAATTTAGCCCTCGGGCCGGTGGCGCTGCTGTTTGTTGCGACGCTTCTGCTCCCCAAGCTTCTACACATATATTGGATCATGCTGGAACCGTGACAGTGTACATGGATGGCTCCAAATTAAAGGGGGGTGGGGTCTACTTCCACCCCTTCTCGCCACTCTCTAAAGCCATTGGGTCTCTTCCGGGCATTGCGTGTCTTCATAGCTGAGCTGGTTGCATGTTCAGGCCCCGAAAAAAAATAAACACAGCTCTCATTGTTTAAAATAATCCTAAATTCTATAAATTACTAGCCCCCCCCCCCCTCCTTCCTACTAGGATCTTACATATGTAATTTATATACCGTTTACTGACAGTGCCACCAGAATATTCATCTTTGTTGGTTTCACTCATTACAGCGTTCTGATTAAAAATGTGTAACGTCTGAGAAAGCCCCCCCTCCCTCCTACACATACCAGAGAGGAGAGGAGTCCCAAACTCACGCACGTTAACCTGCAATAGGGGTAGTTTTAAACGAGTCCCACTCTCCCGAGGGGGGGGGGCAGTAAACAATCATAAAAAAAGGCAAATTTCCGAAAAGACACCCACCGACGACAGAGTAGCGACTGGCAAACCAGCAGATATACAAAAGAGGGTATGTGGGGGGGGGGGTCCAGTGTGTGAATAATTTAACACCACTCAGCGACTAACTACGCTCAATGCAGCTTAACTTAGCTGTAATCAAAACCTGCGTCTCCACTCATAACTGTAGCCATCAAGAAGGAGAAACCCCTCAGCCACAACTTCCCACTCTCGCAATCTCAGAGTTGCCAATTACCATATTTTGGAGGAGACTAATATAATTTGACGTCGCGCCTAAGTTGCAATCTAATAATCTTTATAAGAGGGAATTGTTTTGAGAATTAGACAGTATAACATTTAAATATAACGTAAAATTAAATAGATTTAATCGAAAAAAATATGCTAGAATGTAAGATCAGACTTAAATGGCACTCGGATCATAATAAACAAACCAAATTTATGACCATCGCAGTTTGAATCCGTTCTGTTAGGCTACCACTCCTAAACGATGGTCTTTTTCAAACGGAATATTTTATATATATATATATATATATATATATATATATATATATATATATATATATATATATATATATATATATATATATATATATATATAGTGTGTGTGCATGGTTCGAATCGCTTCCCTGCTCGGATTTTTTCGAAAAAAGGTAATAAAAATATTACTGCAAGGAAAAAATTATTCCGTTTTCTCTTTAATGTGGTTTAATGGATTCATTTTCACCATTCTCTCGTGCTACTTTGATATATATATATATATATATATATATATATATATATAGTAATGGCAGAGTTTTTATAAGATTGAACAGAGAAAATGACCAGTAAATTCCTCGACTCTTATCAAATGCCATTTAGTGAATTCATGGGATCATTCCATGTAATGACAGATTCTCCGCACATCGTCCTTCTCATTTTGCCCAATGGGTGTTGTCATAGTCGAGCTGCTTAACACTTTCTATTGTTTCACCACAGTGAGAAAGGACGCTTGACTAAGAAAACCATAAATATCTCCATCTGAGGAGAATTGCGCGTTCGCATGGTCCCGAAGGCTCCAAGTAAATCCTTGTGTTTTCCATACATTTTCACATCCCCTCTTTTACCACCCTCTCTTCACAAACGGTTTGGCCGACATGCCTTCTTTGGTTTTGGTTTCTTGGTTTTAAAATATTTACTAAAGGTAACCCGAGTGGATAATGCATAGGATTCGTTGAACTTGATAAAAATATTTGTGGAAGGTCATTACTCGTGTCCATAGACACGCTCCTGTGCATATTAAATATACGAACCATTGCGGGAAATATTCGTTAGTATGTTTCAGTTCTTTTGATGGTGTCGGGCAAGCGTGACTTTCCCACGAATTTTCGTTCAGTTCGGACTTTACTTCTTCGCGATCAGTTGCGCCAGAACTTAGAAGTGACGAGGCAATTATATTCTTACTCTTTAGTTTATTGCATTGGTTCGTAGAGTATGGTTGTGTCAGTTTGGCTTCTCACGTCGCTCTATATCGCGCGCACCTATTCGGTGTGACGACTGATAAATGCGTCTCTGAAGGTGCACTTCTGGACTTGCTCAGTGTCGCGTGTGGGTAGGCACGGTCTCCTCTTCCATTGTGAAATCTCGGGGGCGGTGCCACTCCAAGTGCCAATCCCTTAATGCATTTTAATGTCGAATTCGGTGCCCCGTCATCTTTTCAGATAATGTTTGTTTAGGTTTGCAGCCGACATGAGGAGCTACCATAACACTACTCACGTTCAGGTGAGTGGGGGAGGGGGAGCGTTGTGTAGGTCTTTTTGTTTAAGGTCTCGAAAGGTTCTGGTACTTAAATCCGGGCGAGGTACTTTTCAACAATCAGCCTCATTTGTGATACCCGTGAGTTCCATCGAGCACTGGTACACACCACGGGGGGGGGGGGGGGGTATGGGGACATTTATGTGACCCCTGCCGTAGGATTCTACGTTCATAAGAGGCAGCCGAGGGCCATACATGCATGTGCGGCGCCAAGTCATTTCTCCGTTCATAATATGGACGTATAGTGGCCCTCCTAGCTCGCAACAGGTTTCTACATTCGTAACTGCGGGTACAGGGTGTTGTTCATTCATACGTTCATGATTGCGACTAAAGGATGATTTTACATTGTTACGTTCACAACATGGGAGTGCATCGGTATTGTACGTTCATAAGAGTGATGCGGGGTACTACTACCTTCATGCAACGGGATTCTGCGTTCACACCCTGTGTATACGGCTACACCTGGTACTTGGAGGAGCGACCCCCCTGTGGGTAGTTTGTGCATACCCTCCTTTCCTCTCTGCAACCCCCACCTCCCTTTATAAGTACTAGAGAAACACAATTTAGAAGGATTAGGGTTTATCTGTTTCGTCTTGTACACATGTATACTTTACTTTGTATCTCTGTGTATTTCATACATGGTAAGGACTTCTTTTGTCATTGCTTAATTTCAATAAAATTCTGAAGAGAACAAAGAGTGTTTCCATACTCATCTAAGTACTCCCCTCGTTATTTCCTCTAGGCTTACGGACCTAACCAGCTACCTCCTGCCGTGTCAGAAGATGCTTTGGCACCTCTAAAAAACAAGGCCTTTGAACGTCTCCAGCTCCCAAGAGACGAGGCCTTGAAGCGACCTGGGCGTTGGGACGAAATTCACGGGAAAGTTTGGGTCCAATAACTCCTTCCCTGCTCCTAATGGGGGCTGACCACCACGTCCCCGCGGCTGTTTTCGGGTTCATAAGGCTGTACTGCCTAATAAGGGTGGGTTCTACAACCTTGTTGGTTGCCAGGCCAACTAAAATGCACGTGACAGACCTTCAGGTCCCGGTAATTTTCGTCGACGATTAGTATGACTTAGTAAGGGGTCCAACCCTAGTTGCCCTGCCTCTCTGGCTGCCCGGTTGGCAGCGACCTTGCACTGGGTAATTTCTGGTCGGTGTGTGACGCTCCACATGCGCGAAATCCACACATTAAGGGGCCCAGAAATGGAACCCTGAAAATCGGGAGTGTGAGTGGCTGGGATGCGCGATACAGCCCACCAACACAATTTTTCTTATTGAATAAAAGGGGTTTTTTTTTTTTTTCCTAAAAAGAAAATCACACTGTTCCAGACGTCAAAACCTCGACTAATCTTGATGTGTTGTGGTTGGCGAGGACAAAGGCAACACACCTCTGACGGGTGGAGATGATCGCCTCTTCCCACTCTATTGGTAAAGGTCTTTCCACCTTTTTTAAGGAACTGCCCACCCTGGGATTTAACAGGAGCCCATCCAATTTTATCCTAGCGTTCCCTGTGGGAGCGGCTTGATACGAAAAGTCCTCCCTTGAGGGGCAAAGGGTTGCGGGGTCCACCGCTCCATGCCCTCCCCATTTTTCGACCATCATGTGGTTACGGTGTTAAAGGCAGGCATCCTGCCTTTACTACGCTACTTCTATTTCCTCTGAGTAGATGAGGCAGCAGTCGGATTGATTCTTTTGGGGGGAAAGTTTAAATGCTTTCTCCAGAGATACTTTGAGACGTTGTCACAAATTTTCTTGTTAAGTAGTTGAAACAAGGAATTCGATTCCTTTAACATTTGAGATAAAATAATTAAGATTTAAAGAGGGGTTGGAGCAAGTTTGGAAATAAAAGGCGCTTAAAGTTTATTAGAGGCAACTTGCGTCAGACTGCAAGTTACCGCGTTTGAAAAAGAGGTTTGCCTCCCGAGCTTGGTTTTCCTACGCCCATTAAATGGAAAGTGCAGATGGATTCTCTGTCCACGAAATGGAGCGTAGCATGTCATTTTCGGCCTTGTGGTCTTCAGTCTCAAACCCCCTGGTCTTGACCCGCACTGGAGGCATCAGCCTTCAGTCTGGCGATCGAGCAAGAGACTGGACAGTTGCGCACCCAACGGGTCTCGACTGCACTAAAAGGTCTCTTAGTGCACATTGGCTATGTACCTCCTGCTTCACCTTTGACTAGTTTTATGGACCTTTCTAGCGTCGATGTCCGTTGGTTTTCGCTTTTTTGTTTTGATAATAACCGAAACCATGACGCCATCGCCCCTCCTAATCCCATGGGCGTCTCAAATGTGGGCGACATTGTAGACACGTTTTTAATCCCTCAAAGCCCAAAAGGTTTGGGGAGGGGGCTACTAAACCACCTGATATTCTCTCCATACACCCCCATACGCTCCTACACACCGAGTATTAGCGTTGTGTTGAGCGCGTCGTAGGTTCACCCTGTGTAACTCGAGTCTTACGCCCTTTGTGTAATTGGATTAAGGAGGATAGAGTAAAGTCGTTCGGCTCTTCGCAGATGCAACTTGAGTTTTAACTTGAAAGTGTGAGGGGGTCTTTGGGGGAGGAGGTATAATTGTTGCGTCAATAGGAAGGGGGCGAAAGGTGAATGAACGCCTTTAAGTTCAGTTGCGCGATGTTTACTTCACCTCCCCCTCCCTCCCAAAGAGTGGCGTACTGGCTATTGTTTAAGTTTTACACGTCATTTCCCCTCGAGTGTCACTTAAGGGGATGTCAAATACCCATTATAATGTTCCTGTCCCGTGGCGTATTTTTAATGTCGGTCTTCAAATTTTAACACTATAAACACTTCTTTTTTTCGGGTATAAAATTACTCATATTTGAAGTGCTTTACCTTCCCAGATTGTTGAACGTACTTGTTTTTTTTTTGTTGTTTTTAAGACTAGAATTAATAAATATTAAAAACATTTGAAAAAGTAATAGTGGGCAAAAATGGTGCTCGCTTTGTATCCCCTTTCCTTCCACTCCAATCTCTCCTCTTTCTTGGACTCGAGGAGGGCTGTGTGTTGGGGTCTTCCTCGGTTCGTAATCTAAAGGGGAATCCTCACGCATAAGGCTGATCTCCGGGGATTCCTACCTAGTCTTTCTCTTTTCCCCTTTCCCTTGGATGTTCTCAATGCCCCCCGCCCCAGGCAGGACACGCTAATTTGCAACTCTGAGGTATGCGTGAACACCCGCGCCTCCGTCAGCAGGTCCTCGAAGCTTGGAGTATTTGAGTTGTGGCGGAGAATCCGCTTAAAGATCTGCCTTGGTTGTGGAATAGGAGCATCACGCGCCCCTCACGATTCCTTGTGCTCCGAGTTGTTGCGTTTTAGAAAACTGAAGCTCCTCTGCCTAGTTGCGCTGTCTCCTGTTACTCGCGCCAAGTATTGCGGCAGTTTCCTTAGGTACCTTTGGAGTGATATGTAAAAAACACCCCCCCTTAACGGGCGCGGTCATTTGCTGTCCTGGCCGCCGTGCTGAAGGGACTCAGCACCCCGTCCGACCCCAGCTTAGCCTCTTCTCCTTCCTTCAGACACTTGTTTCCTCGCTTTTCATACAACCTCTCCCACAACTTTCTCTGGTCAGCCTCGAATTTCACAGGGTAGATGCTGACCTTCTTCTCAGCCAACTATCCCGGATCGGGGCTGAGGGGGAAGGGGACAATCATCCCTCACCCAGAGCTCCATTTAAAGATGGTGAGTTTTTAAATAACCTGGTTTATCCCCACCCGCATCTTCCTCACCTCCTCTTCCTTTCTATTTTCAAACACTATACATTTTACGCCGTGTCCAAGGTGGAGCCGCCATGCTGAGGGACTACCAGGCCACCAGGCGGGAGAGGTGGCCTTGAATGGCGGTACTTGGTTCTGCCAGCCCCGTACGCACCCCTTACAGGGTGGGTTACTGCAAGGGGTGATGAGCGATTGCTTCCCGTAAAAAAATAGGGTCACCATGCCGAATGATTATACCAAATAAAATCCCCTCAATTTCCCCTTTTCCATCGTTGGAGCCACCCTCGGGCAGCTCTACAGAAAAAAATGGAGGTCCGCCCCCTTGTGCTCTCGCAGGGGGACCTCCCTCTTCCTAGCGGCAGACCCACCCTTTACTCTCCGAGGGGACCGCCAAGAAAGCTAGCAGGCAGCCCATAGCCGACCGCTCCCCATTGAAGCGGCTCGGTAGGGTAAATCCCCTTAGGGGGGAGAGGGAAGCCAGGCCCCATCGGTCGCTTCCCTCAGAAGACCTGCTGGCGAGAATATTGAACCTTGCCAGGGTCGAGGCCTGTGCCTCCCCAGACTCGACTTGTGACAGCGCTGCCAATGATATCTTGGGGTGGGGGTGGGGGGGGCAACTGGACGCTTCCCCTAACCTAGACATGGTCCTTGAGGCAACCCAGCCTCAGACGGTAGGGCCTTCCGTGGGAGGGAATCCATGCTCGGCGCCAAGCACCGAACTCGAGTCCGCCCCTATGCAAGGTCCTCCTCAAACGGCTAGGGTTTTCAAAGCAGTACAAGGAGGGGAGGGATCTCCCCAGACCGGTGCCCCTGCGACTGCCAAGACCTTCTCCATCTCGGAGAAGAGCATTGCTGAGGCCGGTCCATCTGTCCTGGGAGCTCCTGCCGGCGGAGGGGAGAAGCGGGTTAATTCCCCGCCCTCTTCTCCTAAAAAGAAAAACAACAGAAAAGACTCGGGGCTCCTCTCCATGCGGGGGCTGTGGGGAGGGATGGGTCTGCTGCCACTTCGGTAAGCGACCAAGCCAAGATCGGCACATCCGGCCCCTCTGCCCCCCCCCCCTCCGTGTGCGGAACCACTGACTAAGACCAAATGTGGTAGTGCGCAGAGCGGAGCCTCGATTACATCGGGGCCCCTCATTCAGATATTACTCGGCATTTTCGATCCCACTGGCTTCAAACGCTTCCTCGTTATTCGCTAAATGATGGCACCATGTTCCGAGACGGCCATGATTAGTGCCCTTCGGACACTTGATGGCACGCCTGTGAGTGTGACGCCGCACTCTAACATGAACTTCGTGAAAGGAGTAGTTTATGCGAGGGAACTCGTGGACTACTCCATAGAGGATATTACCTTAGAGCTGGCCGACCATGGGTCGGTCAAGGTCGAACGTGTGACGAGAAAACAGGGAGGGGCCTCGAGACCCACCCATACACTTCGTCACATTCGACTGTGACAAGCTCACTGAGTCGGTGCGTGCCGGTTGGTATCACTACCGCGTCAAGGCATTCGTGCCACTGCCGCGGAGGTGCTATTACTGTCACCGCTTCGGCCATACGAATCGCTCATGTAGACGTGCAAAGTCGGGGTCACCCGAAGTATGTGTAAATTGGTCCAAGGCCGCACACGATAAGTCCAAATCGTGTGTGGCTAACTGTCACTTATGGAGAGCCGCACCCCACTTCATCAAAGCAATGTGGTGCATATCTGCTTGAGAAAGAAATCCTGGCCGTTCAAGCCCAGGATCGACTCTCATTCCGCGAGGCTAAAGACTTGGTCCTGGCGCGCCCGGCTCTGCCTGGGACGTCTTAAGCCTCAATGCTAAGAAAGACACGCTCTGCTCCTGGCCCATCCAGGCCAACGAGCACGGTTGTTTCCGCGCCCATTTGGAGCCATTCTGCGAGTTCTTCTCAACCTGGGCGCTCACCTGGTAAAGCGGGCGGCACAAAGGGTTCACACACAGCCCCGGCTAAAACCAGCCCCCTCCCCCCATTTCTTTTCCCCACCGTGACCGTTTCCCGCAAGGCAAAACGGCCACCGAGTCGTTAGACTCACATGAAGCAACACCCCTGAAGTTGGTCACCAGGTCATCTACCGGGGTTCCTAAAGCTGTCCCCCGAAAGGAAGACGGCAACAAAGGAGTTTCTGCTCCTTCGCCCACGCTTGGTGGTAGGCTTGCTGGCTCGGAGACCGTGGATCCTAGAAAAGAGGGGCCCCCGCCTCCGAAGCCGCAACACCTGCCTTAGGTGTGTATGAGACCGCCCTCAAACAGAAGCGCTATGCCTACATGCGCTATAAGTGCCGCCCGAACGATTTCACTGTCGCTGAATTTCGTCGGGCTTGGGCTAGGTTCCGTTATATTTCGAATCACGCCCGCCGCTCTTCTTGGCGGGCATACGTGTCTTCACTTAACTGGAAGACCCCTTTAGCAGAGGTGTGGAAGCGAGTAAAAAAGATTCGGGGCAAGTTCTCGCAGGACCCCCCACCCGTTCTCCAGGAGAATGGGAACGCAATCTCGGACCCCGCGTCTGTGGCGGAATCCTTCGCGACCGCTTTCTCCACATTCTCTAGTCGTGATATCGCGGAAGGCTGCCGACTTGACTTTACCTCCACAGGCGAAGAACCCTTTAACGACAAGTTTACTCTGAGTAAGTTGCGTTCCGCTCTGGCTTTGTGCGCGGACACCGCCTATGGTTCGACACCTGGATGAGCGAGGCAGGGTCTTTCTGTTAGATTTGTTCAACAGGATCTGGGTGGAGGATCTCCTCCCAGCATCTGCAGCTGATCTCGACGGTGCCTATGCCGCCGAGAGACGCGTCATACCCTAAGCCCTTTGGGTTTAGGGCTAGGAAACTCATTCGAGAGCTTGATATAGCTCTCGTGCCGGTGGCGCCTCTGGTTCTGCCCAGGACGCCACGCTGGAGGGTACTACATTTGGCTATTTGTCGTCACGCCTCTGCTCCCAAAGCTTGTACAGCGCCGGTAGTATTGCGTTCGACCTTTTTGGAGCACACCTCGTGTCACCCTGGAACCGTGACAGTGTATACGGATGGCGCCAAGTCCCAAGAGGGGGTCGGCCCCTACGCCGTATCCCCTCTGTTTCAAGTCAGCGGGGCTCTGCCAGGCGCTACGTCTGTATTCACGGCTGAGCTGGTGGCAATATACCACTCGGTACGGGAGATTACGCGACGTGCCCGGTTCGGAGACCGGATTGTGATCTATAGCTACTCGCAAAGCGCCCTGAGTGCTCTCGGGGCATTGGAATCTCCGCATCCGCTGGTTCGCGATATTCGTGACACCACGGTTTTGGCAAGCCGGACAGATGTCGAAATTATCATGTGCTGGGTTCCTGGACATGTAGGAATTGCGGGGAATGAGTGCGGACTAGCGTTTCGCTCTTCCTCACACCGACTACATGGCAGGAATACGGGCAACTCTTCGGACTGTTTGGCAAAGAAGATGGGAGACGGTCGAAGGCAACTTAAAGTTTCGTGCCATTGTCCTGCGACTGTTCCCATGGACCTACCCCCCCCCTCCCCCAGTGGCACGAAGGCTTCAGGTTGCTTTCTGTCGTCTGCGAATTGGACACACTCGCGGGATACAGCGCCATTTGATGGAGCGCTCGCCTGAGCCCTACTGTGAAAACTCCGTTGTCCCCCATACTGTTCGGCATATTCTTGTTGAATGTCCCAGTCTCTGCGATCTCCGCTCTTTACTTGTCCCGGTACCGGGATGAGCGGGGTCGCTACCGCCTGTCCCTTGTACTCGGTACGGGTTCGTGTACAACTATAAATGGACTTTTAGACCTTTTGGAGGAGGCCGTCCTTCTCCCCTTTATCTAAATAGTTTTTTTTGTTTTTTTGTTTTTCTTATCTTTGTAGGTCGCATTTTCCTGCTCCAGGGAGATGCGGACCTCCCCCGACGCCGGAGCTTGCTTCCTGCTTATTACCTTTTTCTTTCTTTTATTTTTATTGATGGTTTTTTATTTGTTTGTTTTTATCATCCTCTCTTAAATATGCCTAATTTTAGGCAATGTTGAATACGGCGACGAATGCCCAAGTAGGCAGTCGCCAGATGAGCTCTTAAAAAAAATGTAAAAAAACGCCTTAATAATTGGCGCGAAAACACGCTCTAACATTAACTACCCCGATGACTACGTTAATCCCTCGCAGGGGGGGGGGGTATCATGTTCGGAAACCCATAATGCATTTGACATCTAGAGTTACGTGCCCTACCGGCCCCAATATCCACGGGTAGACCAGCGGTTATATATTTTACACATCGCTTTTACGGAAATTTGTTCTGCCCTCGCTGGTTTTCGTTCTTTAATTTTAAATAACAATTTCATTCTTCCCCTCGATGCTGACTTCCTTTAATCAACTCAGTGTTCATGCACACTCTTGTGGACTATTTTACTTTTTGGAGGAGCTTGGCCCCTTCTATTTGGCTCTTTCTTTCGGCAGTCGCCAGATAGCCCCTTAAAAAAAAATGGCTCTTTTGCCTCGGTCGCCGGAGCGTGCTTCCTTTTCTTCTTGCTTTTGTTCATTTTCTTATTTTTTGCGTTTTAGTTTGTTTTGTTTTTTTGTCAGTTTTAAAGTAGCTAAGTACTAAGGCTTGAAATTCTAATTGCGGCAGTCGCTAGATAGATGTTTGTGCGTGCGTCCCTGGGAATGGGGAAGCGCCGTTAGCTTTCCACGACTGAAGACGACGACTGGAGTTGCTGAAGGCGAAATAGGGACGGATGGAAACCAGAGTTCAATTGTTCCGACGGCCGCAGCTGATTGTGGAAAAGTTAAAACAAAATAACATTGGATTGTCGCAATGTTCTTAAAAGCAGTGTTTCCCCGTTTTTTTATTGTTTGTTTTTTTAAGAAGTAAAGTTTTCGAAGGTTTTGTGTTTAAAAAAAAAATACCAATGAGAGCGAGCCGAGGGAAACCGTTACTGGGCAAAATGCTACATCACATGACGCTTCACTATCAAAGACAATTTTGGCGTTTGATAGGATATAAAGCGGTAGAAGGGGTAGGTACCTTGGTGTGGTTGATGCGTACCTGCCACATTTTATGGCGCTCTGAGTTTTCCATTCGATTCCCTCTCGTGACTATGAATATTTTAAAGTTTTATTGCATTGACAATCGTCTGGGCATTTCGGTTACGTCAGAGGGACGGGGATTAGGCGAGTTCAGCTTCTGACGTTATCTGAGCCTTTAAATGGCGCGGAGCAGCTGTTGTTGATCTTTCGGGCTCGTTTGACGCGCGCCAGTTGTTAGCGTTAGTCCGGCAAGCGAACCTTCATTGTGGTAAGGACCCGCAAAGGGCGGGTGACGGGCGTCAGGTGCAACAATGACCAGCGTCCTGCAGCAAGAGCATTGTGTGTTCTCTAATGTTATATTTGTTTGACGCATTTTCACTCCCTCTAGCTTCATTTTCTCTAGTCTTTTAAAATCTATCCTTTTCTTAGCTTTTGATAAACCGTTGTATTGGTGTACTAAGGGCAAATCGAAGACCTATTGTAAACCTATTTACTAGGGACACATTCTCTGTCCCCTGCCTCTGTGCATAGGGCGTTTATAGATGCATAAACACCATTAAGAATTGTGGGTAATGCAGTTGATCAGTGGGATCTTGATATTATGGTGCAGATGTCTCGAAAAATTTAGTAAGGCAACAATACGGAGGGAGGAAGGGGCTCCTAGGACAGTGGGAGTCTAGATTTGAATAAAAGCGGGAGCAAATTTGACCTTTCTCTGGTCGCGTTAAGCTTGAGGGAGCATTCGATTTGTCACTACCGAATGACCTTTCTAGTAATGGGTGAGAAATCTCCGGTCGATGCAATTATACGGAGAAATTGCTCGTAGTGGCTACCTTGCGTAGCGAGTCAGAAAAATTGCATTTTTGTTTTTGTATATATTATGATATGTTAGAATTATTATCCCGAAAGCAAGGCAGGGCTAAGCAAGATGGCAGCGCTTAAATGAGAGACACTAGTGTCCATTTGATTTGGAAGTATAGTGATCTCTCCAGAGAACTTATTCGAAACGATGTTTAGTTCCCAATGCCATCGTTAGTTATAGTTTAAGAGTTTGAGAGAATTTTGTTGGTTCCGAAGGACCGAAGGTTAAAAGAATTTATGCGAGAAAGGGGGGCAAAGGGGAGAGAGAGTTTGTTGGGAATTCGAAGAACCAATGCAAGAAAGAGGGTATACAAACTTAGCTTGGCCGGAGAACCCGGGTAAGGACCTTACTTGCGAGCAGGAGTCGTTCGCGGTGCTACACACTTCAGAAGTTTCCGTGCGGCCGAGTCCCAGCGTTTGTAGAGAGTTTTTTAGTGTAGACGGTTCATTCTTATTCAAGCTTCGCAACGGTTCTGCCCAGAGACCAGGAGTTTGGGTAGTTATCGGTTTCAATGAGTTGTTTCTCCCTCCAGCTTGTGATGAATAGTAACCATTTGTTCCTCCTGCAAGGGGGTTTTCAAGGAATGAGGAAGGAGTCGAGGTAAGCTGGCATGCGAGGTCCAAAACGCGCTCTGATAGGCCCTTGCGGCTTTTATCATCCCTTGAATAATGAATTATTATGTTATAATCACCTAGTTGGTGGCCTCGCTACCTCTTCGTCCCTACTGGCTGCTGCTACCTATCTAACCCGCTGGTCCAGTGGGGAGAATTGGGCAGATCTGGCACCTACCTGCTATGGCACGTGTGTTTAAAGGAAACGCGGGCGTGAGTAGTGTAGTTTAAAGGGTACAGGGTATGGTATACCAAAGCACTTTGAAAAAATAACGAACACTCGGGTATGGGTATCCATTTTAGAATCGTTGTCTCCTTTCCTCTGCTTAATCGTGTTGCTGTCGTGTTTAAAATCATGTTCATTTTTATTTTAGTCCTTTCTTACCCCCCCCCCCTCCTCGCGCCATGATTCCTTCGTTAAAAAAAAAGGTGGTAAAAGCCCCTCCCGCGCGCGAAGCAGTATTATTCGAGGGGGGGTGGGGATAGCTCCCCCTAAGTGACATTCGAGAATGGTTGAGAAGAATCGGCGAATGAAGTTCAATCCACCTTCGTATCACTCAATTGAGCGCTTTTGCTGGTGGTTGTTAACCGCTGATTGGCAGGCTCTTTTGTGCATCTTGTTGGTAGGTACCAGGGTTAACGTGGGATTCCGTAGGGATTCGAACCATGGGTCGGGTCCGTATGGGAGATTTTAGCGCCAGTCCCCAATCGGAGTGTTTCGTAGAATTTGAATTGTTGAGTCACCCCGATATTCTTGGGGTCTACCCACTTCATTAGCTCCGCGACGGGTGTAAATTGCTGCAAGGAGAATCGTACTGCAGCTGACATCTCAAGGTTCATGTCCTCATAGACTCAATGCAGGTATGTGGATGTTTGGCTGTTTATCTTCCACGCATCTCCACTTTCTTTACAGATCTTTCCCAACAAAATTATATATCATCATCACTAACTATAATTTAAGAAGGGGATTTTTTGAGTATTTAAATAATTATTACATCTTAGTTTGGTTATGACTTATGCTTTTCTATCAAAGTTATTTCTAATAATTCTTTTATAATATCAAAAAACAAAATATTGAAGTTCAGAAATAAATATAAGTATCGAAATTTTGATTTTTTTAAAACCCAAAGAATTATAACTATATTTTAGCACCATGATATTTTGAAAGGGGGGGGGGGGAAATTTAGTTTCGAGTTCCTTTTAGAAATTATTTTAATTGGCGAAGTTTAGAAAATTTATAAAAATTTAACCATGGCTGCTTTTTTTTATTTTAAATTTTAATCTTCGTAGCGAAGCGCAAGCTCGCCCCTCGTGGCGAAGCCATTGTCTGGTATATTTATATAAACACCGGTCAATAGGGTCACCGTAACTAAACTTTATTCTATTATCTCATTTGTAAACGAAAATACCATTTGGCTATTATGAGTTCATCACTTATTTTCCTAAAAATGGTTTGGGAGCCATCAGCTGAACTATCCAACCTACAATAGGGCTCAAAAATTGTAATCGACCATATAGTATTATGAGATTGTAATTGAGGTTATCCTATATTATATATTTATTTAAGAGAATCCAGTTAATTACAGGGAAAGGAAATACAAGGAGGCATTATAATAAACCATGGAGCATTGTCAATGGGACATTAAATTCGGCTTCTACTACGCTTACAGGACTTCCACCCCTTTTCCCTGTTTTCACCATCAAAAAAAATGATGAGAGCAAAAAAAAAAAAAAACCCCCGTCCCAAGGGGAAACCTATTCATCAATGGCCAGCGCATCGTTCCTCCACTACCTGCAGGCTAGCTCTGATCAAATCGGAGATTTTTTTTTTTTATTTAAGGGGCTATCTGGCTCAAATCGGAGAAAAGATCAATTCGCCTCCCTTTCTCCAATTTAAAAGACGAGGGAATCAATGGGTGTGCTTTTCTAAGTTCAAGAAGGGTCTACTTTCTCCGAAGATAATTCAAGCGCCAAAGCAATGATATGTCCCTTATATTTGTGATGCTGGGAAATTAGATAACCATTACTAGATCGAGGGTTAATTCTAAGACCTCGTTCAAATTAATCCTCCGTTGTCAGATTTACTTTTCCCTCTGGTTTTCTTTGTTTTTAAACAATATTGTAAGCAAAACTAAGTATATCGGTTACCTCAATTTACAATTCTTCCAATTTTATGTCCTTAAAATCAAAGGCAGCTTTATATATTAATAGCCTTTGCTCTTAAAGGAACGAAATGAGGAAATTGAATAGTTACTCGAGATCTTTATAGATAATTACTACCGAACTCAATATCGGAACGAACTTTTGCCTTACTTCCGGGAACCCTTAAAGCTGTTCTTTTATATTATAAAACGCAAAAGATCTATTTATTAAATTAGGAAACTTATTTCAGGTTTCTCACGACGGGCTACCGAGAGGTTTGTGTGCCTAGGAAAAGGGAATTTTCTCAGAGGAAAAATGCATCATTCCCCAATCGACAAACGACGCCGGGATCAATTGATAAGGAACAATCTCCCTACACACATGCCAGTTGTTAGTTAGCCCTTGTCATCAAGGGAGCCTACACACATGCCAGTTGGTAGTTAGCCCTTGTCCTCAAGGGAGCCTACACACATGCCAGTTGTTAGTTAGCCCTTGTCCTCAAGGGAGCCTACACACATGCCAGTCGGTAGTTAGCCCTTGTCCTCAAGGGAGCCTACACACATGCCAGTTGGTAGTTAGCTCTTGTCCTCAAGGGAGCCTACACACATGCCAGTTGTTAGTTAGCCCTTGTCCTCAAGGGAGCCTACACACATGCCAGTTGGTAGTTAGCCCTTGTCCTCAAGGGAGCCTACACACATGCCAGTTGGTAGTTAGCCCTTGTCCTCAAGGGAGCCTACACACATGCCAGTCGGTAGTTAGCCCTTGTCCTCAAGAGGGAGGGGGTGTTTTAAGGGTTTCCTTAGCCTTATTGCTTTCCTTTACGTATAAGCCATAGTAATGCAAAGGTGTTTATTATTATTTTCTATTTAACCACCCTTCTCCGTCTTCCTGTCCCTTCCCCAATTTTAGTGATAATATTGTTTTTCGCCTCGTGTACTTTCCTTTTTTTGTGATTATAATCATTCATAACAAGGTGATGATAAATCTTTGAGGAGCGACGGGAGGAGGGGGGTAATACTGATGTAGCGGTGCGCCGATAGCGCGATTTGGGCCTTCTCAAAAATGTCCACTTCTCCTATGGTCTTCCCTGATGCCCTCGTTAGTTGCTATCATGGCGAGATCTTAAAAAGACCCTCTAAACGAATTCAATCTGACATCGACCATGAAGATACGCCCTACACGGGTCGTACTGACAAATCCCCAATGCTATCATCGAAAACTAAACTCAAACATTGGCTTTACATCCACAGACACCTGACTCCGAGAACCAAACCCGGCTTAACTCATTCGCGACGCTCCCCTCACTTGCATACAAAATCTACTGAGTCTAGGATGGAAAAGTTTAGAAAAGTCTCTAGACAAATTGGTGCGGTTAATGTATAGCAAAATTCGACAACTGCCACTGCATCAGGTCCTGGGCGCCGGGCATCGTTCCTCGTCAGGTAGACGACATTCAAGGTGTCCCATCTAATGCACCTAAGAAGATGCATTTCAATAGATCCCTTTATATTTTCTCTATTTTGCCGGGCTGTCATTTATCGAGGCAAGTTTGTATCGAACCTGTTGCCTCTCACCCAGACTCCATCCTCACCCACCGCATTGTCGGTATTTATCTCTTTATATATATATTTTTTTTATTATTCCGCGGGTATGCTCGTGCTCGAAGTGCTGAAGGAGCAAACAAGTTTTGTCGAGTGGTACTTGAGGGATTGTTGAAAAGCCTTGCGTTGACTCTCCCCTCACTAGTCATATCCGGAGATAGTTAGTGCTCTTTTCGTGTTCATTCAATGCTCCTTGGGTGTTCATCAGTGCTCTTTTCATCTTCATTCAATGCTTATTATTGTACACTCCAAGTGCGCTTTCTTATCGCTGCATTCCTTTGCATGTGACAGTTGAGCCGCTTTCAGAATTCAAGGTGCTTTCACGTGTCCACGACTACTCTCCGACTACTCTCTTCTTCAGAATAGCCGGGTTATTTAGTTTCCGCACATTTTTACTACTTTCACCACGTTCAACAATTTCTTAGCTACTGTGTATTAAAAGGGCAAGAAGTACTGCCAGCCATCTTGCCCATCGTGCCGAGGAGATAACGAATCAGAAAATGCCTAAATTTACTTGGTATATGTGTTCAATAATTTTTCGCCACAATGTTCCCGTTAGTTTTCGCGTTTTAAACAGAGATTGTCCTAATACAAGACAATTTTTACGTCTAAAGACTAATTCCATTTCATACCATTTATCGCCTCCCTCTTGAAACATTCAAGTTTTAGTCCTGCCCCATTATTCGCTTTTGTATGTAAACCACCACAGAAACTACACCCGACTCATTTTCTGAACCAAGCAACCAATCGATACCACGATTGAATTTCCTATTTCTCCGTCCTCGAACCAAAAGAATTACATTCCTCAAAATTGACCTATTCGTGTTTTGATTTCATTCATTTTTGCATTCGGAATTCAACCCGTGGAGTGGCTCGAGGGATTTTGAGCCGTAAGCGGTGGACCATAGAGGCCGGAATCACGAGATTGTTGGAATAAATCCAGATTTGGCAATGAAAATATTGCGTCTGCGAGGTTTTCAAGGATAGGCATAGGCGATATTCCGCTGGATAAAATTGTGAGGTTATGGGGCTTGTTACACATCCCTGCGTGTATACCAATGAAGCGTCTCTTTCCCACATCTGGAAGGACCCGATTACGAGTGCAGAAGGGTCATAAACCGTTAAAATATTTACGGGACTTTGGCGCAATGGAGAACCCTATCCCCCCCCCCCTCCTTTTGGAAGTATCCGGTTACATTTTTGGCTAAGATATTTCGGACTGCGACGGTTCTGGCAGGAAATAAAACTCAAATTAACTCCTTGAATTAGAGTAAATGGGGTTCTGGCGCTTTGGAGCTTCATCCCGAGTTTATTGAGATTAAGAATTCTATATTGGGGCGACAGGGTTTCTTTTAGGTGGAAGGTTATAGCTGAAAAGGTCAGATCAGAGAGAGTTATAAGGATGGTCCGAACCTTTAATACCTTGTGGTCCATACCGAGGTGCTTCTGCGGTCTCTACCCTTAATATTTTTCTATTAAAGTAAGAGGAAATGTGGAGAGTAAAGAGGCAGGCTTTCCCCGCCCAAGTCTCACACACGCCGCACTTGGCACCAAAAATATACCTGGTTGGGTTGAAATTATATATATATATATATATATATATATATATATATATATATATATATAATTTTAAGAGCCCATCGGGTGACAGCCTACTCGGACAAAAGGCACCGTAAGTAATCACGCTATAGCTTAATAGTGAGTTTGTAATTAAGAACACAACCAGGAATTTTGAGACTAAAGTTTAAGTTATAAACCTATCGATTTGGAGAAACAAAATGTTAAGTTTTTAATTCTGTATCCAAACATTTACAACCACATAAGGGGCGCGGCAATTTGCCATCCTGGCCGCCGTGCTGACGGGACTCAGCACCCCGTCCGACTCCAGCTTAGCCTCTTCTCCTTCAGAACACTTGTGTTTTCCCCCCTGTTTCCTCGATTTTCTACAACCTCTCCCACAACTTTCTCTGGTCAGCCTCTAATTTCACTGGGTAGATGCTGACCTTCTTCTCAGCCAACTATCCCGGATTGGGGCTGGGGAGGGGGTCAATGTTCCCTAATCCCTGAGCTCCGGTTTGGGATGGTTGGGTTTTGACGACCTGCTTCATCCCCACCCATACCTTCCTCACATCCCTTTTCCTTCTCTCTTCACACTCTTATCAATTTTACGCTGCGTCCAAGGTGGAGCCGCCATGCTTGAGGGACTGCCAGGCAACCAGGAGGGAAGGGTGGTCTGAAATGGCGACACCTGGCTCTGCCAGGCCTGTATTCACCCTTCGCAGACCGGGCCACTGCAGGGGCTGATTAGAGTTTTCATCCCGTACAAAAAAAGCGGGCACCATGCCCAATGATGATAACTTACAAAAAACAAAATCTCTCGCCATTTCCCCTTTAAGAACGACTCAGGCAGCTCCACAGAAGAAATAGAGGTCCGCGTTCCGCGCCACGTGTTCTTTCCATACTTTACCTTTCACCGGGTTCCCTTGCGGGTCTCCCGGGGTATTGACCCACGTGACACCGGGTATAGTGTCGAGTTCGTCTCATCCGACACTGGAGTCGCTTTTAGCCAAAGCGAGCAGGAGGCATCTCCCGTGCCTAAGATAGTTCATACTATCGAGGAGGTGGACTTGGTCCCTCCTTCAGCTATTCTGCAACAACGCCAGAGGACGCTACAGTCCCAGGATTCAGCGGCCTCGGACTACCCTCTGCCGGAATACACAACTAGGTTGCACCTCTCGCCTGTCTCATCACCTATTAACGCCGAGGACGATATCGGCGCTTCAAGGTCCGACCCCTTCGGCCTTCCATCTCCCTACAGCCTACCCCGCCGGTACGGGTAGGCCTTCTTCTCGGGAGCAGGAAACCCCTCAGGCCTCTAGGCACCGTGAACCCCCGCCAGCGGGAGCAGCGGGACAGCCTCAACCAAGGGACGACCTACCACTGACTCCGACCACTCCGGGTCGGGCCGCAGGCCTTCCGGTTCCACCGCCGGTCTGCAGAGATCCTTCACCTCCGGACGACGTCAACTGGAGCGTCATCACCGAAGATCTCGCCGCACAGATCAACGCCACTGCGTTCAAAAGAAGGGACCGAGAAGAAATCGCCCAGCTTCTCACCCTGTACCGGGTAAGGCCTCACCTCCAATCAATTGAGAGACGGTCTCTGCGGCAGAGACTGAGGCTTTACTACCTCGTGCTTCATTATGGCTGGGGACCAGCCCTCCGAGACGCGAGAGAGCGCGCCACATTGCGATCAGGAATCCAACTCTCTGACCGCACGCACTGGATGGGCCCCTCGCCCAGCACGCACAGAGGCATTCGCCCCACAGGCTCCAATGGGTCCGAGACGCGGACAGGGCAATGCCAGAAGGCCTCCTCCTCGCGGGAATAATACTTCAAGAACTCGCAAGTAGGGGTCCTACTATCCAGGATGAGGATTCGGATGATACAGCAAGTGATACCACCGATGACCTGCATCTCGCGTTTGAAGACCTCGCCATAAGTGACCCTGACTACAGTGATCCCCCAGTGTTGCACCTTGAGGGCACCAATTTTGATGCCCCAGTGTCTCCCCCGGTGGTTAGTGTTAGTGAGGTAATCGATATCGGTGTAGATGACTTCCGTGAAATCAGTGTCTCCTCTCCTGGATATCACCTTAGGACGTACTTTGAGGACATGGCCCAAGAATTGGGCGGCCTCCACCCAACACCGTGTTTGCCAATCTTAAATTCACAAATCTCCCTTATCAGAGAAGAATGTCCCAGCTCCCCGGTTCAGTCAGTAATTTCCGAAAGCCCCTCGGAATACTCTACCTCGGATTCCTTGGATTGGGACCCAAGAGACTTCGCAGCAAGTGGTCCTCCAAACATCAGAGACCCGGAGGAACAAACTGGCCAAAAAGGAACTAAGAACAAGGACAAGGATAAGGGCGACCCTGAAGAAGGCAGTGACCAGCCATCACCAGTGCTAGACCCATTACAGCCAAAAATCACTAAGTTCTTCGGACGATTGGAACAAGGGCCACCAGGCGATCTCAGCCGTGTGCCCGCCGCAAACAATATCACCAAAGCGGCACAAGGAAAGGGGGTAAAAATCTTCCTTCCTACGAACTACCATAGCTACGCCCCAAGCTCTGAGAAAATGCTACCAGCAATTGCCACTCTTGAACAAGCTGGAATATTGGAAAAATCTACTAACATCACAAGGACTCACTGGGTGTTTGGGGTTGCGAAGCCCAACGGAACCATGAGGTTAATTTATGACATGTCTCAATTGACCCCAGTCTTCAAGGCTCCGCCGTCCTTCCAACTTCCAAACATCAGGAAGGTTCTAAAAGGCACCATGCCTACAGATTTCGCAATTAAACTGGACTTGGCTAGCGGGTTTTACCATATCCCCCTCCATGAGCACGCTCGACACCAGTTCGGCATCAGGATTGGTAAAGAGTCATGGAGGTTCACCAGACTGCCTATGGGATTCACGGGCGCCCCTTACATTATGCAGCAAATAATGGAGGCAGTTGCGAACAAAATCGAAAAGTCGGAGGGATGCAGGGCCTTTACTTATTTGGATGACTTCCTTTTGACAGGACCATTAGATAAAGTGCTCAACGTCCTCGGCCGATTTCTGGACTCTAGCCTAGCCATCAACCACTCCAAGTCAATACTTACTCCATGTCAACAGTTGGAGTATCTGGGGGTCCTAATTGACCTTAAAAACTCCAGAATTCGCCTCACTGCAAAAATGGCCTCCAAAACTTCAAAGGCCCTTGGATACACTGATCACCCAGACCTGGATCACGAATTTTGGCAAAGACTGGGAGGACTGCTCAACTTTGTGATTCCTATTCTCAACCTTCCCTTCTTCTGGGTACAGTTATGCAGTGAGGCACGACAACATGGGCATCAGGATGCCAGACTCCTAGCCCTTACCGACCTCATCGACACCCAATGGCGCCTCTGGCGCAACCCCAAGGCTTCGGCTTTAACAGTGGCCTGCGATGCCTGTCTGTCAGGTATTGCCATCACCTCCCAGGGTGAATCCTGGGCCTTTCCAGCTTCTTACCTCCATGTCCCTAAATTCGCCTTCCATTTAGAAAGCGTTGCCCTCATGGTCACCCTCCTCCTTTTCCCTCGGGCACGCATCTTGTCTGATTGTCAGCCTGCCATTATTAACCTGAAAAGAGGAAAAATTCCACCTGATATTCTACAGTTCCTCTCAGCCGAAGCTCTCGCCGACTTCTCGATCATCTGGCGGTTCTCGGCCAAAAACGTTCGATACGTTCGGTCCTTGCGGAATCCGGCGGACGGCCCGTCCCGGACCTGGGAGGAACCTTCGCTTCGCTCCGGGTATGCCCAGTCCTCTATGCCTTTAGGCTCCGCCTATATAAGGCAGTGAGGACCTGGGACGGGCACATTCGCTCGCCGACTCCCTCCGAATGCACACCTCTCCGTTTTTTGACCTACGTCTTCTACCACCCGACCGCCCACCCCGGATCTACTCTCCACTACACCCTTTTTGTCCTCTCACGAAAAATAGTCTTTATATAGCTTTTCCCCTTTTTTGCTTCTTCCTTCCATGTAAGGAAAAATTTGTAAAAATTTTCAATAAATGGTCGTCATTTCTCCAAGGCCTTACTCCGACTACATTGCAGGAATACGGGCAGCTCTTCGGACTGCTTGGCAAAGAAGATGGGAGACGGTCCAGGTGAACTTAAGTTGCGTGCCATTGCGCCGTGACTGTTTCCATGGACCTATCCGCCAATGCCGCGACGGCTCCAGGTCGCTTTGGTTCGTCTCCGAATCGGGCACATTCCTGTGACGCATCGCCATTCATTGGAGCGCTCGCCTGCGCCCTATTGCAACGACTGCGTAGTCCCCCAGACTGTTTGGCACATTCTTGTCGAATTTCCCAGTCTGGGTGATCTTCGCGCACGTTACCTGTCCCGCTACCGGAATGGGCGTGGTCGCTACCACCTGTCCCTTCTACTCGGAACGAGTCCGTTCACACTGACTGGTGGACTTATAGACTTTTGGGAAGAGGCCAGCCTTTTCCCTTTTATTTAACTAGTTGTTTTTTTTTTCTAGGTCGCACCAGTCGCCAGATAGCCCCTTAAAAAAAATCTAGGTCACACGTTCCTGCGCCGGGGGGACCTCCCCCGACGCAGGAGCTTGCTTCCTCCTTCTTTTCCCTTATTATTGTTGTTATTTTTTTAATTCTTATTTTAAGTAGCCTAGTGCTGGGTTGTCTTGAGTGCAGCGACTTTTGCCCAAGAGTGTAGTCGCTAGATAGGCTTTAAAAAAAAAAACAAAAAAAACCCAAACAAACATTTTCCAAAATATCGAATGATATAACTCCAAAGTCCTGTAGATATACGAGTATCACCCTTAATTCTGCTACAAGGGTTTTCGTTGCTTCTTAACCCCTCGGTTTGCTGTCTTTTTATTTAAGATTTTTTTTTTTTAAACGTTCAGTGTATTTATTTATCTCGCCTAATCTTCTCTTGAAGGCGTCTATTGAATTACTGCATATTAATCTTCTGGCAGCTGAATTCGAACGACAATCCTATACGAAAAATAGCTTCCGAATAGATCTGTTCTAAACGCATCTGCACTAGTTTCATCCTATTGTTCCTAATCACTTTGCTATTTTTGATATCTTATATCCATAAGTCTCTAATATTTTAGTCTGTTCAACCCTCGCGAGACAGTTTAGTTCTTGTTCACGTGGGGGAAGCAGAAGCAACCCGTTTGCCCATGCACCATAAGGAAAGACGAAGAAGAATATTGTCTACCAAGAAGCGTTGTGATCTAGCATTGGTTAAAGAATAATTTCTGATAAATATAAGAATTTTAACATGTATCTTGCTTATGATTTTTTTTCCCCGGGTACCTCATTCAGCTCGCTATATTATATGATCGAGTGCACAACTCTCCTGAATCTGCCTTCACCCCATAAATAATAATAATAATCAGCAAGTTTGCCTATCTTTTTTGGTACAATATCAGAATTTCAAACAAGATGTATCGGTATTCATTTGCGAGTTTTTTTTTCCCCCGGGCAACACCCGAACCTCTACTAGTTCTATATAATAAATTTTTTTTTCAGTATTTTTGAAGGTCTCTATGAGGTGGCCTTGCATTCTTCATGTCTTGTTTGGTATAGTTTCTTAGAGAGGCGATAAATTTAATTGATCGGGAGGCCACTTTCCCAAGGTTTTCAATGTCTTCTTTTTTTAATTTTTTTTTTTACAAATACGGGGACCAGAACTGACTACATTATCCTAAATGCGGTCGGACTCATGAATTATATTGATTCTCAACTGTAGTTTCATTCCCTTTTCTAATTGGTGCTTGATGTAGCCCAGGATTTTTGAAGCCTTTTTCTTCTAATTCTATACATATGGCTGAAGATAAGATGGTAAATGAATCAGAATTAAGAGGATGATGGTGATACTCTGAATTTTGCCTCGCGTTTTAAGACACCAAGGAAAACGGCAATATTGATAGGGGCGAAAAATGTTTTTTTATTGGAAATTGTATCGATGTCAGATATTTAGCTACTCTTCCAATATCTGCTCAATCAAGAAACTCTTAAGGTAATAAAAATATCTGAATAAATTAAATTTTATACAAGTAAAAACGAATTTAACGAAAAGTAATATTAAAATGTTATTAAATAAATTAAATTAAAGTTAATGGAGTATTAGATGTTTAGCAAATTAAATGGCTTATTAAATGTTTAACAATACACACATCCTTAAAGAAATCGGCAAACTAACTTAATAAATATAGTCGGTAGAAGAAAATGTTTGTCTTATATACATATAATTTAGGAAATTGCTAATTCGACTAATATTCAGAATAAGGCTCAAACACATATTTGAATGTAACTTATATGGTTCGTCACATATTGGGAGAGCACCAATATTTGTTAGTGTGTGAAGTGCATAAAGCACCTAACCAAAATTGTGTGGGGTTTTTTTTTCAATCTTAGCACTTGGGTGACAAAGTGAAGGTAGTTATTAATTTAAGTGAAAAAACTCAATAGCGAGTTATGGAATATGATAGTGAACCCGCTTCATAGGAGTATATAATTTATTTACGAGACTAGTTTCGCTATGAAGTTTACCATACCCTCTTCAGTACGGTGTTCCAAAAAACGAGGGTAAAATTTCAAAGTGCACTGATCCTCTCTCCACACCGCTGGGTTTTTCTTTCGTGTTTCATTCCTCTCCTTGTGTGAGAAATTTCATTACAATACAATGATTTTTAGAGGTCGCCCCACTTTTAGTCCGACACCCTCAAAGACCAAACTTACTAAGTAAAAGTGGGGCGACCTCTAAAAGATGAGACGAAATTTTCCGTGTAATTCCTTTTCGTGAAGTGTAATAAAATTAGTCCTGTGGAGATAAAGAAATATCATTTTCAGTTTTGGGGGAGACCACCCTACTCTTCAGTCGTATACTGAGAAAGGAATGGACACAAAAGTCGCTACACAGCCCTTCCCCCCCGTTCCAAAAATAATGAGAACTACTATCAGTTATTTTGTTTTTGGTTGTAGTTGCCATTACTTAACCACTCCCTCGTCAATAGTTAGAATGGGAATGTTTTTAATTAGTCCTCATGATGCCATCTCTGCTCCCCCGTACCCTTGGGGAGATTAAGGGAGAAAGAATTTGATCCTAGGGCCTGCGCTGTAGCCCCCCGCTAACGTTGCCATGGGACTGTCCTGAGGGACCCGGTTAGAGAGAAGTGAGGCTGTTGCATGCTGTGTGAAATGAAATTTATTGCACCCTTCACTCCCGTGCAATTAGGAAGTCAATTGTAGCTTATCCTCACACGGGTTACAGGTGGGGCTGGGAGGGGGTGTCATATCCACTTGAAAAATGACTTACCACTCTATCCTTGCCCTCCAGGATGGCTAGAGTTAAAAAAAAACAGCCTTGCCTGCCCTTAACAGTAGAGGGAAGGGGTTATTGAGGCAATACCGGGCTTCCCCTTCATCGCGCCCCGACCGAATTGGAATAATGCAAACGGTTATCAATTCGTGTTCGGAGGGAGATAGAGAGCGTCTGTTTCCTTAACCGTTGTCTCACTCGTTCAGAACGATGTTGAAGATTAAGGATAAGAAAGGGGGAACTTAAAGTTGCGTGCCATTGTGCCGCGACTGTTCCCACGGACATGCGCCCCAATGCCGCGACGGCTTCAGGTTGCTTTCTATCGTCTCCGAATCGGACACACTTGCGGGACGCTCGCCCGAACCTTATTGTGATGACTGCGTTGTCCCTCAGACTGTTCGGCACATTCTTGTTGAATGTCCCGGTCTGGATGATCTTCGCGTACGTTACTTGCCCCGGTACCGGGACGAGCGGGTTCGCTACCGCTTGTCCCTTGTACTCGGAACTGGTTCGTGCACACCGAATTGCGGATTATATAACATTTTGGAGGAGGTTGGCCTACTTCCCTTTATTGTTGTAGGTCGCATCTTCTTGCTCCGGGGTGAGGCGGGCCTACCCCCGACGCCGGAGCGCGCTTCCTTGTTGCTCTTTGCTTATCTTGTTTTTATTTGTTATTGTTGTCGTTTTTTTAAGCCTGTATCGGCCTTTGTTCTTTTTATTTTTGTTATTTTCATGTTACTTGTTTTTTAATCAAGCGTGAATAAGACGACCTTTGCCTGGGTAAGCAGTCTCCAGATTGGCTCTCTAAATTTAAAAAAAAATGAAGATAAGAAACGAAACATATCCCTATTGAGTACCGTGGAGCTCTTTAAAGGAACAAACTCGAATGGTTGACCGGACCATCGCAAATGAAGTAAACTTATAAAAATAAAAAAATATTATGAAGAAAATAAATTAACATTAAATTATAATAAGACATTGAAAAGCGTTTTTAGTTGAACCCCCTCCCCACAAAAAAACATGTTTTATCCGCATTCGAGATGCTTTTTTATTTTTCGGTGGTGAGGGGGGGGGGTGGGCTTACAGTTTAACGGAGGATTCGAACCATGGATATCTACAACGTGTGGCATCTGCTTGTAAGTCGACTCGAGACGGGACTACATCCGGCGACTAACCACACCTGGTGTAGTTTAGCTTCGATGCAATCGGGAGCTATGTTTCGACTCCGCTAAGACGTACCCCCCCCCTCCCCCTCTGTAGGAAAAATATCAAGAAAACCAAGGGGAGAAACTGTTCGCCTTCATTTTTAACAATAATACTCATTCACCAGGTTTGGACAAACTGAAGAGTTATATGCTGTGTGTGTGAAATGCGTGAAGTGAGAGGGATGGTTGTTTTTACCTTAGACGATTGCACCTTTACCTACCTAATAGAACGATAGTAGATATATATTCATGGATGAATATCGATAATTCGACCAGATCGGGTGTATGTTGGGATCGTCCACGGATCGCTGGTCGCTTTCGCATCGTTGACCGGTCAGGTGTGTCTTAACTTCGCTCACCGTGAGCAATTGACATGTCCTTGGGGCCGTAGCCCGGGAATGGGTTAGTATGACGTGTCCTTGAGGCCGTAGCCCGAGAATGGGTTAGTATGACGTGTCCTTGGGGCCTTAACCCGGGAATGGGTTAGTATGACTTTTCCTACGTCGTTCCGCCAGATGGGCTCCTAAAATAAAAAATCCCTAGGTCGAGACTTCCACCCAACAAGTAACCGAACCCGGTGTGGTTTAATGTTCAATTTGGTGTTCCGTGCCCGTAAATGAGTGTGCGACTGGTCAAATTATTTTTTTTTAAAGAACGTTATTCTAAATCCTATAAAGTCAATATTCGTATCCGTGGGGTTACCCGGCCACCGCACAAAGAACTCTATGAATAGCGTGACTTAGAAAAGAGAGAGATTTGTTTGTCGATCTCGTGAGCGATAAAGCGAGAGGTTGAGCTGACGGGGCGCGAACGCCTTACCTCGTCCGGAGTTTGGGGCGGCGGGAAGAACAATCCGCTTTCGCCGTCGTGCCAGTGATGGAATGGCGGTTTTCTCAATCGGAGAGACTTCGATTCTATTGGGCAGCCGCGTTTGTGTTGCCCGTTAAAATAGGTACTTGCAGGCAGCCTCAATGCCCCCCCATCACCTTATTTATCTACGGGATGTTTTGATACCTGTATGGGTTGATGAACGACGTAAGACCGGCGCAGGATATTAATAAAGTTCATGATGAATTGGTTCCTCGTTAAAAAAAAAACCGATTAAGATGTTCGGTGCCGCGGGATCGAATTCCAGAGCGAGATAGACGGAATGGACTCGTTTGTGCGTCATGAGGTGAGCCCTCCCCAGCCGAGTTGTTTTGGCGTTTGTTTAGTCCTTGTTATAATTAATGCTTTATTCCCGTTCTTTCTCCTTATCTCCCTTTCCATCGATACCTTCCTCATGCTTTTTCTAATAAGTGTTAATTCCATCGTTGGTTACATTAATTTTCTCCAGTACGATTTTCGCCACATGCGACTCATCATTAGGTTTTTTGGGCCTAGCTTAATGATGTGTCTGAACGGCTATGTTTCTCCCCATCCTGAAATAATAAATTTAAGGTAAGATTTACTAATTATGGAGAATAAAAATTGAAACTAATCCGGTCGAGAGCCTAAAATGATCCTTTTAGGTCACTCAACGTCACTATCTAGGCTTCGTTTGCTCTTGTAGGAGGCATTCGCCAAGGGGGGGGGGGGAATCTAGGCTTCATTCGAAAACCGTCAATTTGTTAAATGTGCCTAAACGACCTGTTCCAAAGGGAAATAACACCTGCGAATTGTGCGTATAATAGTCAGGGTTGGCAAATAAAAAAAACCCCGGGTTTGGGCCTGGAGGGGCTCAAAATTACACGTTGTTTTGTTTTTTCAAGAAATGAATTCTACTTATCATTATTTTATTCAAAATTCATATTTATGTTTATAATTTCAACAAATATGTATCAAATTAAGATTATTTCTCTGATTCTGATACTGAGTCAGAATTCATCTCTCCTTCTACAGGTTATGGCTCTCATGGGTACCCACAATTCTCGATCAGTGATCTGCTACTGTGATCTTTTCTTACTATAATATAATTATTAAACTAATTAATTATTAATATTAAATAGAGATAGCTATTCTTTTTCTGTTATTCTAATGCTTGTAGTGTTTTTTGTTTTTTTTTAAACCCAGAATAAAAACCCGGGTTATATTGTACTTTTTCAAAATCTTGTTTTTTTTGCCACCCCTGATAATAGTTATATTCAACCTTATAAAATTCCCAAAGGATATAAAACAAATAAATGGTTTTTGCCGCTGCTTCATAACTCAAATATGACCTTCAAAGCCTCCATAAGCAGATATGACGTTGGTGAATCTTGAAAAATGGAACTATTGAAAAAATGCGATCTATTTTATTACTATCTTCTATTAAAAGGCAATTGGTGTTAATTATCACATTAGGTTTGGGGGCCGGGGTTGACACCTAGGGCCTTTATTTCCCTTCGTGGAATTTCCACATGGTGAAGAGGGGGGATGTTCGGGCCTTAATCTCTGAGATGGGAGTTTATTCGGGAGGATCCAGTGGGGGGGGGGGGTATGGACGGGAATCGGGTGGACACCAGTTTTTTGGGGGGTGTCGATCATCTATCTCGTCTCGCGATGGATTTGTATCGGGACCCGGGGTTCGGGATATATATATCAAGAAAGTAGAGGGAGAGGTGACGCCCCCTTGTCGCAGGAAGAGAGCTTGTGTGTACCTTTGACTTTTCGAGCTATGTCGGCGGGGGTGTTCCTGGTAGGGCTTCCCTTGTCGATTTGGTCGGAAACGAGGTTCCAGATTAAGTGCGTCCTTCTTTTTTTCTACTCTATCCTTCTCCTTTTTCACTTTTATCCTATCTCTTCCACTTATTATACAAAAAGAAAGAAAAAACAACCACAAAAAACCCTACTACTATCTTGTCACTCTTACCCCTTTTTTTCATCTTTCCACATATAAGGACATGACAGCTACCTTATGCGTCAGAAGAGAGGCTTTAGAACCTCTATAAACAACGCCAATCGACGCTCACTGGTTGCAAGAGACTAAGACTAGAGGTGTCCTAGGCGTTGGGCACGATGAATGGGATGAGGGTAGTGCCCCGTTAACCCCTTTCCTGGCGCATAATTATTGACCATTCCCAGAGATCGTTGACGGGTGCCTCTGGTAGCATTGGTCCGAGGTGAAGGCCCCGTTGTTCCCAGGTTGGGTACGCGTGAGCCCGGCGCCGCCCTCAGTCGCCAACAGCTCTCACTGCATCCGCAGCTGATCTCGATGGTGCCTATGCCGCCGAGAGACGCCAGTCATACCCTAAGCCTTTTGGATTTAGGGCCAGGAAACTCCTTCGAGAGGTAGATATAGCTCTCGAGCCGGTGGCGCCCCTGGTTCTGCCCCGGACGCCACCCTCGGGGGTACCACATTTGGCTATTTGTCGCCGCGCCTCTGCTCCCAAAGCTTGTACTGCGCCGGGTGTATTGCGTTCGACCTTTTGGGAGCAGACATCGTGTCACGCTGGAACCGTGCCAGTGTATACGGATGGCTGTAAGTCCCAAGAGGGGGTCGGCTTCCACGCCGTATTCCCTCTGTTTGAAGTCAGCGGGGCTCTACCAGGCGCTGCGTCTGTCCTCACGGCCGAGCTGGTGGCAATACACCACTCGGTACGGGAGATTACGCGACGTGCCCGGTTCGGAGACCGGATTGTGATCTTTAGCGACTCACAAAGCGCCCTGAGTGCTCTCGGGGCATTGGAATCTCCGCATCCCCTGGTTCGCGATTTCCGTGACGCCACGGTTTTGGCGAGCCGGGCAAATGTCGAGATTATTTTCTGCTGGGTTCCTGGACATGTAGGAATTGCGGGGAATGAGCGCGCCAAAGAGTCCGCGAGGACTCTGCGACCGGACCAGCGTTTCGCTCTTCCTCACACCGACTACATGGCAGGAATACGTGCAGCTCTTCGGACTGCTTGGCAAAGAAGATGGGAGACGGTCGAAGGGAACTTAAAGTTGCGTGCCATTGTGCCGCGACTGTTCCCATGGACCTATCCCCCAATGCCGCGGCGGCTTCAGGTTGCTTTCTGTCGTCTCCGAATCGGGCACACTCGTGTGACGCATCGCTATTTGATGGAGCGCTCGCCTGCGCCCTATTGCAACGACTGCGTCGTCCCCCAGACTGTTCGGCACATTCTTGTCGAATGTCCCAGTCTGGGTAATCTTCGCGCACGACACCTGTCCCGGTACCGGGATGGGCGTGGTCGCTCCCGCCTGTCCCTTTTACTCGGGACGAGTGCGTGCACTTTGACTGGTGGACTTGTTGACTTTTTGGGGGAGGCCGGCCTTCTCCCTTTCATTTAACCAGGTTTAATTGTTGTTGTTTTTGCTATTGCTTTGGAATTGTTATTGTTATTTCTTTTTATTGTTGTTTCTTGTTCAATTTTTTTAAAGTAGCCTAGAACTAGGCTGTTTGTTTACGGCGACTTATGCCTAAGTCGGCAGTCGCCAGATAGCCCCTTAAATAAAAAAAAAATGTTCCCAGGTTGGTTGCCAGGCCAATAAAAAGCCTTGGGTCGAGTCTTTTGGTGTGGCGGGATATCCATTGAACGCTACTCCGAGATCCTGGCCGTCTTGAAGGGAACTAGTAGGAGTTTAGTACGGGGCGTGCTCCGTTGTTCACCTGGTGAGAAATCGATGGCCCCTTCGGGGAACGTCAGTACTGCTTGGTTGAGAGCCACGGCACGCCGAGGTTTGACGACTCGGTCGGACGAACAGCAACACATGGAGCGTGCCTTCTGAAAGATCCTAAACTTCTCCGATGGATAGGCGGGAGCGACTCACGCGGGGAGAACTCACTAACCCCCCTTTCTTATCATTGATTAGTCACGAGTTTTCAGAGAGAGAGAAAGCGCTCAAAATGACAAGCAAAAAAGGACCCGTTCGTCTAAAACACAACTGTGCAACATGCCAGTTTGAAAAGTGGTGCGCAGACTGCCTGGAGGGCTGCTACTCAAAATGCAGCCCGGAAAGTATCTGCACTACTTGTATACTGACGCGAGAGGTGGAGAAACTGAAAGACCTCTATAGAGCCTCAGAGGAGAGAGCTCAAATTATTGAGAGAAAGGTGGAGAAACTCGAAGCCCTTCACGCAGCTCACATTCGATGCTTAGAAGAGGTATCTCCCACTGACGTGTCCGAATCTCTTGGTGCCGTAGTTCTTACCCAAGGGAAGATTCGGGCATCATTTTAGGTTAAGCCAGCTGAGGCAAGAGCAAAAGAAGAAACGAAAAAATAAGAGAAAGAATAAAGTTGAAACAACAGAAGAACCAAAAATCGAAGAAAAATTGATAAACATGAAGAAAAAGAAGGATAAGAATGTGGAGAGTAAAGAGGAAAAGGAGAGGCCTCTTCCACAAGGGAAGACCACGTCTTAAGAGACCAGGTGTCCGAAGGTCACCCTCATTGGTGACTCGCAAACACGGGGTCTGCAGCCGCTGCTAGCCGCCTGCCTTTGCACTAGTGTGAAGGTAAGCCGCCTGCCAGGACAGGGTAACCACAACATCAGAGTAGAGGCAGAAAGCTCAGATTTGTGAGAATTCAGTTGTCTCTCTGATGGTGAGTGGCAACGACCTCTACCTCAGAGGGGGTAAGGTTGACCTCAGTGGTAATACCATCCAAACAGTGATGGGAGACGTGGATGACATAGGGCTTAAAACCCGCAAACGTGTCGTGGTTGGGATGCTTCCGAGAAGAGGTCCATCCCGAACCGCTCACGAGAGAAACGTCACAGTGAACCGACGGTTGGCGGATCTCTGCACGGTAGAAAGAGTCGTCTTCGTGGACCCCTATCGTACCTTGATCGGTAGAGAAGACCTCTACCCAAGTGATGGGGGTACATCTCGCCTTTAAAGGGAAGGCCTTTCTAGCCAACCTTATTCAAGATGCCGTGGAACGCACCCAAAGGAGCGTTCGAAACAGATATGTTCTCGCTGGAGACCCGGAGACTACGTGGTCAGCTTATCGAAGTGTTTAAAATACTTCGAGGCTTTGACAGACTGGACTACGGGGATATTTTCCAGCTCAGCGAGGGGAGAACAAGAAATCACGGCTTTAAACTTGAACTGAAGCGATACCACCGTCATCTGTGTGGGAAATTCTTCACTTACAGTATCTTATTTCCTTGTAGCTCTCTCTCTCGGGGGAGGGAGTGGGCTAGAGAGAGAGAGGGAGAGGTGATGCCCTCTTGTCGCGGGAAGAGAGCTTGTGTGTACCTTTGACTTTTCGAACTATGTCGGTGGGGTTACCTCTCTTCTGGATACCCCTGGTAGGGCTTCCCTTGTCGATTTGGTCGGAAACAAGGTTCCGGACTAAGTGCGTCATTCCTTCCTTTTTCTATTCTATCCTCCTTTTTCATTTTTATCCTATTTCTTCTACTTATTATACAAAAAGAAAAAAAACCTACTCCTATCATGTCACTCTTCTTACCCTTTTTTCCCTTTCTACATATAAAGACCTGGCAGTTACTTCCTGCGTCAGAAGAGAAGCTTTGGAACCTCTATAAACAACGCCACTCGACGCTCACTGGTTGCGAGAGACTAGGACTAGAGGTGTCCTAGGCGTTGGGGCACGATGAATGGGATGAGGGTAGTGCCCCGTTAACCCCTTCCCTGACGCGTAATTATTGACTATTCCCAGTGGCGGTTGACAGGTGCCTCTGGTAGCATCGGTTCGAGGTGACGGCCCTTTGTTCTCAGGTTGGTTGCCAGGCCAATAAAAAGCCTTGGGTCGAGTATGCCGTACAATTTTGGAGTCCTTCATTTCGAAATGACATCGCGAGATTGGAACGCGTGTAAGCCAGGTCAACCAAACGGATTTCCTCTATCAGACATAAAAGTTATGAAGATAGATTAAGGAAATTAGATCTGTTCTCGTTGGAAACCCGTAGACTGCGTGGTCAGCTCATCGAAGTTTTCAAAATACTTCGGACTTCGACAATGTTGACTACATGGATATTTTCAGCCTTAATGACAGCAGAACAAGAAATCACGGCTTCAAACTTGAGCTGAAGCGTTACAACCGCGATCTGTTTGGGAACTCTTTTACGTACAGTATCTCCGGTAGCTGGAACGCACTTCCGGTGGAGGTTGTCAACAGCAATTCTGTTGATCAGTTCAAGTCAAGACTAGACAAAGTCTTGAAAAGTGGCTGTTTAGGGAGGACGTAAGGCAATTGAGCGGTAGTGTGCCCGCTCTACAGCTAGTCCAAAGGTGCCCTCATTGAATGGCCTTAAGGTCTTCTAGGTTACTTATTTTCCTTGTAGCTCTCTCTCTCCATATATATATATATATATATATATATATATATATATATATATATATATATATATATATATATATATATATATATACAATATTTTAAGAACTTTTTAATTTTTGTCTCTTGGTTTAGATGTCGTTTATAGATTTTAATATTTATACATATATATATATATATATATATATATATATATATATATATTAGGAATTAAACCACATTCTCCGAAGACAATTTAATTCATAACAGTTTCGGTGTATCTCACACCCTTTTTCAACTGACACTGGATAGAAAATATAAGAAAAAAATGCATACAAGCATAACAGGTCGTGAAATATCCCCTCTTTTATCCCCAATTCCCTACTTGTGGCTAATCTGGGGAGGGGGGGTTAGGCCTAAACATATTGAAGGGCTGACATTTTACTATTTTATTTATTTGCTTTCTTATTACAGGATTAAAAGAAACATGACCCTCAGATAGATTTAAATTAGGAACTGACGATATCAAGCTCGATTCTACGATTCTTCTCTTAACATAGTTAGCCGATTTAAATACGATTTTACTTCCATTGAAATCGATCGTATGATTCTTGTCTCTAACATGGCAAAATATTCCACTGCTTTCGCTGCCCACTCTAATATCTCTTTTGTGTTCATACAATCTCTTGTCTAGATTTCTCCCCGTTTCCCCTATATAAACTTTATGGCAATCGTTGCATGTTATTGCATAAACTATGTTAATACGTTCTTTGAGTTTCCTGGCAATCATCAATTGGTTTAAGGAATTATTATATTTAAAGGCTAGATTAATACCCGCTTTTCCAAATGTGTCCTTTATACTATTTAATTTATTATTAAATGGCAATGTTATACATTTGTTCAAGTCATTAGTGCGGGAAGGCTTATTACCATAGAATGTTTTCCTAGCTGCAAAATGGGCAGACGATATGAACCAATCGGGGTAATACAAATTAGAAAAAATGGTCCTGATAATGAAAA
Organism: Ceratothoa steindachneri; assembly: GCA_963969495.1. Classification (NCBI taxonomy): domain Eukaryota; kingdom Metazoa; phylum Arthropoda; class Malacostraca; order Isopoda; family Cymothoidae; genus Ceratothoa; species Ceratothoa steindachneri. The sequence goes on from OZ018326.1 coordinate 26,169,404, forward strand.
TTTCTTCATCTAAATAGGAAGGATGACATATTTTGTATGTTCTAAGGAAAAGGTTATAAATTACCGATTTTTTAACAGTATTATCGTGAAACGAAAAATAATGTATATAGGCGTTCGAGTGGGTTGGTTATTTTTCGTTTCACGATAATACTGTTAAAAAATCGGTAATTTATAACCTTTTCCTTAGAGCATACAAAATATGTCATCCTTCCTATTTAGATGAAGAAATTTTCATTATCAGGACCATTTTTTCTAATTTGTATTACCCCGATTGGTTCATATCGTCTGCCCATTTTGCAGCTAGGAAAACATTCTATGGTAATAAGCCTTCCCGCACTAATGACTTGAACAAATGTATAACATTGCCATTTAATAATAAATTAAATAGTATAAAGGACACATTTGGAAAAGCGGGTATTAATCTAGCCTTTAAATATAATAATTCCTTAAACCAATTGATGATTGCCAGGAAACTCAAAGAACGTATTAACATAGGAGTTTATGCAATACCATGCAACGATTGCCATAAAGTTTATATAGGGGAAACGGGGAGAAATCTAGACAAGAGATTGTATGAACACAAAAAGAGATATTAGAGTGGGCAGCGAAAGCAGTGGAATATTTTGCCATGTTAGAGACAAGAATCATACGATCGATTTCAATGGAAGTAAAATGGTATTTAAATTTGCTAACTATGTTAAGAGAAGAATCGTAGAATCGAGCTTGATATCGTCAGTTCCTAATTTAAATCTATCTGAGGGTCAATTTTCTTTTAATCCTGTAATAAGAAAGCAAATAAATAAAATAGTAAAATGTCAAGCCCTTCAATATGTTTAGGCCTACCCCCCTCCCCAGATTAGCCACAAGTAGGAAATTGGGGATAAAAGAGGGGATATTTCACGACCTGTTATGCTTGTATGCATTTTTTTCTTATATTTTCTATCCAGTGTCAGTTGAAAAAGGGTGTGAGATACACCGAAACTGCTATGAATTAAATTGTCTTCGGAGAATGTGGTTTAATTCCTCATCTTTTCTTGCGATATTGCATTAATTTTCATCATATATATATATATATATATATATATATATATATATATATATATATATATATATATATATATATATATATATATATATCGGTATTTATGTATTTCCTTTTTTTAGGGGATCAAGGTTGGGGGGGGGTAAACCAATAGTTAAAACCGTTATGAAAGGGGGTTGAAAGGACAGAGGACGGAAGCAAACAGCCCGAAGTGCTGGTAGCGAGCGTAGCGAAGTGCAAGCTACCCCGTAGTGGGGGGATTGGTGAAGCCATAGCTTGTATATATATATATATATATATATATATATATAGGTGGCGTGTGTGTGTGGTTAAAAAGGCAATGTTGCATTAGCTAAACAATCGCTCAAGCCCTCAGAAGAAGAAGTTCTACTTACAAACACGACAGGGTTATTCATATAATGCAGCTTTGCTAACACAAACAAAAGTGTACGTGTCAATCAATTTGCTTTTATATGCGTCAACCTCTGCTATCGAGCAGAATGGAAAATTTATATAATCCATTCCTGCTCGGCCTTGTAAATCGATAATTATTTTTGTAATGTCGCAATTATAATTAATTATACACCGTTTTATCTTTGAAACTCTTTTAACCTGATCAATCTTGCAATATATTATTGTTTTTTCAGATTACAGTATATATTGTTTACAGCAACCAGCCACGCCGCGAACGAACACCAGAAGTAAAAGGGTCTGATTTTTAAAGAAGGCCTATTGTGAATCAATCTGAGGGTAGATTTTAACCTGCGTCAGAGTGCGCAAAACCTTGGGATTCCTCTTGCCACATTTAACAGAGTGATTGGACAATTCACTCACAAAGGCAATAAATAAATACCATCCCGATTAGTTCGACCTGGTCCCTCTGAAAATCTTTGGCCTGTCGAGCGGATTGTTGAAAATAATCCCGGTTGTAAGGTGGCTGATGCTGCAGAGTAGCTCTAAGTGAGTCAGAGTACTGCTGTGAGGTATCTCCATTAACTTGGATACTATGGAAGATCATCCAGAAGCAAACCTCTTCTTCGACTGCAAACAACCTTGGAAGAAGTCGGCTTTCCAGCCACGGTGTTGGAAGCGATATGGAGCACTGGTCGTTCAGAACTAATGGACTATATTGGTGTCATAATCTTGGGAAAATTTGTCTCGATCCTTCGGAAAGG